>JACCHZ010000186.1:0-331352 GCA_018907045.1 Wiebesia pumilae
TCCTCGTCGTTTTGAAGAGCGAGGGGGTCACCGCGAACGCATTTACTTCCCCTTGGACGGCGCGACGTGGTAGGTAAGATGAAGACAGGTAGGTGAACGTATCCCCGTGGAACTCTTAAGTGAAGGGATGCCCAAGCCGAGAAAAGTTGCGTATGCGCTCTAGAGGAGATTATAAGGTCCGTGCGTGTACACTTTTGTGTTTTACGCTCCCGGATCTGCGAATTGCCGAGTGCGATATAATCAGTTGTAACGCGCGCACATTATTTCTTTCATTGGTTCAACGGATTTCGTAGAATTTCATTCAGCATTTGCTCGATATAGAACAATGAATGATAATTACATACATTATCGAAATTTAAGATCTAAGATCTCGTCATTTACGACATTTAAAGCATCGGTTTATACGAAACGATATACTGTTAATATCAGAACTTAATATGTTTATGCTTAACTAATGAATACATATAGAAAACCAAAAAAGAAAATTTTAACATTATGAAGAGCGACAAAGGATTTAATTTAAATAAAAAGCCAAGAATGCTTCAGATAAAAAAATTACAAATTACAATTTAAGAACCGTGTATATAAATATATAAATAAATATACATATCAGTATTAATAAAATTTATTAATTATATTTATAAACAATTATTGAAATTAAAATTATTTTAGGGGGTAACATTAATTCAATAGAAAAATCAATCTTAATAAATCCTTGGATTCATGATCCAAAAATATTTAATTGAAAAATTAAATTTATTCTATTTAATTAAATTTATTCTAGGTAGATTCAATTAAATCATTCGACTCATAATTTAAAGGTAATCAATAGATTTCTTTAGGGCCAAAATTTTGATTAGTATAAGCATATTTTTTTTAAAAAAAGATAAAAATTATACGTTTTTTTTAAATTTTATTTTTTTAAATATTAGATGTAATTTTCTTAAATGTGCAAATTTGTGAGGAAAAATTAAAATTAAATAATTTAATTAAACTAATAATTTACAGACTTAATTAATGTAAACCTTTTATATAAATTAGTACTCTGATATTATTAATAATTTATAGTTTATTAGTTGAGTAATTAATATATAAAATTATATTGTAATAATTTACTAATTAGAAACATTTATGTATTAATTAATAATTGTGCCAGATAGCGGTTAAGCAAATAATACATATAAATATAATTATATTTAAAATATTTTTTATTTTCATTTTTCAATTTTATTTATTTTATTTATAGATTTTTTAATATAATAAAAGTAAATATTAGAAGATAAAATAAATTAATTTTATAAATTATTATATTTAATTTAAAAAGTTTTGTAAACATAATAGGATTAGATAATCTATTATTTAAATTAAAAGACTTTTAAGAGTAAAAGAACAATTTGAAATTTAAGAATTATGGCGGTACATTAATTATATATAGGATATATTTTCTTCGTAATTGATAAACAACAATATGATAAACTTGAATTTTGTAACTTATGTATGTTCATTTTAAAAATGTTTTTTTAAAGAATAATATTTGAAATTTTATATATTATTATAATTAAATTATAATTAATAAAATTGTATAATTATATAAAATTATAATTATAATTAAATATAATTAAATTTATTTAATTATGAAATTTATGAAAATAATTTAGATCAATATGTAGCTATATTCAAGAGAGAAAATTAGTTACTTTTTTTTTGGAAAATTAATTTTAAAAATAGTTTGAAAAGAATTTATTAGTAATTTTATGAATTAATGTATTTCCAAACCGTCCGTCACTTTTATATAAAGTGTAAAATAAGTTGTAATAAAGTAAATATACTGAAAATTGTTTAATTTAATAAAATATTTTGTTTCCTTATAAAAGACGAATTTCTTTTGAATTCTATTAATATATATATATTAATAGAATAAGATTATAATTAAATTAAATAATAATTTAAATTTTTATATGAAGTATAAGTTTAGAAAAATATATTTTTTTAATATTTTTAATGAAAATAAATAAATACATTATTTATCTTTTCTATCAGGGTTTACTAAAATTATAAATTGAAATATTTATTTCTTGAACTAAATTGAAATAATTAAATATGAATTTTAATGTCTAATAATTATTGATAATAACATTAAATCAGTAGCAAAATGTTAGTCGTAACTTGTACATTAATTATTTTATAAATAAATTAGGTTAAAAAATAATTAATTAACTTTATTAATTCATTAAAATATAATTTTTAGTTATTAATTATTATTTATTTTATTATATAATAATATAATTATTATAATTATAATTATAATATTAATTATTATTATAAATATGATATTTTATAAATTAAAACGATTTAAATGATTATATTTTATTATTCGTATTATTATATTCAGTTTATTTAGACATTAATTAATTTTCTTAATATTATTTATAAATATTTTACATTGTATATTTATTAATAATAATTTTATAAATTGGATATAGAAAAGATAATTTAAGAAAAAATTATTATAATGATTATGATAAATGTATTTTCAATTTTGATCAGTCGACTTCAATAAATTTTTCACTAAATTGATTAAGTTCATTATTATTACTATTTTTTATTCCTAGAATATATTAATTAATACCCTCTCCGTAAAATGAAATTATTTTTTAATTATAATTATTCAAAAATTAATTAAATAATTTATTTTGATTTTAAATTCAAAAAAATATATATTTAATATCTTATTGTTAATTAGATTATTAATAATAACATTTTTTAATAATTTAATTGGAATATTTCCATATATTTTTAAATTATCTAGTCATTTAACATATAGTTTAACTTTATCTTTAAGGTCATGGTTATCATTTATAATGTTTAGATGAATTATTAATAAATATATATATATATATTCTCAAAAAATTCCTAAAAGAACTCTATTCATATTAATTGATCTTATAGTATTATTGAAATTGTTACAAATTTTATAAGATTTTAATCATTAACTGTTCGACTATCAGTTAATATTATTACTGGACATTTAATTATAGAAATATTATCTTTTCTATGTTTAAATGGTTTACCAATATCGATTTTTGTATTAATTGGACAATGTACAAAATTAATGTTTGAGTTTAGCCTGAATTTTATTCAAGCTTATGTATTTACCATTTTAATTAGTTTACATAGTGTAGAATTATCTTAATTACAGGAAAAAAAATTTTTTTATTTATTCAACCTTAATTTAGTAATATTAAGACCTTGAATTTTATTAATTTTAATAAATATAATAATTAGATTTATTGTAATTATTTATTATACATATATATTATGCACACGAATATTAAATATTAATAATAATATAAATAAAATTATTATTTATATGTAAAATATTTGTGTTAATAATAGTATAAATTACGAAATAATTAGCACAAACTATTTCATTAGAATATATGAATAAGATTATTCAAGAAATTTGATATATTGTTTATTATTCTAATAAGATTTTATTAAAGAAAGTTTGTAACCCTAATTATAATATAACAAATAATTTTATTTGCCAGTCACATAAATAAATGAGACATACCTAAATTGGTAAAATGATATAATTATTGGAATAATTATATAATTATTTTTATATTCTGAGAAAAAAAAGAACAAAATGAGTGCATTAAAGATCTAATAGATTAATTTAAAAAATAATTTATAAAATTATTATATTGAATTTTTTCATTAAATAAAAAATAGGATAAAATAAAACTAATTAAGTTAATTAATTAATTAATATTCAGAAAGAAAGCCATCTACTAGTAGTTAATCTAAAAAATTACTTAAATATATTATTGTTATAAAAAATAAATTAAAATAAATTAAAAAATCATTCATAATAATAATATTGTTTAGAAAAATGAAAATAATAAAGTGCCTAATAAAAATGATTATTTAGATTAGTAATTTTTATAATTTATAAAATTATTTTTATTTTTTTTATAATATTTTTATAATTTAAAATACTTTAATTTTTATTTTATTTATAATTTTTTAATATTATTCATTAAATTATATGATTATTTTTTAGGCGATTAATATACCTAGTTATTAGTAAATATTTAAATTATGAGAATTTTGATTTTAAATAGTAAAAAATATCATGATAAAATTCTTAATAATACATATTTATATAACATATATTGATTAATTAATAGAATATTATATTAATCAATAAATATGTAAATATAAATTTACAAATTCGGTGATCCTTTCGATGATCGAATAACGATTTTTACTTACTCGCCTTTCTGGTGTCGGCGACTTAGTGCCTTTGCGCATCCTGGTTATCCCGGCTCGGATGGCTGGATGTCGGACCAGGTTCGTGGCGGAAAGAGGTGCGAAGAGACCGGGAAAAATGATAACAGCGGCTCTTTTCAATTTGCTAAACTAATATTTATTCAAACAGATTTACAGTTATATCGCTTTTTCTTATATACTAAGCGAGGAGCTGGGGGCCCTCTGCGATAGGAGCGGGGCAGAATGGATTTGCGGTCCCGTACGGCTCAGGGTCGGACGCTTCAAATAAATATTTCCTAATATTGTCAAAAATGTAATAAAAATGTTTTAATTCTCCAATAGAAACTTTTAATGTTTCTGCAATGTTATTAAAATTAAAACGATTATTAATATGATAACGAATGTCACAAAATGACAAGATGTTAGAACTAAAAGAAAACTTGTATCTCAATTCTTCAACTTCACTATCTAAATTAGATAACAAAATTGGTTCTGGAAATGCAATACCGCAAGTACACACTAATAACGTATCCCTGTTGTACGCACAGATTGACCTCTCACTGAACAGACGAATATTTTACAGCTCTCAGCTATTTTCACTTCTATATATTTATTCACATTTTTTAAAAGTGAATATTTATATATTCATTAATTTTTTAAATATTTTTATAAATATTATATATATGTACATATTTATCAGATTTATTAAGGTACATTTTTTTAATAAAGTTGCTCAGTGGGTTTTATTTAACTTCTTTTAACTAAATTTTTTGAATTAAATCTTATTATATATTAAAAATTTTATTCTTTCTATTTAG
Source organism: Wiebesia pumilae (assembly GCA_018907045.1). Classification (NCBI taxonomy): domain Eukaryota; kingdom Metazoa; phylum Arthropoda; class Insecta; order Hymenoptera; family Agaonidae; genus Wiebesia; species Wiebesia pumilae. Next base: position 5,094 of record JACCHZ010000186.1, read on the forward strand.
GTTTTCATTTAGGTCTTGTAATTATTTTTAATTTTCAAAATTCTTCGGTATTGAAAAATTTCTATGTTATTGATATTATATATTTTTCATAAGCATTAAAGTTTTTTTATATTTTATAATTGATGAATTAATTTTACACTTAAATAAATTTACATTTAAATAAATAAGTAGACAGACATTTGTATATTCTTATTTCAATTTTAAACTTATTTTAAAGCTAAGAAAAATATCTATACTCTTAAGATAATTGTTTTTCAATTATCAGAATGTTCTCAAATAAACTGTATTTATATATAAAAAGCTTAAACAGCATTACTTTAAGTACGTGTTGTGTCTATAATTGAATGTTCAAGATTTAAATATGATTAAAAGAACATTCTTGCAAATTTAAAATATATATTATTCTACATAGTTAATATAAAACTGTAATGATGATGATTATTATTATTATTATCTCTATTTATAATGCAAGAAAATGTATAAAGTTTACTTTGGGATAATGCATTAATATAAATAGGACGTCCAAGTATACTTAATATCTTGTAGATAAAATTAGTACGAAGAAGAATAAGAAACTAGTTCAGAAAGATTACATATTACAAATAAATATTTTATTCAATCTAAATATATATGTTTTGATTTAAATAAAACTAAATAATACCAATTATATGTATCTATTAAGTACAATCAATCGACTTAGAAAAATATTTTGATTGTTTAATATTTATAAATTCATACAATTTTGAAAAAGTACAAAACCTCTGTATAATAAATTACTATTTACCATTATGAGGAGCACATATATATCTATGATCAGACATAGATTTACGTACAGAAAAATTATTTATCCGCAAGTAATAAAGTGTATTCTGAGACTTGAATCTTTAAATAATGCAAACATTAAATAAAAAATTACATGATTGCAATCATAATATTGTCTCTCATAATAAACTTCCTTGCACTGAATGTAATCAAAAAGTTGAAGGAAAAAAATGATACCTCGGAAATTCGAGGTTGCAAATAAGAACAAAATAAAACAACACATGTTGGCAGTAATTCAAGAATCTCTCTTGTCTTCTTTGTTGCCAACAAGAGTAATCAGAATATACGAGATCACGCCCAATGATTCTCTATACTAATGATACACCGGTCTAGATCTTACGAAAAGACCGTTTCATCACACGCACATAATAATCAATGTTAACTAAATGCACTTCTACTTGTTAAGGAAGGTGAAGCCTTAAAAAAATAAGTTCTTTAAATAAAATATAAAATAATTTCTATTATGGTATTAAAAACGTGGGATACCCTTTATAAAAAAAATTTAAATAAATATAAATATGTTTTTTTTATTTAAAGATAAAAATTAATTATATACTTGTATTTTATTTTAATTTGACACAACGCGTATATATATATATATATATATAACAAAAATAATACTATCAATGTTTTTATTGTAAAAAGTTTTAAAAGCTATTTTCAACTCGATATCTGGAAATAAAATAGTCAAACTAGATATTTAATAAGGTTAATTTCTTAATTAATATAATGTTACTGGTATTGTACTATAATACTTACCTTTTTTCTTTCCCCTTAAAATTTCTCTTCATGTGCTCTTATTACTCTAGATTTAAAGATTTTGTATAAATCGAAATGGAAAAGATCGTGGATTTCTTAAAAATAAATAATTACATTATCTATGTTGATAAGATAGCAGCAGATTCATATTGAAAATGTACGAAAGATAAAAACTCTATAATACCTATACGATATAATAATAACTATTCAGTAATTACCCAGTAATGTAATAATTTATGTGACGTAATTGATGTGCTATTTTTTTCAGTGAAATACTTACTCGACGAAAACAATCAAATGTTGAAAATTAATTATATATAACGTGCATTCTATTTGATTGGTTTTTCGTGCCTTGACGTTACTACACGATACAGTACTAAATAGTTTTTCAAAAAGTATGAATATATTTAAACATTCAAGTATAAAGACATACGTGAAAAATGAATTTTTTTTCTAAAACAAAGTGCTATTTACAAATAAGGTTGTGGCGATAATCGCAATAAAGAGCCAAAATGCATATAGTAAATGCAGGAGCGTAAAATTCTATTGAATAAATACAATTTAATAAGTATACAAAGACCTAGAGTCCATCCGTCCGTCTATAACTGCGCTTTAAAGCGATAAGAGGTGTAATTGACAAAGCACGTACTCTGCATGGTACTCGGGTATACACAGTTCGGAAAGTCGCCGTACTCGAGCTCGGTATTGAAATTGTCGGGGGAAGACAAGTCGAGCGAAGCCGATAATCCCGCAGCGCTGGCGTGCTCCACTTTCCTATCAACGGCGCAGTAAATTTAATGTGATACGCCGCGATAGGGAAGAAACGGCCCCGCGGTAACTCCACTTGGTAATACCGCTCCCTTCCACTGTTCCTTCTTTCTCCGTCTCTCTTTCACGGTCTTTCACGCTCTATCTTCTTTTTTCTCTTACACATACACTTTACCGAGAGTAATAACGTCGTCAATTGATCTATCGGCGAGCCCTCGAGACGACGAAGACGACGAAGCCAACGACGACGACTCTATATAAAAAGAAGAGCGACAGAAGAGCGAGGGGGCTGGGAGGAGCGAGGATTCAGACATGCTTTAACGAAATCTGGTAATGGGAGAGATAGCGTCCGTGAATGAGTAAAAGGCATTCGGGAACGGAATTGAGCCTCTCCTCGCGCTATTTTACACGAGAGAGAAGGTAAAGTAGGGAAGACAATTTTTTAGGATACGGACGCGAGTCGCTGAGGATCTTTTTGCCGCTCGACGAATGACGAATGAAGAATGAAGAAGGGATTTCTGTTTAAATGAAACAGCACTGCTGTTATGAGATGTATATAACTTCTAGTTTATGGTGAATACAGATCCAAGGATGTTCTTTTTCCTTTTGTTTGGCAAAAGAGAGACTTTTTTGGAGATCTATTTAAACTTCAACAAAAATTGCGAAAAAATGCACTGAGTCTTGCTTTAATATTCTTGAAACAAAACAATCAAAGTAGTTGAACTTTGAAAACAAATTATTTCACTTGAAGAATGCGCTAAATGGTGTATCAGAAAATAAAAATGTATCCGTATTATAATAGCGATTTAAGAAATAACCATACTTTACTGGAAGAAAGCACTTTTATTAACAAGAAACACAAATTTAACATTTTAAATTAAACGACAATTAATTTAAAAAGTTTAAAGTCACTGATCCGTTGATCTTTTTACAACTCTAATGATGTTCGCAAACGAAAACAAAAATATCTGAAGATGTTATCAGATTGTGAAATTAATTTGTAAATCTTTACAGTTGTGTATTAGCATTGTTTCATACTGGTTGTCATTTAAGAAATCAATTACAGGAATCAAAAGTTATCAAAAAATGTGATTCAATGAAATAGCTATTTATGACTATTTGAACAAACTAAAAATTATTACCTTAGCTTTATTAATTATTTAAAATGTTTTCATTTTAATTATTTATTGCTTTTCTAGTAATAAATTTGAAAGGAAACTATTTCTTATTACACTTAGTATACAACGGAAAAGAAAGATGAATACTGGTTTACTGACAAGCATTTGAAATTAACAGTTTTAATTAATTCTAAGATTATAATTGATGACATTGAACAATCAAACGATGTTAACTAAAAAGGCTTATGCACAGTTCACGCGTTTGATAACTTTGTTTACTTTATGCGAACGTTGTTCAATATTTTTTTAAATCTTTTTAAATGTATTTTTATAATATAAATTTCGATGACTGAAGAAATCAGCAAGGACTTTGATATTTCAGTTAACTTAATGCGCTATTTTGGGCTCGTCTAGGAGCTTCCATCAGAATAATTTTAATCTTATAGTACTTGTGCTTGTTAAACAATCATAACATTTAATGCTTGTTACCATTTATAACTTTATGGAGCAATACTGAGTTATATGTCAATTCATTTATCATTTCCTGAAAAAATTCTCTTCTTTTCAATTTTTTATAAAACTTTTTATGAACAATCTTAGAACAAATTTCATAGACCCTCACTACTCACTCAACTGTTATAAAAAATATAAAATAAATTCTATAAACAGTAAAGATATTGGTAATTAATATTAATTATAAAATTTCGTTTATATATATATTTAATATTCATTAAAAATATTTTGTAGCATATTAATAATTTATAGCATTTACTGTCTATACATTTGATTAAAAATTTTGTACAAATCGTTGGTCTACGTTATAAACATCATAAGATTGCTAAATACAAAGGCTATAACTTATTTACTTAATCGAGCATGAACAATTTGTTGGATATTAGATAATTCCCAAAGGATTTGAATAAAGATTAAAAAACTTATCATTTTCACATAGCGTGTAAAGTTGAAAAATTTGAAAAAACTTTCATTAAACTTTTTAAATGCACTAATATGAATTATACTTTGCATATTTGTAATTGAATTTTAGTACAACACATACGTAGTATGTTTATATAATTTCTAAAGAAATAATTTAAATTTTCCAATTACTATGCGTACAACGATTTTGAGTTCAAGTTAATACTGGCAATTATATTAATTTATTCAATATTTATCAAATATCCATTAATAAATTACTATTACACGCTGACTTCTTTGTATGGATATTATAATCTGAGAAATAGCTTAATCTTTGTCAAATCAAGTACAAATTTTACTTACAAATATTACTTACAAATATATCCGTCATTACATTTAATATTTTTAAACTTATTTATATATTTTTTCTATTGAAAATTTTCAAGAATTTTTTAATATTTATTATTTATAAAAGTAAGGAAATATTAATGTAAGTCAATAAGAAAAGTTTATATACTTTTGTGCATACAATAATTTTGCAAAACCAGACCCAAATTATAATGTAAAGAAAATTAAAAATATACTACCGTAAATAATGTTAATTTAGTATTAACGTAATGTTTGCTTGTGCTTTTACTTAAAAAATTGAGTGAACTTTCACAGTTAATATATATTCTACTTTGCGTTTAAGATTCATACAAAATGAGCTTAGAAAGCCAAGAATAAATCGGTATGATAGAGGTCATGCACACGGTAAAGAAAAAATTTGCAATGGGCTCTTACTAGAAGGTAAGTTTGATAACGGGCTGTGAGTAATGAGCAATGCCTCGAGTGATATCGCCAGTAAGGAAGAAGGCAAGTATGTAAAAGAAGAGCTTTCCCAGGTAGAAGAGAAGAAAGAAAAAATGAGCAAAACATATAGCGTGACTTTGAATTAACTTTTACCACACAAAATAAAAATCTCGTAGAAGTATATACGTTGCAAAAGGTTTTAAGGGTAAAAATACATGAAAATATATTTACTAACTACGTTATATTTTTTATGAACCATTTCCCGTTACTTGTATACACCAAATAATTTCTAACAACAGACTTTTATCCAAAATAAAATGTCTTACAAATTTGTTGACGAAAAGTTAAGAAAATTAGTTATCATCAGAAATTTTTGAAAAATTAAATATTATCTTATCTCGTAAAAATAAAAGCTAAAACCAAAATTCAAAGACGTTATGTAATTAATTTAAGAACATTTGAAAAAGAAATTATTTTTAGAAAAATGTTTCAATCATATGATATATTAAATATTTAATATATTATTTAATATTATTATATTAAATTTTACTTCTTAAAATGAACAACCAATTACAGTTTAACGTAACCTTAAAATAAATAATCCTCAACTATTTGAAGATTAATTAAAAAAATATTTAAACGAAGTAAGGACATCAATATATGGTGAAAATATTTACATTATCCTTTACTAATTTCTCCAGCGAAGCTTTTGAACATTTATCATAGATTATTGAAAATATTAGAGTTTTAAAATCAGACATTTTTAATTAAATAATTATGTCACTATTGGCTTCAAAACATAATTTCATATTCCACTTAAAAATTGAAATCTCCTGTAAATAAAAGAAGCTGCTTTACTTGAACTGTAAGTGCGCTGTACGTAATTTAATCGACGCTTTAGTCAACATCGTGCATAAGTTAAAGTCAAGGAGAGAAAGTACCACCCATACTTCATTCGTGTATATACACCGGTGTAGGTTCTCTTTCCGCCTCTTTCCCCCCTCTTTCTTTCACGATCTCTTACTTGTGAATACGCTAAGTCCTGTAAATCCATTCCATGTCATTTCCACATCCTGTTTCACTGTTTTTCAACAAATAATTTCAGCTTCATTCTTCATTTAGCTTGGCACGAACTGCCGCGAACAACCGGCCCCGCGAGTCTCCGCGGGTTCGTTTGCTCGCAAAAGCGAGTCCGCCTGCGCGTACACGAGCCCGCGCATTTATATTAAAACACTAAGAAAAACTGAGCCACCTCCACCCCGTAGCTTTCCTACCCCCCGATGCCTCTTTTCCTTGCAGGCGCGCCGTGGAATCGTTAATTTTCTGCTTCCATTCGCTCGCCGTAAATTCCGTAGCTGCCAGGACCCGAAAAATAATACGAGGAGGAAACGTTGACCATTATTTCCCAGAGTTGATTGTAGCCTCTTCTCTCTCTCTCTCTCCTTTTCTTTCGCTGGAAATTATATGCGATAGCGCAGTGCACGCGTGGCTGCTACAACGAATGAAATAATGACGTCGAACGAGCTTAGCGCTCCCTTTTTACTGTCTATTTTCTTGAGGATGCGAGCGCGCACTGTATATTTACATACGAAGGATAGCTTCGCGTACTTCTTTTTTCGCCACTGAATCACGCGCTTGATTTAGGCTTTTTATGTGTAAGGGAAGCACCGGAAAAAGGCTATACGGCTGCGATTAATAAATCTTTTGAATACGACATCGCTAGACTTTTTTTTTATTTTTCATACCGACTACCATGCGATAATGCCTTCTTTTTTATCCGCGCTTGTTATTTATTTCGAGGATAATTTAATTTATTTCATTACGAAGCTTTCGATATGAAAGCTTGTTAATAGCTTGTCTGAGATCTAGAGGAAATGACTCCAATTAATTATAGTTACTTGAATCGGTTTGTAAATCAAATAAAATTTAATTTCATCTGCACTTTGTTAAGATGAAGCTTCGAGTTAACTATTTGCTTTGATCTTTGAAAAAGAATTTGTATCAATATTTGAATAAAATAATCATGAATTTCTACATTCTCACATTTATAAAAATCTATAAATATTATGGGATTTCAATCGTAATCTTGTTGATGCTCATAGTACGAGTTCGCAAAAATAAACTCACATTGTTTGCATCTATGAAAATGCAGAGACATTTTGAAGTCTAGCGTTGATGTTCCTACGTACGATACTTTTTTATAAAGTTTCCCGATACGAATCAATAACATCATTGGGGTTTCGGAATTTCAACGATATTTCTTATCGGCGGATTGGAGGACAAAAATCAGGGATAGTGGGTGGTTGTGAGTGGAGTGTTTGTCACAACGCTAGACGAATCTTGATGGTGCGGCCCGCCATCTTTACTGCTGCTTGATTATGATGAGGAATCCGGTGCCGTCGTAGTGTCAACTCTTAAGTGTGAATTTTTGAAAACATCTTTTGTGCTTTCATATCTATATTTTGGAAAATATAACCTTTTTTCAAGCGATCTTTATGACAGGCTAAAAATTACGTAATTTTCGTTATTTATTCTTTTAAAACAATAAGTTTAGATTAAATTGAGAAATTTTATCTAGCACAAGTATATATTTTTTCAATTATTTTGGAGATAATTTTCATAATTTACTTATTTTACATCCTTTACATCCTTTTCACAAATATTTTCTAAAGATAATAAGTTAATGAACAATACTAATAAAGGTCATGAAAACAATACTTTGCAACAGTCTGTTTTTTGCTCGTTAAAAGGAGGGTAGTAAGATTGTCATTGTAGTCATTGTAGTAAAATTGTAGCTCCAAAAATAAATTTTCTAAATATCAATCTGTGCTTATAAAGTTTTCCTATTTTTCACAGAACAAATATTATTTAATCAAGAAGTTAAACAAACATTTTACTTTGAGGTAAATGTAATTCATCTAAATATAAATTATCTATCTTATTTTATTTTATCAAAATATTTAAGCATTTGCAACTAATTTTAAAAAGCACACTTTCTTGAAAAACTGCCATTAGTGAATGAAATAGTAGAAAATATTGATACGATAAGAATACGAAAGAACACGAAAGAAGAAGGGAAACATTTCGATCATATGAAAAAAATTAATTATATAGCCTATTTATTAAAGTATATATGCGTATGTATGTATATATATAAAATTAAAATTTATTCTTTTTTTCAACTAGTATTTTAAGCTGATTCGGGGTATTCTCGTAAGTCGCCGTGAAACATCTATATACAACGGCATCCGTTATCTCTGCGAGGAAAAGAGCGCGTGATGCACATTCCCCGTTAAATAGTTCATTTATTATGCGGTTAGTTATCGCGCTTTTTCGTCTGATTTCCCTGGCAACAATGCCGTCAGCAAGGTAGACAGCTTCGGGTGATCTTAGGCTGTCGACGCGCTTGCGCTCTCATCCCCTGATCCAGCGACGTGCCATGCCGAACCATACGTCAAGCTACAAAACAGCCCCCGTCCTAGTCGCTTCTACTTACACCCTCTAACATTTCCTCTTTAGAAGACATGCATTTTTAACTCAATTTTGTTACTTTTTCATAATTGTCTGAACCATTATATTGGTGTAGACGTTACATCTATACGATCCAGTACCTCTAGTCTCACAGTCTCACAAGTTTCAACATACTTAATCATCAGAAGCAGGTACACATCTGAATTTTTCAGATTTGTATTTCAATAATTTGAATTTTTTCAATTGTAAATAACTATACAACAAAGGATAACATTGAGCCAATTGTCAATGCTCAGGTTGATTGGATAATTAATTAAACTGCAATAATAACCGAATAAAATTGTTGCGAAACTTGTGAGACACGAAATCTGTAAATCAAAGTCCTCCTTAAACTTTCGAAACCGCGTCATCTAAACAGATTTTAAGGAAATATCCTAAGCGCGTTTCTACTACTACCTCGCGTTTTGCATCTCATACAGCACTACATACAACACTACATACAGCAACCTGAAAGCGTCACCCATAGAGAACGCGCTGATGGATGAACGAGTCGCTCTTACAACTCGCGAGGGATTTCCTTCGCTTCTGACGTGTTTACGCGATGCCTGTCTGTAAAGAGAAGTACGCGGACTCGCTCCCTCCTACTGCTCCTCTTTCTCTCGCTCTCCCGCGCTTCCCACTATCGTCTTTTCTCCCCAATCCCCTTCCCCTGACATCATTGTGGAGCGATAACAAGGCCCAGTGCAAAGGCCCTCGTGCGCGCTTTCGACAATGAACACTCGAATCGCGGGCCCGCGAGAGGATGGGTGGGAGAGAGAGAGAGAGAGAGAGAGAGAGAGAGAGAGTCGCGTACAAGTATACAGAATAAAACGGCCGCGGCAAGTTAAACTAGGAATAATACAGTCGCGAGATGATTAATTGATGTGCACGGGCTCGCGCCGGGACGCCCACCTACGTCGCGCGCCCCAACGACTCCGAGCGTTCGTTTAATTGCTTCGACTCCTTTTGTTGCGCGTTAAATGGGGCTGTTGAAGCAAGTAGGTTTATAGATATTTACATTTTACTGCCGTTGTGTGTATGGTTTAGAGGAGTTTCCAGCTACACGGGAGTCCGTTCATTTGCCGAAAATGATGTAATACGTGTTGACTATTCCCTCGAATTTATTTTTGAGGTTTTCAATGAAAAATAAAATAAAATATAGATCCGAATAAAATATGATCAGATCTTTAAAAAAGTTAGTCATTTTAAGCAAATTGAATCCATTTGTAAGGTTCGTAAAAGTAAATATATGCTAATAATGACTAAGCAATCTACTTTTTTATTACTTTTCTACGAAATTCTTCCAACCTACTTCCACGGAGATCAGTGTATTTACCATTTATATAACTAAAACTTTGCTTCAAGTATTTCTTTGAGTATTTTTTCAAACAAACACAAAAAGAAATAAATTTGCCATCTCTTCAAAATGTAGCAGTGACTTGGCTTTGTATGATTTAGATTCATAAATAACAAAATACATTTCCATAATTTCAGTATAAAATAAATATATAAAGAAGGCATTAATATACCCCCTTTCGTTGCAGAATAAGAAATTCTCGGATGCAATTATTAACTTAAATATAACAAATATTTACTATATGTTATCAAATAATCAGTTTTTAAAGTGCGTTAAAAGTAATTACCCTAATGCGTACATATTTATTTATATAACATGTAATAAAAATAAAAATTATAAATTAGCAAATGATTTTTACCACTTTTCATTTCTTTAGCAAAATGCATTTGTATTTAAGAAAAAACATATGCTCATATGTATCTCGTCATTTCAAAATACATTTAAAAGAGCACATATGCCACTTATCGTATTTGACTGTGTTGAGACCGGATATGAGACCTTAAGTTACTGAGTATTCGTGGATAGTCAAGTATAAGACTTCTTGCAAATAGTGACAAGTGCTACGAAAAAACAAATCCACACAAAAAGTAAACTCTAAGTGCAATCGATGGCGATCTAAATGAATGTTTTCTAATTCGATTAGTAAAATTCATATTATTAATCTTTCTATTTTTAACATTTTAACATAAAATAATTGCTGCTCACGCTTTTATAAATGTACGAAAGTTTGAGAAATCCTAACAATAAGGTGGTTAAATATTTCATTGCAAAAGAACTGTTTTATGTATATTATCCATAATATTTTATTATACGTTTCTAATACACTAAGTACATACGCAATTTTTACTTCATAGCATAATTAACAGTATTGCTATAATATAAAATATTCGAAATTACTTAATGACCTTATCTTCAAAATATTATTTTAATTTGTAAATGATTAAGCGCAACAAGCTGTACCTAACAGAATTCAAATATCAACGAGGAATTTTAATTACTCTCAATTAAATTTGTAGTTGTAATAAGCCAAGAGACCACTGAAAAGGATGGAAATCTCCATTAGAGATTTGAGACAAAAGAAAGGGTTAGCGAAAGCGGCGAGATGGACCGTTTAAAAGTCACGCGTTGTTTTTATTGCTCTGAGTATTTTTAACGAGCCATTTGAAGTACCGTAACGGTTGTATATACGCGATGGCTTTACGACTCTAATGGTAAGTAAATTTGGAGTTACGAATAGTGGATAGTGTGATGTACATTCATGAATGTTAATTTACCGATACCATAAATTTTGTTAAATTAATTTGATAATGGCGTGGCACAAGATCGTGGATTTTCATTTTCTTACTTCGGTCACCAGTATTATAAAAACTATCTAATTTAAGTACATCCACGTAAAGTTTGCTTTCTTATTGAGACACTTAACGTCTTTCAAATAAAAATCAATTTTCATTCTTCGATTTTCCACGTTTCCTTATCATAATGATCATCATCTTTTTTGAGAACAAATTAAAATGATATGTACTTACGAAGGGGATAATTAAGACCAATTTATTAATAAAATTGTAGGAAACATTCAGCAACATATGAGCTAATCATGTAATAAGTGTGAACGTGAAACAATTCAATTAACTCGTAAGAGAATAAAGGATGGTATCGCATTTAAGAAACAAAGCAATTCCAACGATCGATCGTATCGATAGAGAGAAATCCAAAAAAAGACAACGTTCGACGATTTGATTCAAAATTTGCCTGAAAGCGAAAAGTAGCGGGAAAGGCGTCGAAATGAAATGCGTTTACTTGGTCCCGAAGTCGGTTATGTGTCGCCCGCATAGGTGGGTAACAGAAGGGGTGAAAGGATCACGAGGAGGGAACAGAGCGAAACAAACGCCACGGAGCCAAAAAGAGTTTGAAACTGCTCGGCAGCCCCTATATTATAAATATCACAGCATGAAAGATGGCGGAGACAGCAGCATCGGGGGGAAAGGCCGAATGGGCTATAGAGGAGGCAGAAGAGTGGGAGGAGTTGGAGGAGGGAGGTTAAAGGAGTGGAACAGAACCGGAATTAGCATAATCAGAATAATTTCCACCAGCTGACAGCGCCCTCATTCTTTTTCCAGCGGGCGACGATTCTTTCGCTGCTTTATTTTCCGTTGTTTTCCGCCTTCCATTTCCACCACCGCCACCCCCTCCGACTGCTACGTACGCCCACGTCGCGAATTCTCACGCCTTTGCTTCGCGGGAGCGAAGTTTCCGCATCTCCACTTCTTTGCCTCGATTTCGCGAGCACTTCTTGCTTGAGCGCTTCTCATCTGCAACTCGCCTTCCCCTCTTCTTGCCATTTTTACTTTTGCGTTGATGAAAAATTCTCGTCTGAAAAACATAAATATTTGTTTTATATGAGTCTGCGCTAGGAATTTTTTTTTATCTGCGAACTTTAAGCGATCGGAAGTTGCTACATGAATATAAAGAATCATTTTATAAATAGAGAAACAGAAATTGTTCTTGTTACGAATGAACAATAATTTATCGCGTTTTGACGTTAGGCTTTTGCAATAATACCTTGTCAAAATGATTGCTCGCATTCTTTGTTTACACTTTTACAATATTATTCGGATGAAACAGTATTTAAAATATTAATTTAAAGAGTGCAAGGAAACTAATTTATCATGTGCAACTTTAACACAATTATTCTTTCAATAATTTTGTACTTGAATTCAATTCATATTTCATAAGTGATTGTGCTCAAAATATGTTTATTAAAAACCAATACATATTATTACGAAATTATATTTGACGGAATACTTACCTACCAACATAAAATTCATACTTTTAATAGATATAACAGAAAAGGTATGTTTGAACAATCACTCGCATAAAATGTTAAAGAATACGTGAAAATTTAAGAGTTATCACGAGCAGGTATTATGTTCTAGTCTTGTTTTTCATAAATTCCACATATTCAAATAGAGCTATATTTCACCGTCCCCACTTTATCCAACTATTTAAATAACTATGAATAATATTATCAATTCAAAGTTTAGTACTATTTTTCAATAAGTATCTGACAGGTTCTTGTAAAAGATTAAAGGTGAAAAATAAATTTAGTAAAGCCGAATAACAACTTTTGGTATATTAAATTTTTAAGTAAGACCTTCCTCCAACAAAAAATTCATTCAATTAAAATCAATTTTATATATTTGCATATTTTATGTATCTCATGAAATATCTATTGACCCTTTTTGTTCTAGAAAAAACGTAAACGTAAACATTAATTCAGTGTCACTGTCGAAGTAAAACTACGTGTTAATGTGTCTTTCAACTGCAGCAACTACACTAGTTTGTTTTGTAAAATATAAAAAGTTGAAAGGGAGGAAGAGAATCGGCTCGTTTACAATCGAACGTAGTAGACCATATAAGGGAGTAAAAGCATAGGTGTTAGTGGAAAGTTGCGGGTCACGTATAGTTCGGATACTTGACGCAGTATGGCGCCTATCAGGGGAGCCCTCGAATATATCAAAGTTCATGCGTTTCTACCTAATATCACTGGCATGCAGCAGCTCGCGCCTCCTCCTCGCGCTTACTCGCACTCTCTCTCTCTCTCTCTCTCTCTCTCTCGCGTTGTTTCACGGCAACTGACTTCCTTCGCGTGACGACGACCAGCCAACCAACCAACCGACCCTCGCGCTCCTGTATCTACCCTCTCTTTTCTGATCTTTATTCATTCTTTGCCTTTCCCATTTCAATTTTTCTACGCTTTAACCGGAAAAAGAATCCCATCCTCCAACCGCGCTGAGAATTTCAACGCACGTGCTTCTTGCAAAAAGCTTGTTTTCCTTTATCGTTTATAATGACAAATATCAAAGTCAACATATATTCCGAATGTATGTGTTTTTTAAACATAAAGATCGCGAAAGCATTGTTTTTAGAAATACAAAAATAAGATTAAACACTCATGATGAAATTTATTTCTTATTCAAATGATATAAAAAAGTGAAATTTTGGTAATGCTTATTTTTCATAACAAAAGTAAGTTTTTTCACGAGCACTATTAAAACTTCACATGTGATGTCCACAAACATTTTCCGTCAAATTTGGGTAATTCTAATTCTAAATATTTGTATGCATTTCGTATTGTTGCTTCTATTATATTTACAGAATTTGAAAATATTTATCGTGAGTGATTATTTTAACGTTTAAAATGTTCTACGTCTAAAATATGAAAAATTCACCATCTAAGATTTGAAAACTATTAAAAAAATTTATTTTTCATCGAAAAAATTTGTAAATCATATTTTAAAACTAACAAGTAAAAAACGAATTCGATATTTTTTAAAGAGCGAAAACGTGTAATATATTTATAACCATACTTTTCTGCTTTAAAAGATGAATTTCTTATTCAAATGTTTAATATTTAAAGTGTCGAATAATAATAAAAAAAGAACTATGAAATAACACATTGAGGAAGATTAAGTATTGAAGTTTATTGAAGTTTATTTAGATTTATACATAAACATATAAAAGATGATACAATATACGCTACATATAAAAGATCTTGATTAATCAACAGATCTACAACGACTGACATTAAATGAAAGAAATGTTACAAAGTATTCACAAAATTAAAAAATTATAACTTTAGTAAATAATAATGTGATTCATTAGAAAATAAATAAAATAATAATGCAAAACAGATAGAAAAATAAGCAGGGAAATTCGAACAATATCTACATACACACGTCAAGACTTGCTACGTCACCGGCACTCGGATCCACGTCTATCTGTCAGTTTCCAGTCTCAAACAAGATGGATGGCCGGCGAATGGAAATCATGGCTGAAACTCGTCCCACTCCTCGGCGCTCTTTCTCACTCTTTCTCGCGTTCTCTCTCTCTCTCTCTCTCACGCTTCTCTCATCCGAATACCCTTGTGCTTTTGGTCCTCGCGAATTCAATGCTTCCGTCTCGCTTTCTCCCTGCTCCACGTATACTCTCTTCTTACTACGGTTCGTTCGCTTTTCTTTCATATCGTCCTTTTCCCTTCATTTCGCCTTGACAAGTATATTCGAACATTGCACTGCAGTGTATTAGAAATTATGTATTTGAAATGAGTAAAGCTTATACCACGTTGTCTTCGAAACATTACTTTATAAAACATTACTCATCTGTTTAAGTACAAATCTAAACAGTTTAGTTACAATAGTTATTGATGAGATTCGAAACTTCATGGATGCACAATTAATTTTGAAGATATGACACTGAGTTAAAGATATTATTAAAAAAACTTTGCGCGTGCTTTTCGAAATTTAATTTACAAAAATCCGTTCTATACATTATTTGTTATATATGATTGTATAAAAATTAAGCCAAGAAAAAAAATTGTTTATATCGAAACAAACAACATCAATGACATATTTTTCCTTGTAAAACTTTAGATTATTCAAATGATGATAAAATTATAAATGTAAATATTTTATCTGCCGAAAGATCGGTATACAAAATAATAGCGGAGTTGAACAAAAGCGTGTAATATTTAGAAACGATACTGTAATAAAATATTCTACTTTTCTCAAATATCCACAATTAATAATTAAGAAAAGACAGGGTTATGTAATTAATCCCAAAGACTCAAAAGATCTCTAAGTCAAAATACCAATGGAATATCAATGGAAAATATACAGCAAAATCTTGGTGATTCTTTTATTGGAACGTTGGATAGATTGAAACTTTTGCAGACTAATAGTGATACGTAAGGATTCCGATGTAAGCGCTTCAAATATGTCGAACAAGAAATTTTAACAAGTAAAAACTTTACAGATAACACTTTCTGAGAAAATTGGAAAGCCCCTCGATATCTGATGAAAGACTATGAGAAATTACTCTGGAGTAAAATTGTCGTAACTGTATATTAGTGTAATGAATGCAGTATGCGCGTGTTGCGAGAGTGATGCCATGCAGTGAAATTCTCGAGACCGTCTTAGCTGTGCGCGCTGATGCATAAAATGGAACCGCATGACGGATAACTATGAACGACTGCTATTCGGTCCGAGGTGATTGCCAATCGCGGACAGTTCCGTTACTTTACATTCTTGCAATGCTTTTGCAGCATGACGGCATGCGAGTCGCTAACCGATGCATTTGTACCGTCACGTATATCGTAGATTACGATTATATGCCGCATTCTTGAGCAATTACCCTCGTCCGCGGTAACTGTACTTGTGCATTAAAAAATCTTGGTACTTTTCTTATTTGGCATCAATAGGAAAGAATAATCACATTTTTCGATCGACCTTTTCTTGGGTTTCTTACAACTGCGTTCATTTTGTACTTCTACTCGAGCTTTTAACCCGTTTTAAGTGTGTAACTAAATAACGACAATTTTTCCATTCATATAAAATAGATTAAAATTAAAATTAAATTAAAAAATTTATTCATAAAATTTCGCAAGATTATTATATTATATTATAATATATAGTAATGAGTTTTATAATGTAAAAACAACGAATCAATGTTGATCAGTTTATTCGCTATGACTTGAATAATAATACAAAGTATGTTCGCATCCTACAAAAATATAAATTTGAAAGGAAGTTAACCTTTTCTCCTGCACCAGCGGAAATTGGCACAATTGGATCAATCGTCACACTATCTTTATTTACAATTTACAAAATTTATATTTACAACGTTATCCTATCACAATGCAATTATTTGCGTCTATATAAGAAGAAACGATAGTTTTAAGAGTGAGAATTAAACCTTGTTTAATAATCAAACAAATAATATATAAACAGATGAAATACGCCTACTTTTAATAATGCTAGTTTATCGCGCAATAAAATAACTTTAATCATGCAAAATTACAAGTTCGTCAAATCAATTTGACTTTCTGGGCAGCCTTCGATGTTGTGCTGTTCTTCGAATGCGGATCGATTGATGCTGGATGAACCGCCATAGGAATTCTGCGTAAGCCAAGTCGATAGATCGGGAAGGACGCTGTTGAGGTTGTACGAATCGGTCGGATTGTTTGCCGCATAGGCGCAAGACGAAGACGTCTGAATCGCGTAAGTCGTTTGCTGCGGTTGTTGTTGTTGCTGCTGCTGCTGCTGCTGCTGTTGCTGCTGCTGTTGCTGCTGTTGCTGAGTGGACGTTTGGTCGGAAAAGATCGTAGAAGAAATGTACTGAGAGCTACAGTTTTGTAGCGTGTATTGGCATTGCGGTTGCTGCGTCTGTTGCTGCCAAACAAATTGCTGACTGCCGAAGAGTTCGTCCTCTTGTTTGACTGACTGGGATGTGTAACCGCTCTTCTGATTGTATTGGTAATAAGCGTTATCCGTTTCTTGGTAGTTGTTTCTGCAAGACGAAGTAACCGTGCGATTATATCTTTGTTAATTTCAACAAATCATGCAGTTTTATACCGTAATACTTTCATAGAAAGTTTAAAAGATTAATTAAATTATGCACGTATTATCGCGAAGTCGTGTCGGTGAAAGTAATAAAATAGTTTTTAATACATTTCTTTGTTACCGATTTCATGAAACATTCAACTTGATAATTTAAGTTCAAATTTCGTATTTAACAAATCTAAATATATTTTGCATATTTTAGTGATGATAGTTGAAAATGTAAAAAACTGCCAAGAAGTGAGTTGATTTTTACCTAGAGTCTTGAAACTGCAGTTGATTCTGCAACGGATTATCCTGCGAAAAGTAATAACTTCCATACGATCGTGGAACCGCTTCGGTGTTTCCGCTTTGCGTGGTAGCCGAGTAATCGGGTATAGCGAGCCGCTGATGGACCGTCCAGGATCCGATGGCCGGTTGCTGTTGCTGCTGTTGAGGTTGCTGAGGTGATGTTACACCAGTCTGCAGAAATTCGCAGGCCTCGGATCCGTTGAGGGGCGACGCGAGGCTCGTCCGATTGTCCGGCGATTTCGAGGATGCGTGATTTGCCGTTGAACCGCGACCGTTTTGCTCCTTCTTGTACTTCATGCGCCGATTTTGAAACCAGATCTTGATCTGTCGTTCCGAGAGCTTAAGGTTGTCCGCCATCTGGATACGCTTGGGTCGGCAAAGGTAGCGGCAATTGTTGAACTCCTTCTCAAGTTCCACCAACTGTACCGATGAGTAGGCGGTACGGGAACGCTTGCCACTTGTTTTCCTTTGAGTGACTGTTAAAGAAGAAATTGACTTCTTATTTCGTGCATTGCATTAAACATTTTGTAAACAGAATTAATGTAAATGACGACTATCATTCCGAATTTGGTCGGAGATCGCGTTATAATTTCTGAATACAGCACTAAGTAAATATAACGGAATTTATTTCACGATATTTTTTTCATTATTATTAATAAACTACTAATGAGCGTTACACTTCATTTAAAGATCATCGGTATAAGGAAAACCATTATGCGTATTGACGTAGATATTTAGAGAATGAAAGAGCGCTACGAGCGGACAAAATTTTGATACGCCAATGACAAAACTAGGTGAGAATCGTGCGTGCCGAGACAAGGAAATTACTAATGCCGACAGGGGCAACGCAAAACTTGCAAAGAAATTCTCAGCAGGAGGCTTGCTATCCCAAGAGGAGGCTTCTGTTCCCGCTGCGAGCCTCAAAGCCCCGAGTGCCGCGCTACTGATACAGGATTAAACGATTTGCCGTGAATTTTCAAGCAAAACGATTACTTAAAAGTAATCTCGCGGGAAAGTAAAATTGTGAAATTAGAGAACAATCGGAGTATTTGTTTAGCTTTAATGCGTTACATTGCGACATATTATAATCGTAGTTTAACCAATTCACATAAACTATTAAAATAGTTCTGCGAAGCAAAATATTAAGTAAGAAAAATATAAAAAGTAAAGATATCGAAGCAGTGGCGCGCCGTTTTATCTAAGATTTTCACAAAGGAAAAAAATGAACGCATAAAGGAAATGAGACATGCTATGTCGAAATATATTGTCATGGAAGCAGTCTTCATTGTTAATTATCCGCTCTTTAGTTGCTTCTGCTGCTGCTATCTAAACATTAATAATCATTCGTGCTTTTTTCACTTTAATGTAAGCATACCCTGAAGCGATTTGCGACACTGAAATATTTTTATAATTCCGATGCTTTACGTATTTAGCATATATTATCCTTTGAGTTTTAAATTTAATTTTTGGCTGTTGCATTGAAAGTGATTTTATATAAACGTATAAAACTTTAAGTATGTGCTGTCATCGGCAAAATCAACTGAAAAAGGTTGGGTTTACATGGGTTCTGTTGAGATCACCTTTCATAACTAATAAATACGTCATCTCTATGCGACGTTAGTCCATCATCTTGGAGATACTACGACGAAACGCTATTATATTGTTTTATTATTGTGTCTCGAGTTCAAAGCCGGTTAAATATCTCGCTCATTAATCAAATTCTATTCAATGATGTCAACGAACGTTTAACTCGTTCGCTAAAGAATTAGATCTCTTTTTATTTATGAGTTTCTAACACGCGTCTCTTTTCGACAAGAAAATATGTTTATTTTGCAAAAATAGCGTAGGTGCATTAAATTCTCTTTCTACTCTACACAATTGAATTCTAAGTTATCGATGTTAAAAATTCATGTTCGAACAATAATTTCGAAGAACGTTTACGCGGAACAAAATTTTCTAAGAAAAATTGCAACGGACGGTGTAAAGTTGAAGACACGCCCCTTTACGTAAGAAGTTAACTATCATTATTAATTTACTTCTACGTATAGTAAGACTTGTTTAAATAACAATAATACGTTAAGAATACCATTTACGTATAAAGTCTACAATTATATTTTTATTTCGAAAAATTTTCGAACGTCAATTGTATTCCGGAAAATTACAAACAAAAAAAACTTTATCGAAACTCACCATGACTGGTCGTAGTAGTTGTAGTGTTAGCAACAATGCGTTGTCTTTTCAGCGGCGGCTCCTCGTCACATTCCCGTAGCAATTGCCGCTGCTGGAGCACAATTGAAGTTTGCTGCTGTTGCTGTTGCTGCTGCTGCTGCTGCTCGTAGGTGAGCCTCTTAATTTCTTCCTCGACCCTCCAAACGTACTGCTGCTGTTGCTGCTGGGGTTGATGTTGCTGCAGAAGACCACCTGGTCCGAAGTCGGTGTAGCCGTTCCAACTTGAGCTCGAGGTGGCCGAGTCGACACTCGCAGGTGACAACGGATAAACGTTATCCTCGAAGATCGTCCTTGGATCTAACTTGCGCTGCTTGATAGTTGACACATGCTGGCTGAACTCCACGAGCGTCATCTTCCTGGACTTGCCGTTCGAATTACTGTTCAAGTTTGCCTGAGCTGACGGGCTACTGGGCCTATCGCGTAACGATCTTGCGACCTGATGTTGACCACTACTCGTACTTTGCTCGACTGACATTTCGCAGGCCGTAGCCGATGCAATTTGTAGGGCCCAGGCCCACTACCTTCGACCAATGAGGCGTCACCGATCGATCGATATGCCCGGGACTCACTTGACTATCGGCCGCGTGAAGAAGGGTACCGCCCTTTTCAGGGCCCCTAGTGCGACACGTCGGGACCTGCCGCGTCGAGACGTCGAGTCTTGCCTGTATGCCCCTTCTCTCTTGCGCGCGCGTGCGACGGCGCCGATTGATCCCCCGACGTAGCGACGACTCAGGGATATCGTGACAGGTGGAGGGCGCCGTCAGGGAAAGCCGTCTTTAAGGGGTGGTATTGAAGGAGCAGGAGTGCCGTTGCAGGACGGGCAGGGAGGAGGGTTACGCGTCTAGACCACTAAGATTCTTGCCAAGAAGCCCTGAAAATTTCCCGGATTTACGATTTGCATGTTCCGTTTGTTCGGAGGTCAAGAATTGGAACACGAGGCTCCTTGTTTGCTAGATGAAAATTCTTGTCTTATTTGTTCCTTTTTTTCTCTTCAGAAGAGCGATCGTGTGAAGATATTATCGTCGGACCACTTGAAATGTTGTAAGTTTTGTAGATCATTAGATTGCCAAGTATTGTTTGACCAAAGTTGTCCAACACTGGCGCCTTTTATTTGCCAATTTCACATTCGAAGTCGTAAACGTTAAAAATATATTTAGATATCTTTTAGAATATTTTACTGTAAAATAAAGATTTCATTATGTTTACTTGTAAGCATTTTCTGCTAATAAGTGTTTGAATTTTGATTGAAATGCAATTTTGTGTATTATTTAAATCATAGTATACGTTTGCTAAGATTTCTTTGTAAAGTAATTGTATTTGAAAATGATAAATAAACGAGTTTGGTACTCATTAATATGTATTTAAACTTTTTACTGCAATATGATATTCCTTGTAAAATACATTGAAAGTGCTCGAATTAAACACTTTATAGTTATTTTAATCTTATTCTTGTAATGTATTACATAACGATTTCGATACTTTATAATAGCACTTGTACAAATCATACATTTTTTGCCATTACAGACTAGATATTGACATTTAAAAATATTGCAATTTTCGTAATTATTTATGCGATACAATAGTAGATAGCTTAATCCAAGTATTTAATTAATTTAATTACACTTACCGATTGTGAACCCTAGAAAAGGTCGGTAAATCAGACAGGCTCGTCCAAAGATTTTCACTTTCTTTTAACATCAACTACTTTTTATTTCTTTAAACTTAGCTTACTACTTTGTAGTATTGATACGTCGCGAGTGCTTAAAGCTCAGAAAGTCATCGTATACTGAGTCGATGTTCCCCATACCGACCTTCACATGTGATGCCCGTCGAAACAGACTTTCACCTGTACAATGTATGCAAGCGTCTTCCAAAGTATTTGGTTGAGACGTCGTCTCCCGTTCGTTGTTTCGATAGCCCCACCATTCCCCCCTAGAACGACCGTGAATAAATCGCTCGGGGACTCGTTTGATATTTCGTTGTTTCGACGCGACATGCACGAGCATATACGCATACCATGGAAAGACCGAGCGGCTACTCAGCGATAAGTGATAAAGTTATTGTTTGGAAAGAAAGAAAGAAATACATCGACTAATTTAAATCCGATATGTATTTTTCATGATTACGAGTGGATACGTGTGGCTACGTGTGTAAATGTGTCGTCGGACGATTGAGAAACTGAAAAAGCGACGGAGTTCTATGTAGGTAGCGCAAGGGGCAAAAAGTCTGACCGAACACGAGGCGCAACTGTCAATCCAATCGCCGCCCGCGGGAGTGAAAAGAAAGAAGAAAAAGAGAAGGAGGAAAGGACACGAAGGAAAAAGCGACAGTTAGATGAGTTCTCTAGCTTACAGCTACGGGATTCGAACGCCGCATTCGGGAGATTGATCGGCGTCATCGTATCAGAACATTTCTTGGCAGATTTTGCTCTCTCTATCCCTTTCTCTCTGTAATGTATACTTTTATACTTCGTATATTCTTCTTCTTATATATCTTCTATAGAGTTTAACAAATTTGTCTAAAATACGAGCTTTTTCTTGTATCTTTTATTGTATCCCTTTAATAGCTGTTGTACTATTATTTTATAGTTAATATTAACATTCTTCTTATATTAGAAGTCAAAGAAATCGTTTAGAGTATCACATTTTATATGATAATATTTACTAAAGAATTGACCGATAATGAATATTTAATTCTTTTTTCAACGTCGAGACATATTAAAATAAATATTATTTCAGAAGTATTACTGACTATAATAATATTACTATAAAAGTATTAATAAACATAGTAATATATATCTATTCTATAAACAATTATTTTGTATTCGTCGTTTAACTTACACAATTATCAATTTCTTTATTTATTCACTAGGTTTATATATTTTATTTCTCAATATTTTATATAACAAGTATTTGAGTACATAGCTTTTAGATAAGTTAAATTTTAGAATTTTTTTCACGAAGTACAATTTTTTATCAAAATCTGTTAGCATTTCAATATTGATGAAGAATATAATGTATATACACGCGCGCATATGTGTGTGTGTGTGTGTGTGTATAAAGAAACCTAATTTTTATCTTATATTTCAATCTGTTATCAGGCTGTTAGTTTTTTTAGTACGCTTAAGCAAACAAATAGTTCGAGACGATGGGCAGAGATACAACTCATGCGTGTGCTTCGTATTTCTTCCGCTAATTCTTTTCCAGCAATAAACTTTTTGCGCCTCATCGTGTTTCCGCTCTTTCATTCTTGATACTAAACTAAAGGTCCATAGCTATGAAAGTGCGAATGCGAGAAAAATAACACTGGAAGACACTATATGATTAAGCTTGCTGTGTAC
The DNA here is from genome assembly GCA_018907045.1 of Wiebesia pumilae. Classification (NCBI taxonomy): domain Eukaryota; kingdom Metazoa; phylum Arthropoda; class Insecta; order Hymenoptera; family Agaonidae; genus Wiebesia; species Wiebesia pumilae. The sequence goes on from JACCHZ010000186.1 coordinate 28,389, forward strand.
TAATTTAATGTCGTATACGGCTTCGATCAAAAACTCTTTTTCTTAGAAAATAATTAATCCTTGATGTACTGACCTATAAAAAGTGTAGTATTTTATTTTTTCATATTTTAATATAAAAATCATATTTTTTTATGTACATTTACGATTAAAGGGTGAATAATACTTGAGTTCAAATTTGAAAAAATGATGTCATGAAATAATTACAAAGTGAACATGTATCAGAAGATTCTGAAGTAAATTTATTTTTAGAAATTTTTATAAACTATAAATTACATCATTGGTAAAAAGATATTGCTGTTTATATACCCAAATATGCACTTATAAATAGACCCGTGTGTACGTAGATTTAAACGCAAGTAGCGTAACATCATTAGTTTTTTTGTAAAAATACCTGTCCAGATGGTGTGAATATAAATTTGCTTCTAAAATTGCTATTTCTCAATCTAAAAATACTAAATGAGTACTTATAAGATTTACCCTTGAACTGTTTAATAATAAACAATGAGACGTTTATGTAAAGTGCCTAAAATATGGTATAAAAGTAAACGTAAATTTATTCATCATTAAAAAGGAAATAAGAAAACAATTCAAATTACTTAGCTGTATAATTTTATTTAATACCGATGATTATTCAAAACATTCCATGGCAATGACACCGATTTTCCTCGTAAATGCAAACGCTACCAAGCGCAGGAATAAACGACCTCGTGCAGTACCAGTAGCATCCACTAATTTATCTTACGCCTTTTACGCTCTCGACCAAGCAAATAACGCGCACTTACCGAACTGAATTATACAAGCCATTGCAATTAATTAGTCTTAATAAAAATTATACGAAGAATCGCAATTATAAGCGGAGCGTTAGAGGCTATATAGGGTAGAAAAGTGTGTAGTGAATCTCAGCAAAAGAAAGAAGGACAGAGCGAAGGGGGGTCGCAAACGATGTCGGCTGAAAGAGCGAGAGCGAGAAGGGAGAATAAAAAGCAGACGAAGAAAGTAAGGAAGATAGAGAGATAGCGAGGGAGTTAGAAACGTATCAGAGAAAGTACAGCGGAGTGGAAGGTGGAAGAAGCAGTCGAAGGGGGTGGAGGATGAGTCGCCCCGTCGTTGGCGTGGAAGAAAAGAGAGTCACGATGCGATGTCGTGTGAGTGCAATAGGGAAAGCGAGAAGATGGAGAGAAGAAGCACGAGTAAAATACGTAGATATAGACAGCGGCTGTACCCGCACGCGGGGGCAACGGCGCACGCCGATCTCCGTGACGCTTGCAAGCTCGCAAACAGAAGGAGAGAAAGGGAGGAATAGCGAAGAGGAAGGGAGATAAAGAGCGAGGCAGACAGACAGTAGAGCAATCCCAGGGATCGTTTTAAATGAGTCAGCGTTTTTATGCGCCGCGATGTTGTCAAAGTGCAAACAGCGTCCGATAATATATCATCCGTCGCGCGAGCAGCCGCAGACTCTCGGTTAGCGTACATTATGTGCACGAGAGGCGCACGGGTCTTGAATGCGCGACGTACCCGCGACAAGAAGGGGTTCGGAGGGCCAGTGCGAGCATGGGCCACAGGCTCCAAGGGATCAATTCAAATGGCGACGAAAAGAGCTTGTGGGGGGAAGAAAATAATGTGACCTTGAAATCTTTATATTTTGATAAGCTTTTTATGGGCCTTTCGCGCGTTCGAGTGGGAGACAGACGACTTTATTTTTCGAGCTAACATACACGACATTGGGTATAGTTTTTATATGTTCGTGACTTTGAATCTGCGCGTGAATTTTCACCGAAAAAATAGCACGACTCTATTAAAATCTTTATTTTTGTTTGTAATTCGTACATTGTAAAGGCTTTGAATTACACTTCGTTAATTCAATGTTACATGGAATTGCATGCCATTTTGAATAATTGTACTTTATGCAAGAGTAAAGTTATTATATTAAATAATAAAGTTAAGGTGATAACTTTTAAAAAACCATCGAAAATGTAAAAATCATTACTTATGTAAGTTTCTTTAATGGCATTTCTTAGAATAGCACACAATAATCGCAACTATAATCGCGAAAACGTATTTTGTATTTATTATTATTTTTTTCGCATAAGTGTGTCTTATATTAATTTACAGAAGTTTTTGAATATTCTATTTTCATAATTAATTATCTATATTCACTTGCAGTCTCGTAAATATACGGACATATAACGAATGAACATTTATATATTGCATTTATCTTTTTCAACAATAGTCTTGGATCTTAAAGCAATTGCATGATGCATGTTAATTGTCCTGCAATACATAAAAAGAGGAAAAATATATTATCTCAAAACCAATTACGCTTCCCATCGTTTTACTCATGACATTGACGATGTCATTAGAAAAATGCATACGTAAACATTTTGAGTACTTCCTAAAGCCAACGTAGACGTACTCTGTAATATACTGGCTTCCATTTAACGAGTACGTTTTTATGCATAACAGGAACTAATGAGGAAGCTAATTTCTCAAGTTAAGTGGCTGTTTTCCGAGTGAAACCCCATAAAAATCAGAAACTGATTTTGATACAGAACATTAGTACTCATTGGTTACTACCGTATGTAATAGATAATCTGGCATCGCTGACGAATTGTCGATGTATACAAATGTATAATTAGCCCTTCGATTTTCACTTGAGATTATTACATCATTACGTAAAGTTCTTTTGCTTCACATTATCGAGTCAACTAACGTATATATACTTTTACTAAGCACTAATTGTATATTGATACAAATCATAGAATACTACGACTTGCTTTCAATACTGAACTCGACGAAATGTTTCATTTTTGGTATCCTCTTCAAATTTACGAGACATTCTTTTAAAGTGATGTACTTAAATTTTTATTGAAAAACAAACTTGTAAAGACAAAGTCAGATATTAAATGTTGCACGAAATTACATTTATATTGAGGTTTCATAATAGTAAGAATCAAGAAATTCCAATAGTCTTACTACAGTTTTAAAAAATTCATAGAGGCTTGCAAAATATACTGATTGCGTATCAATTGGTCTTCTTATTTAAATGGATTGAAACATATTTAGTTCAATAAAATTATTTTCAGATTATATATGTATAATCTCATTTTTCTTATTAAAATCTATAACAGGTAAATGATAAAGGTAAAAAAATGTATATATATATACACAATAATTTACAATTTAATCATTATTTAATTTGACGAACGATTAGAAAATTAAGATTAATATATAAATAAATAAAAATTGGAATTGTAAATAGGAAAAGTGATTTTATAGGTTAATTCTATGCACATGGTAATCATTAAAGTATTAATCTTTATTATTTTTTAAATTATTTTTGCAATTATATTTTATAGTATTTATTATAATATATTATTAAAAAAATTATGATTCATACAGTGGTAAAGTATTTCAAATTAAGAAAATGTTGTCTTGTATTTATATTATCAATTATTTTATACGTAGTTTAATTACTGCATTAAAATTTTAATACGTAAAATTTAATAATTCTAACGTATATTATTAAAGATAATTTTTATATATCTTTAAATATTTAAAGTGGATCGATATAATGCGTATTCTGCGTTTTGTAGTAGTATGTGTTTAAAAATGCGCATGTAAATATCATAAATTTTTCAAAGAAATATGTATACATTACATTACAAGTATAATTTTAATTTAGATACATGGGATTGATAATTGTATAATAATATTTGCATATACTTTCTTAGTATTTTATACATTTACATAAGAAAAAATTCTGCAAAAAATTGTGGATAAAAATCTTCTAATTTAAATTTACTTGCTTTTGGTTGAATTGTATATTTTATGATAACGATATTATTATACTTATGTAAAACAAGAACCATCAGTTGTTCATTTAGAGTAGAAGATTATTAGCGAATGAAATATGAAGCGTACCATTTTATCTTGTATTAAAGTTTGCCCGAGTGTCCAAATAAGAGTCACGTGAATTTTTCACGTGCCTTTACCCACTTTCTATTCGAATATTCGATAAAACCTTATGTGGTAGATCTTATGTAATATATTCTATTTAGAAAGAAATAGTTTAGAATCTTTTTAAGAGTCAGCGGTATAATGAAATGCTACGATTTGATACTCAAGGGTTAAAGCTACTAATAAATAGCTTTTAATTAGAATAATAATAATACAAAATGAATCCACAGACAAAGTTGTTGCAATGTAATAATACTGTAATTATATTTCGATGGACGTGACATTCAAGATTATAATTACGATCAGAGTTTCGAGTGATTATTTTAAAAGTAATCGACAGAAATGTTTTAGCTATAAAATTGATTACAAAAGGGGTAAACTATAATTTATGTGAATTATACGCTACACCAACTTGTAGTTATAAATTATGAAAAACTAGTGTTTATTCTAAATGCTTTGGCAAATAAAATTATCCATATAACAAAAAGTACGTGTAAGTTAGCATTATTGTTCTTTCGGTGCAATGGTTGCTAAACTTCTAGAGATTCTAGCAAATAGATTTCGCAATGATTGCGAATCATGTTGGGTGCATCGGTAGAAGGACCCTAGAGGCGGATAACAAAAAACCAAGCCCCTGATACATTACAACTGGAAACACCCCCTCCGATTGGCTCACAACGCGTCATCGATGGACGGTCGGCAAAAGGAGACTCTATAAAATTGGCATCCCAAGGTGAGGCCACGGGGTTCGGCTCGGCCGCAATCGTGGGAGGGAGCAGCCGTCGTCGGTTGTCGCGGTTAATACTCCGCAGCCGCTTAGCGCCTTAGAGTGGCGACGTCTGGACGTATTGCGGACTCTCGTCCCGTCCGAAATTTCCCAAGAAAATGGTCCTCGCTCTCGGGGCTTGCCTCGGTCCCTATCGTGCGCGGCGCGACGGATCCGCTGTAAATTAAGAGAGCATCATTCGAGAGATGCCGCTTTGCTCGCTGGAGCGGCGGTGGCGGCGTCGCGACAGTACTTTTCGTCTCCGGCACGCGTCCTTTGAGGCCGTAAATCAGCTGCTAGTTACGCTGCCAGGCTGTTGAAAAAATGAGGAACGACTGGGAGGGAATCCGATTTGTCGCGCTTTTTCGCACAATTTGCGTCGTTTGCATTTTTCGCTGTTGCGTCGCTTTCGCTACTAGATTTTTTCTTTTTTTTTGCTTTGACAACACTACTTATTTTCCTATTGATACTGACTTTTGTTCAATCCTTTGCTGGCTACGTAAATGCAATATCATTGTTCTTATCTTATCGTCGAGTTGCATAATCGTTTACTTAACCGAGAAAATGATGAATAATGCATTAAACTCTTCAAGATTTTAAGTTATCGCGTAAACAATCTTGCAAGATATTTTGGAAGAAAAAGAAAAACTTTACCGCTTATAAAATAAATACGTGAGCTTTTTTAATATTTTTGGATATTATATCGATTTTTAGCGTAATAAGTAATTCATAAATAAGCATATAAAGAAAAAGAAAAATAATATCAATATATTTGAGTAGTAGGTAATAATGGAAGCATACCTTATTTTACTATATAAATGATGCGCTATGTATAATACACATCAGAATTACTCATCAAGTAAGGAATGACTGTCGTATACCATTATGAATGAAAAATAGTGGTTTGAGTTAAATCTATCGCGTATCAATTAAATATGTAATTTATTCTAAATTTTTTCTAATAACAACTTTGTTAAAACTAGTTACATATAAGTATTAGTATTTGATACACAAGTCTCGAATAGTACGAGGTTGTGGTTTGATCATTAATATAGTAATTTCGTAATTATTCGTCAAAAAATATAATATTCATGCATCGTATAAAATGAAAATGTAAAATAATTATTTTTCTTAAATGGATAATAACAAGTAACTAATTGTTTAATTATATGTTTTATATATTTTCGACACGTGCCCGTAATAATATATTACCTCATATATAAGATTATAATTAATTAATTTAGAAAAACTGAAAAAATACTTGTATTATCGTTTTATTATATAAAACTATTTTAATGTTAAAAAAAATAAAAAAGCTCATTCATTAAAAGTAAATTGAAAGTACTCTAATGTTCAAAATGCAATCACCTCATTCGCGTAATTATGTGTTTAGTAGATGTCTGATAGAGTTTAATTGAAATTATATTAATAGAAAAAAGTACTTTGAGGAGGTGTTATTTAATTATACTAGTAGCACTTAATTAACAGGCAATACTTACCACGCTACTTAAATATCATTTCATCAGATAATGAATCTATCTTAAACGTAACAATATTTAACTCAGATAATACATTAATTGCAATTAACTCAAATCAAAGTATTGATTAATAATAAGGTATATGATATATTTCGGCATTTTTAGCAAATATTTATACTAACAAATTAAACTTATTAATACTAAATTTTTTCATATTCATTATCTATTTATTTATATATTTTAATTAATAAATATTTAATGTGTTATTCCAAGTCTTTATTATCAAAATAGTGTAATTGAAAATCTTTTTGTTATAAATAGATAGTCTTTTACATGAAATTGTGAAAATGGTAGGACATATTGTATCGCTAAACAAATGTGAAAGTGGTCAAATGGAAAACATAAGGACATTTCTGTCTGTCTTGTCTGCCTAACTAGTCTCAACTGGGCGTTACCCAAATAACAATCATTATGTCATTATGAAAAATTTTTATAGTTTCAAAATTACAATCTTTATGTAGCGAATATCATAAAGCTAAAAATAATTCTGACCCGAAGACATTTGTTCAAATTTAATATTAAATTAGAGTAAGAAAAAATTTGAATTTTGGTTTTATAAAATATAAAGTAGTACTATTAATAAATAAAAATTACTAGTAAAAATATCTGTACAATATATTTTTTTATTATTTGTTTCAGAGTACCAAATGAAATAAAGTATAAGGTTGATATAATATTTGTTTAATACTTAATGTGCTTGCAGATGAATAAATGTCATATTTTTCCATTTCATTTAGAAATATCTGCTAAAAATAATTAGTTTGAAAGCATAAAAAAATATAAGTCTTTTTAAGAATCTGTGTTTTCTACAGTTATCTCTAACAAAGTTTTTCAAGACTTATTCGGCATATAAGTATTTTTGAAAAGAAAGGAACTGTTGAGTTGTATTAAAATATAATAATAATAAAAGTTCATCTACCATTATCAAGAAAAGCTCGAACTCATAAAAGATGCTAGTATATCTTTTTATACACAGATGTTTTATTTATATATATGTATTTGGACCATTCAATTTCATTTCTGTCAGTTATATTCTGTGAAAGTAGTGTAATTTTCCAAGGCAGCACAAAATATATTGAAGTTCAAATGGTCCGAAGGTTGTAAACCGATATTTATAATCAAAACAATTACAACAATGCAACAGTCGGTCGCAGCTAGAACAAGAACAATTAGGACGTCTTAGATCGTAAAATCTAGACTCGTTATGGTAAGGATAGTTAGATTTATAACACGACCAAGAGGGAATTCTCCACTACGATGAAATGCTTTTCAAATAATAAACGTGAAATTAAAGAAGATAAGCAAACCGAATACGACCTCCCACTAGGTCACTCTATTGTTTTCCTTTCAATTTTGGCTACCGTGGCAACCATAAACGCAGCACCAAGGTAACAGATACTCTCGGCTTATGCTAATACGATAATTATGTATCGACAGGCAATAATTTATGGAAGCATGGCCGATGGTACGCCCTAGTAATGCAGATTGTTATTATGTCATTACGCAGCAAGAGCTGCAAGTTTCAAATGCTCCAGCTCGTAAGTACAGAGGTACGTGCAACGACCGCGATGGTTGAACGTGGCGAGAGCGATCTTGTTCTCTTCGTAGCGAACGTTCCATTATACCGATACAAGTTGCGCTGGCGCACGGAGGGTTTGTTCACTCACGACAGGCTCTACTGATTTTGTATTCAGCGAACTTCTATTATAAGATTGCGAACTTTTTGCTGGCTCTCGCTGGTAGGATGGCAGAAGGGCGGGATCGAGCAAGGACGACAAATAAAGGAAGAGGGAGAGAGAGAGAGAGAGTGAGTGCGTCGGGGTGTGGAAGCAGGGGGTGATGCGAAAATGTCAAGAGTCGCGAGAGGGGCTGCGAGCATTTCTGCCGTCGAAAGTCAAAATAACTTCCGAAACTTTAAACTCCCGCGGGTATAAAAGTACGCAGCGGCCTTTCTCTCGCTCTCTTTTCTATCGTTCCGTAGAAATCTTTCAGACAGTCCAGAAAAAAGTCGAGGGAGTGAAGGGTGCAGCATAGGACTTCTTTTATCTTCGATAAAAGTGCCAGAACGTGACGAGCCTTTATTCTCCCTGCGGGTTTACTTATTATTCGTGCTTTTATTGGTTTCGATGCGATGCTTTCCGCTTTCATTAGCTTTTACTGATATTTAATCTTCCTAGTTCACACTTCATTTTGTCGAATGGCTCGGATGTTTTCCAAATACATTGTGCAATAAGAAAAAGTATTCATATCTAAAATATTTTCGTTTGGAAATGTAAGGCAATAATATAAAAAATGATAAAATATCCCAATAAGGAATTCTTCATATGAATAGCTAAATATCACTAATGACTCGTGATATTTTTTATTAAAATATTCTGACTAATTTTAGCCGTTACAGACTACATTTTTACGTTAAAATATTTTTTTTTAATTTTTAACACATTTCAGTAAACGTAATGGCACTTTTATTTTAAGTATTACAGAACTTATTACAAGATTTAAATATAAAACATGTTTGTGTAATCGAGTTGTAGTTGAAAATATTCATATATAAATTAAAATGGATACCTATAATTCTGAGAATTTTTAATTGAACAACATTTTCCTTAACGTTTCTATACCTCTTATAAATGCATCAGGTAACATATAATAGCAAAGTTTTTAAAGATATTATGTAATTTAGCAATGTCAAAATGGCAACACATTCATTTGCATATTATTCAAATTAAGAGTAACATAAAATAGCTCCTGTCAATTTCAAATAAAAAAAAGCATAAAATTCGATTGCTCTTGTCGGAGGAACAATGGCCAATAGCAATCAAAAGAAAAATGAAATAAATCATTCTTACGTACTTAAAATAAAAGAGGAAAAAGTATGCGGAAGCGAGCGTCGATGAGAATCCCGCGCCCGACCTTGTCAAGTATGGCTCCCCCGAAAACATCCATCCCACCCCTGCGCCGCTCTCGCTACCCTGGAGACCCGCGCGACTCGATGGCGTGTAACATATGCTTTTATCTAAATTAAACAGTGCCGACGCGATTTTCATTTCCTGACTACGAAGGCCGAGCGCCACCGGAGTCGCCGCCGACGATCTTATCTCCAGGATAGCGCGTCGCGCGCAAAACGGGCTTCGGAGCAACGGTTCAAGGGTGGCTTTGCCTCGACTTGCCTTGCCTCTTTTCAACTAAAACCCTCAATCCCAAATCTGCCGCAAACTTCCGTCTCCTCTCTCTTGCGCTTTTGCCTATATAGATATTATTAAAACAAAATTACCTTCGAATATATTTGTGGTGACTCGTGGATATTTTATTAAATATCAACCTCATAAAATCAGCGATTTTTAGCTATAATTTTAGCTATAATTAATATTTAAGTAATGTCTACTAAGGTTTTCAAGTATTTAAATTAACATTAACAAAAAAATCATTTTTATGTCCGAGTCCCGCGTGATTTCGTATTTATATAATTGAGTATTTCACTGAATTTAATAAAGTTATATTTATAGTTAAAAATATTGTATATTGTGCTTTATAATACGGATTTAAATATTTTCAATGTTTAACTATAACTTGCGTACACCTGTTTATTAATATTGAAATGCTAAATGTAGAAATTGTGTAATTAATGTAAGAATTTTATTTCTCAATTCTTATTTCATATGAAATGCTTATGAATATAATACAGACTCACTAAGATTTATATTTATTCCAAGATTAAAATCTGAATATATATAAAGCTCTAATATTTTTATTTTCTTTATTTCCTTCGTTAATATTTGATAATATCCGATAACTGACAAAAGTAATTTGTTATTCTTTAAAAAATGTGTACGTTTAACCTAATGATGACCTCAATTTTTATCAAACCACAATATTTATTATTTGTTTCTAAATCATATTAAAAAACAGCAACCGGAACTATAGATTTGCATGATAATATACATTAAATCACCTTCATTACTCACAAATATAATATTAGATGATTTTGTATTAAAGCAATTTACTATCATTGAAAGTAGTATATTACAATTCTCACAAATATCATGATGTTCTCTTTATCCATTTGAAATTGTTTATTTTTACTGAACTTTTAAATATATCTATATTTCTATTTCATTTTAAATAAATTTAACTTACGTAGAGTAAAGTGCCTGATATCTCATATATATATATATATATCACTAGGCATTAATAGAAAATAACGCATCTTGAACTCTGTTGTTCAACATTTAAAATAAAAGCGTTCTAATTAAACAAGACATTTGTAAAATACTTATATAATTTTAAATCATAATAGTAAATGGTATTTTTAATATAGCTTATTTTTAACTTTAGAAGTTTATCTATGAATGAAACGACTCGCAAAATGTTATTAAAAAAAAAGAATTTTTTACTTGATTAAAATGTCGTCAATGAGTTTATAGTGAGTAATTTTCAACGTCAATTTCTTTCATTTTTCATTTTCAAAGACACAAAAATTCTTCTCAGGTCAAAAGATTACAGTACTGTTGTGGTTGGGTATAAAATACGATCATTGTTTTCTGATAACACTGTTTTGTGATTTGAAATAAAAATCTCTTCACTTTCAGTTGTTCTCATCAAGGCAGTTCTGAAGTATTTTCACTAAATTGAAAACAATAATTCTTTGAACAGTATATAAATTACGTATATGTTGTTAAAAGTATTGATAATTCAACAAACATGATTCTTTTCGAAAACTAGTTAATGCCATATTCTCTTAGAATCAAATTTATTTATTTTAATCAAAAATCTATAAAAATTTACAATTAGAGTAAAGTTAGTTGACATAGTTTCTGTAATAATTTCTAAACTAGTACTAACATAGATGATCGGTATACGTAAAAATTACATAGAAATCACTTTTATCACGTAACGTATTCAAATGGATAAAATTTTGTTTGAAAATGACAAAGACCTATGTCCAGCAATTACATCATTTGATGCTCTACACATAAATAATTTCTATTCTAAATCTGTACTATCAAAATTCAATAATATAAGAACTCGTATACTTGGATTTCGAATACTTTTATATCGTATCGATATTCTTTGTACAGTAAGATTAAAAAAAATAAAATTAAATATTTTTATGAATATGAACATTGTATGATTCTCTGCGACTGCCATATCGTACTTGGAATATATATTAAAATTATTGTCTCTTTTCTCAATTTCAAATACAATAAGAACATTACACTATCGCATTATACGCAATAATCTTTTTAATCTTTGACTTTAATTAATGCAGTATCGGCTAAGATTCGAATAACGTTTAGAAGATCGTAAATAAAAGTTATCCGTTACTAATACGCAGCTACCAGGAAAAGTTTATTCGGTCGAAGGCAAGGAATTCCATTGAACGGTAAAAGTTGAAGCTCGCGCACTCGTTTGAAGCTTCACTGGAGCTTCGGAGAATATAATGTCTGTCTCGCTCGACTCGACTATCATCGTCTCTCTTCAACAAAAGCACCCTCGCAAATCGCAGGCTCGCCTAGTCCCTGTGCCGCCACCGCTTAGTGCCTACTATCTCCCCGTATTCCAACCGATCCTTTCGCCCCCTCCCCCAATGCCTCTTCCTCATCCTGTCGTCGTGGTCGTCGTCGTCGTCGTGGTCGTCGTCGTCGTCGTCGTCGTCGTCGTCGTCGTCCTCGTCGTGGTCGTCGTCTCCTTCAAGCTTTGGCTCCTCATCGTCGTCTACGTCGACTCCCCCTTTGCCTTTTGCTCCTGTTACTCTCTCTCTCTCTCTCTCTCTCTAACTCTCTCAGTGCTGTCAAACTTCTAGATTATATTATATAAAAGCGGGTCGGATATATACCTCTACTCGTCTCGAGCTCCATTCTGAAACCTTAAGAAAGCTGCCAGTGTGTATACACGTTTATTATATCTATATTTATAAATCATCTCTTCATTTTGGTTTCTTTTAAGAAGGTTATGATACTGTGGATATGTTCTTCAAATTCAAAGTTGAGATTAACAAAATTAAAATAAATCCATCAAGCGAAGTAATATAATTATTTATTGTAATTATTGGTTTAAAAGAATTGTTAGATGTTATGCAGGTCTTCAATTAAATGATATTTAATGAAATTGTTTGAAGTTAACGAATGTAACATGAATAATGTTTTAGAATCTAATTGAAGATAATCGATCAACTTGTATATAAGTAGATCTTATTTTAGTATATAACATTATTTTTTCCGTGACAAACATATTTATATTGTATTAATATCGTTCCTTATAAGCCAGTTGCTGATATAACGCTTGAAATAATTCTATAAAATACTTTTTAATTACATATGATATTTTCATAAATATAGAACTGAAATTATCGCTGTATGAACAACATTTAAGGTTATTTATCATAATTTTACAATAAATCAATATCAAATTTACGATTAATTTAACGGATACCTTACACATTTCTTTTGTAAATCTTGTTTCAAAAAGTGCTATGAACGATTATAATTACCAGATTGTTCGTAAAAAGACCAGTTTATTAATTTATCTGATTTTAAAGCACGATACGTTGAAAATAATTCTCAAACATAACGATACAAATATAATTTCTTTCTTGATAACGAGTCCGACAGTCAAATGTTTTCCTATTGTTTTTAAAATTCGCTTGATAGAAGTGCAGAATAAAAGCATGAAATATCGGTTGAATGAAAGCATGAAATCAGAATCATGCCTAAAGAAAAGTAATTCGCAGTTCGGTCGTTAACCGCAAAATTTATCTATTTTAATTTATCCAGCAACGTGGTTACACTCAAGTATCGCGACGTCGCGAACGGGGTAAAACGTCTGCTAAAACGTAACCTCCAGAACAGCTCCAACAGTCTTGTGGCGCCGATAAAATTAAACGGGGCAAAAAGCGTAGGAGGTTAGGCCAAGAGTCGCGAACGCTGCGCGAATATTCGGGGGAGTCGATGGGCCGCGGAGCGAATGCGTGTATAAACGCGATGCGGTTATTGATTGCGGGCCTCTGTCATTGACAGACCGTCATAGGGAAAGGGCCGCAGGCGAACGTCTCTTTTTCACGTGCCTCCGTGATTCGCAGATGCGGCCTAACGCGCAGCTCGTCCGCTCTGTCTTTGTCAATCGAGTGGAAGTAATGCATACGGTGCGTATGTGTATTGTGCATATCGCGCTACGACGCGGGACTTTTTATTTTTCTATTATTCGTTCGCGCGCACCAGGCCTGACAGCTTTTTGTTATTATAAATGGATTTTCTTTTAGAGCTGACGAGCGTCGCGCCACTGGTTTTACCGTATATCTCACTTTACTGAGCGTCATATCGACGGACTTTTTACCGATAAGTGAGACTGAAGAAAGCGCAATTATTTTTCGAGATTTTTACGTAACTGTTTGTGCAGGCGCATCGGAAGTGTTCGAGTCGTAAGAACGTTCGCGTATACAAATTGGAAAACTATAAAACCCATTAAACCCATTAAAACGTTGTACGTTTGCTTTGCAATACATAGAAGAGTTTAACATTCGGTATCAATAGATGCAATCAGAACTGTTCGAATTACGCATCATTATTTGATTTTTTTCAACCACTCATTGTCTGTTTCGAAATTCATACCATCCTCACTTAAACGAACTTCTGCACAAATATCGTGCAAAAGTATTGTGCGTATTTCTAAATTATTTCATTTCAACTTAATTAACAAACTAGATTTATTAATTATAGTCTTTGGATAAAAATATTATTGGCCAATTTGGATAAATAAAATTATCTTGCCTGTAACTTATAGTATTTTGAACACTCATATTTTATGTAAAAAATTTTTTAACATTTGATTACCTTTAATAGCTTTAAAGAATAAAGTAATGCCATTAATTAAATAATGAAAATTTCATTAACAGAAGCAGCAAGTCAACGTTCAATATTTATTTATCATAGTTTTCATCGGAAGGAAAATCTACAGTTGCGTCAACATAAAGTCTGCACAATTTTTGCACATTTTTAGATTTCCTAGATACAGATATACAAAGGCAATTAAGCTTTTTATCGTTAAAATTAAAAATCTCGAAATTCGAAACGTATTCACTGTATTATTAAGGAAGATTGATGATGCTTCGTGTGGTGTAATAATTGTTTGTTCCGAAAGCAACGTCTCCTTGCCTTTTTTGTGAGCATGTCGGTACGAGAATCCATGGTATCCCCGTGGCTCGATGATTGGGTCCCAGGTAAAGACGCGTCAGAGGTACTCGCGCGACCAGCCGAAACGCCGCCGTAGAAAGATTTGCTTCGGCTCGACTCCGTTTTAGGATGGTCGGAGACAGAGGGTGACGTATCCGCTTGCCTTCATGACTTACAGAGATGTGCGCGACACGTAGAGCTGCACGAACAATTGCTTTTAATTTGCGGGCTCCGACTTCGTGATGCCGGCCCGATTTCGACCGGATGCGTGCGCACGTGCATCGACATTTTTCTCGTATGGGGCCTTTGGACAACGACATATACCGCAATTAGCGGTGATTACCGATAGCGCGTCTACCGACGTTACTCGGCTTCTATGACGTATGGAGAAGCTAATTACTGTAAATGATACGTTTGCCTTTCGAAATAGCAGACGGTATCTCGTTTGAGAGAGATACGATTCATTGTGTCTATGTCTGCTAACGTGTATGTTTGTACGTGTTTTTTTTTTGCACTAGGTATAACTTTTATCCTTTTGAGATCTGATTTTTTTTTCACTTATGTGCATTCGTTGTGAAATTAAGACAACGATTATCTTATAGCGTTCGACTTTGGTCGTGCAACAGTTTTGGGTGATTGATGATTTACTATCATGGGGTTTTCAGTTTCTAGGAACTACTTAAAAGTTAACAACTCGATAAGATTCTATAATGCTTTTACTCAAATAACTTAATGATTGAACTTAGGTATACGACCTAAAGAGGATTTTATTAAAACCTTTTTTTGATCCAAACAAAAAAGAAAGTATCAATTTGTCAAAATATTAGAATAGCTTAAATGTAAACTATCGTATACTAAGTAGTATAAAATAGAAAATTCAAATTTTTGGATATATTTCTTTTGAATTTTTTCACATAACTAGGAGTAACGACTTTAAATATTAAAGCGAACAATAACATTGTCAAAATAACATATTCCATCAATTATGAAATTTTTAAAATTGCCATTGATTTGTAAAGAGGCACTTTTGTTGAGTAAATCTTCTTCTGTTTTGATGTATAATAAAATTCGTAAAAAGTATCACGAGAAATAATTTTTCCCCCCCAGAGTATTGCATTATACTTGAAAGAACTCATTTCTGAATTCTCGAACGTGTACAAAAATTTTTCAAGGACAGTCTATTTATAAGGTTAATATGCAGTTTTTCTTAACTGATGCTAATGTAAGATTTTCTTGTTATTGTCATATAATAAAGCAATTAAGCGAAAACTTTTTTGTTGCTATAGTAAAAAAATAACAATGTTATTTACTTTAGAGTAGAACTAGTTTAAAAAAATGTAGTGAATTCTTTCATTTTGACTATGGCCTGTACTTCTTACTAAAGAGTTTTATAAAAATAATTGCAGTTCGGTATTGTACTACTGGTGCCATATTAGAATTAGCATAATCCAATTGACTCGCATTAGATATAAAACTGCAAAAACTTTGAACATAACGGTAAAATAGTTCTAATAATTCCAAAACACATGTCAAAGTATGAATAATGCAATGATCCCAACGACGTTGCAATAAAATCCTGCTCGCAGCAGTTCAAGTTTCTCTCTCTCTCTCTCTTTCTCTCTTTCTCGGTAGCAAACTTCAGCATTACCGAATTAGAATCTCGTGGCTGAGCGTGAAAGTGGTACTGCGCTACTGTGGTGCTTCTGTCGAGCTACGTAAAAGTAATTTTGCAAGTTCGAGAGTCCGCGCGCGCGTGCGAAAAGGGCGAGACGGATAAGCGAGATGCTTGAGACGGCGTTCATCCCCTCGCAGTTGCACGTAACGCAAGCTTATGGGCACGGGAGAGGGACAGCGACGACCGTGCCGCCGTCGTCGCCACCGCCGGCAGACGTCGAAAGGGCAGACAAGTGTACGGCAGTGCGCCGCGACGCAGTACCGCAGCCCTTTTCGCCGGTTCGGTGATGGACGCACGGTCGACCTCCGAACCGACGCCATACATCATTCAAAGATGGCTGGCGCACTTTTTCGTAAGCGCAAGGGGGATTGCCGCGAGAGCATGCACAATGCGATAGAACGAGAGAGGCGATATCTGTCGGGGACAAAGATGGAAAGAGACAATAAAGGGGGGTGAAGAGCGGATGGGTTAGGAGTAGCGATGCGAAGGGCTACAGATATGGACACCTTTTGCTTTACATTCAAGTTTATCGGCTTTCGGTTATTTACGGAAAATGGGTTAAGGCGATAGTCTGGGCCAAGGAAGTCTTACGTACTTGAAATATTTTAAACGCCTACACATTCAATTAAATAATGAAATAAAGGATTACACGAACGTCGAACGTAAATGATTGTTACATTATAAAGGAGTATCTTGTCAATTAATGCTATAATAAATCCCATCTTCGCAATTTCCCATAATATTTATGAACATTCTAAAATATGTATTTTAATTATTGTATTTAATTTTTGTAAACTATAAAGAATTATTTATAATTTACCAGCGTGACATTTTTAAATTTATGAAAGTGATATTATGCGAAGGGCGTGTTCTTTAATAGAATAAAGTAAACTTTTTATATAAGAAATGTAATAGTACGTAATTTAAGCTAATAACGAGATTCTTTGTTTAAATACTCTATTTAAATTAAACTAATAAAAGTATTTTTCCTATTATACTAGCGCAATTATGTTTTTATTTTACACGTATCTTATAATGGCTTATCGTAACTATGAGAATTTTCTAGAATTTTGTTTAATAATATATCGTTATAAAAATATGATTTTGAGAAGAAATTGAATGATAGTCATATGGCTAGTTTGATTTCTTTTGTAGCAATTATTAAGATCATTTGAAATAAATATACTTTTTTTTATTAATTTTGTTACAATTAAAGAAAACATCAAAGACGATAGAAAAATATTTTAAATATCGATTCAGACGATTGCATGTATAATTGAATACATATTCACATGTTCGGTATAACAAATTTAAATACGATGAAATTCGATGATGCATATCGAGGAAAATATTCCCCTAAAATCCTGAAGATTGTAATTATGAAATTCACGAAATGGTGTCCCGGATATATGTGAAAATATATTATTACGAATCTAATTTGTCAAGCTTCTTAAATAAGAAAGTTGCTCTGCAACTGTGCGACTCAATCCAATAGACGTTGCATTTACTGCAAATAAAAAAGGAGGAAAAGTATTGTTAAAATTTCATAGAAATAAGAATAATGATTTAGTCTTTATCCGTAAGTTGGTATTTAAAGAAAATGACGGCTCTTTTAGCGAGGATAAGAGAACGGGCTTCGAGGAAAAAGCGGTGAAGAGAAGTGTGAATAGAAAAGGAGAGGAAGAGGGGTTGAAATAGGAAGTGCCGAGAATGACAGGCGGCTCTGTCTCTCCGAGCGCTACCCATGTGACTATCCTAGCGCGACTAGATCCGTTTACGCCCTCGTGGACGCGCGTGATCGACGACGTATCAATCTCGAGCAATGTGTCACTAGCTTGTACAGCGTCTCACCGACGCCGAAGGCTGCTCTCGTCCTCCTAAAAAACGAGGCGCGCGTCTCGAAATCCTATTTGTTCGCATGGGGGAAAGAAGAAGGATCTAATAAGTAGAGCGTGGAGCTCGTACTGGCGAAAAAGAATACGTAGAAGTGATCGTATACGACGGCTTTGCACTTGTTTTCCCTCTCGTTTCGTGTACATTTCTTATATTATAATGTCGAGTTTAATTGACTTCTCGTCCGACAATTTATATTTCGAAGATAGAAAATATTTTCTTATTAAAAATTGACAGGTGGTTATTTCAGCGCTGTTATAAATAATACGAAAATATGAAGCACCCATTGGTTAGGTTTATTAAATATTTGACTGACAAATTATTCAAAGTTCTTTAACGTCGCTGTCGAACATTCTTACATTCGCCATTCGAATTTCTAATTTCTAATGACAGCCGATTGATTTAGCACTGAAACGTATCATCATTGGTCGTTAACAGGAGAATGAGGTGGAGGTATCGATCCGTCTAGGATATAAATATTTATAGGCGTATCGAATGCTCATTATTCCGCAATCGCAAAATAATACTTGCTACGGCTAAATAAAACACCGAGCGAATGTTACGGCCTGGTTTTGAAATTATTTTTTTAACGCTATCCATCTGGGCGAAATTAATTCTAATTGGTATTTTTTCGTCACTCACAATTTTGTGAGTGACGAATAACGAATTAAATTGTTTAAAATGTATGTTTCGTATGAGATTTTATTTAACATATACAAGGTTCTTTAATATTTACTAAATAAGAGTCAACATTTTCCCAATCAAAATTGCAAATATTAAATTATAAAAATATTGTTAAAAACAACGTAAAAAGGCCTGAAAAATGATCGACTCATATTTTAATAGATGAAAGTAGCATCATTTAAACATATCTAAGCTTAAAATCGTTGATAATTATTTCATATTCTTCGCGTACTTTAGCCAATACAATACTCATAAGTTATGAAATAACCATACTTGTTACGGGACTTGAGTAAAGTTCAATTCAATCTTGACTTTGAATATCTGTAGATTAATATTGATAGATTTACTTGTAGATTTATTCACGAAGGAAATCATTTGTTAATATTGCGGTGCAGCGTGTAACGGAACTCACTTTGCAACCAGAGTTACAGGTTTAAAGTTACACATAAACAAAATATTTGCGCAGCATAAAGAGTGACGATGCAGTTTCCAGACAAACGGTTTTGTATTAATTTGGTATTTGTTCTTTTCTCAAAGTCAAAAGACATTAATTATAATATAAATAAAATAATAAACATCCATAGCTGCCGCTTTAATGCAGAATTATTATGTCAGGAAGTACTTTCGTATACAGGGCCGGTCTTCCACGGAAACAACCCGCGGCAAGCAAGCGAACAAGCTCGGGTGGGAATAAAATAACCGATGGATAAAAGCGCGCGCCGGAATATATTCAAGCGCCCCATGGCTCCGACGCCGCGTGGAATATATTTTTTGCACGTCACTCACTTCAGCACGTGGCGCACAGATCGATCGAAAAACGCCCGCGCACCGGTGTGTCTGTGCGCGTCTGTGTGTTATCCCTCAGTCTCTCTCTCTCTCTCTCTCTTTCACTTTGCCTATACATTTGTCCATCTGTATCGCTTGTCGGAAGATGTATAAATAAGAGGCTCCTCGTGACCCTTTAAGCTTACATCCTCCAAAGACTTAAATTCCTATGTAAATACAGCTCTATAACCGATAACAGGTATCGTGGGTGAAAAAACCAGCTCGATACGAGCTTTATAAAAAGAAAGTGAAATTGATACTTTATTAATGTTTGAAAATATAACTAAACTTATTGACAAATAAAGATTCTTAAGCATTTTTAAATCGCGTTCTTTCACCCATAATCTTTATAAAAGCCTAGTATATTATTCATTCTTTTTATTAGGGTACTAAGAATAATTGTCTTCAATTTCTTTCTTTTTCTTTTATTTTGTTCATTCAATTTCAACTCCATGGAGAGAAATCGAATGAATTATGGGCGTTTTCAGGCTTTTCCAAACTGGACACCGAGCTAGCGATAAGAAGTTCCTCGTATAAAACAAGGAATATATAGCATTAAAATGTTATTCACATGGGTATTACGAAATACGCACATGGGTACAGTAATTAGGATTAGTAAAGTTACGTCAAAGCGGAAATCGACGGTCTGTATGTACGATGTAGAGAAGGGGTGTGTAAATTCTACGTGATCGTGGTTAGCGCTTTGTTTCCGTTTCTGAGCAACGTACCTTTTTTTTATTCGATATTGTTATTCTATTTGTAAACGAATATAGTGAAAAATATTGATTGACTGCAGAAATAAAAGCAATTATTCAAGTAATAAAAAGTACAACTTTAGTTACGTAATAGCAGTCAGTTACAAAATATGTACAAAATTGTTTGATGTAATAATTACATACTTTCAAGGTTCGGATTCATGATTCATTCATTCGTAACTGAAAACATTATTTCTTATACCGTTCAATATTGCATTACACTACTTATTTCTAATTGTAATTTGCAATTTATTAAATGTGAATTTACTAAAATATAGGAATAAAATATATTTAGCTTTGACATCAAAATGTTAATAAATTCTAATAGTAACAATATAGTAATCTAATGATATTTAGCAAATTTCTTAATCTATAAACGCAATATAATAAAAAGAATTTTAAAAAATTAAATAAAATTAAAGATTTTTTGTTACAAGTAAGTAATTAAAATCTTACTTGTTTAGGATGCTTGGGTTTCTGAATAAATTATTTATTCGGATAACTTTTATACAATGTGCAGTTCCAGAACGTCCGCAAGCAGCTTTTTATTTGAATAATGTACATAATGATAGTCAAGCGAAGAGTTCAAAATGAATTTCACAGCGCACTCTGTAACTCGATTAACCGAACTAAATGTTGTTTCACCTTAGGTAAAGGAAATTTCGATGAAGGTAGCTAGCTACATTATCGACTCGAAATTTACCATAAAAATCAATAAGTCGATTTTAAATCGTCAACATTACAAGTATCATTTCGCAAAAGGATATTTGTCAATAATCTTTACATACTATTGGATAAATCTTGTGCATTTTGGTTTTTAGAAAATTTAATGAACGTATCAATGCAGTATATGCATTCGTAAAAACGGAAATCCTACGGAAGATCCATAAAGTTTAAATAATTACAAGATGATTAATAATCGAGAGCAGGTGAAATTGGCTCAGCGGATTTGACGCGAGAACGACAAGAACGAGACGGGCGCACGATATAAAATTCTCGCAAAATTTAATTAAATAGTATGGGACGAGGGTAAGGTTGAAGACACTCTGCTTTCTAGGAGAGAATGATAGGGAGAAAAGCATGACATTATTAATATAATTCTAGCCACCAAGCTTTCGTATTTTCATTCTTGTCTCTACTCTGAATTTCACTGTCGCGCGGCTTCTTACGGATCTCTTTTTATTTTCGTCAAATATATACTTGTGCGTATATATATATATATACACACACACATAGTTTTAAAAATTAATCGTTTAAAACAATGTGTAAATTGTATTGTACATTTAAGATGATAAATTGTATATTACTTTTATTCAAATTAAAAGAAAAGAATAATGATGAGCCTGAAATAGCCATTTATAGACATTTATTCAAATTTTAGCGCCGAGTTTGAGGTTTAATATTTCATTCGAAATTTAAGAAAATAAACAACGACAGAGTTTGGATCTCTTATAAATTAAGCTAATTAAGTTAGAATCCATCCGCGATACGATGGGCATATTCGATCGGTCCCAATTTCTTTGTAACATTGAATGAATAAAAGAACAAGCACCTTCTTCTTAAAGATAGTTCAGTTTGTATACTCGCCATACATTCGGAGGTAAACGTCGAAAATTTGAAGGCGAGTGTGTCAAAATTGAAAAATCACTTTCCGTCAAGAGAGCACCACTCGCCTCTTCGGCTTCGTTTCGGCATGGAGAAGAAAGTGCGCGGCCTCGCATTTAATATGGGGGTTCTAAAACAAATGGTTATGTTTTTATAAAGACAATAACGTTCGTCTATCTATCACACGTCCGCGTAATATCGCTGCGTATAGCGTGTGCCCATCGGATGTAATATTGAAATTTTATTTTTTCCCTTCTTCCCCCCACCGCCGCCCCCCACTACCTTTTCTTTCGTAATACGAAAGTTATTTATGAAACCTATAGCGCGGCTAATATGGGGTGCCGGGGAGGGAAAGTCAGGGATGTTGGCCTTCGTCTCTGCTGTCCAAGTAAAACGATATGATACAATGTGATACGATGTGATACCGAGTGATGCGCGATGCGATGCGTACAGGAGGATGGAGCTCTCCTCAAAATTTATACCACTTATGCAATCTATTATAAAGATATTGTCCTTGTTTTTATAGTTTCATATGCTCGAGAAATCTTTATAAAGGTTTTATCTAAATTAAAGTTGTTCGTGCGAATGTCTTATTGGTTTTTTTTTTAAACGCTTAAGCTTTCGAACAATTTGCTTGGCTTTGCAAATAATTATAACTTTCTCAAGTTTTATTTCAAGCTAGTTTTAAAGACTTACGAATTTTTTAAATCAAACTAAATACATGGACTGATTGACCTACTTTTACCACAATTATTTTGATAAAAAGGTGCCTTTTACGATTGGACATAAAATAATTTTAAATAATTGAAAATTGTTGGGCTTACTGATTAAACAGAAAGAAGGGAAATATCGAAAACCAATTTGAACGCAATAGAATAATTATACTTTAATGAATTTCAAAGTTCATCCTTTTACGCTCTTCGTATTAAAGGAAAAATTGGCGTATACCATCAATTTTATTTCATCTGCCATAGAAAATTTTATTTCAGCGTTGAATGACATTAAAACTTGATTCCTTTTTAATATAAACTTGATGCAACTTAAGGAAACCGTTGAGTATGAATTTCATACGGATGAATTTTATTCAACGCTTGATTTCGAACACGAAACAACGCATTGCATAAAACAAAGAAACAATTAAACTTGGGAATATTTTCTAATGATATAACACAGCACGGCTAAGAAGAAACAAGTCAAGTATTTATAGGCCACACTCTTTAATATTCGGTTGGCAAATTCAAAGTTGGATCAAGCCCGATAATCTCATCAATTAATTCGGGATCTCGTTCGCGCCAGTTCACATTTATATACGCTCTCTCAGAAAAATCATCGGAATTATTGTTAAAGCCGCTCGCAGTCATGCAATGCAGTTAAACCATGCCCGTGCATTACACGAGCGCAACAAAGCGACAGCTGTTCTCCGGTCGAGCGCATTATTCGATTGTCTCGCTTCTTCATGATTGATGATAGCTTTAGGGTAGCTGCTGCCGCTGCCACCGCTACCGCCTTGACTTGTGCTAGCTTCCCCTCTTTTTTCCTCCTTCCTCCTTCGTGCTCCCGACAAATTCGTCGATTTCCCAGTGCGGATGCTTGAGAGAGCAAGAGAGAAGAAGCAAGTCGCAAAAATAGGAAAGTAACGAGAGGAGCTTTTTCCCCAAGACTTCTCGAGGAAAGTTGAATTTTTCACGAGCGCGAGTGCGCGTGAGAACGACGACGAAATTGCTTCTCGAAACGCTCGTCTACTTTTGAGCGAATTTTTAGCTTTCCACGAATTCCACGATATAGGCATTTCATTTTATTGTTTGTAAAAGCAATTTGAGGGACTAGTTTTTACGTTAACGTACAGAGCTATGGTTATTCGTGATCTATCATCTCTAATCACTTTCAATACACTTTTAGACCATAATTACCAGTTATTTCGAGAATTATCGTTTTTAGAAACATTTCATGTTGAACCATTTTACGATCCTCGAAGTAAACTTGATATAAGTTGACTTTAATTCATGATTGTTTGCCGCTAGATTAACAATTTAAACAATAATTATTACTAGAAATACATTTGTAAATCGGATATAATAATCATGAATTTTCATACGATTAAATATCCTGAGATATTGTCGGAATAATTAATGGTAATGAGTAAATCATAACAAATAGCAGTGAGCGATAACTTATCGTAAATGTACGTGAAGTATGACTAAGCTATGGTAATATTATACTAGCAAACTTTATAGATATTTCTTTTCATTGTGTAATTTTAATGATGAAAGAGAAAACTAAAACTGCAGTTTTTCTCACGTAATCTTAGCTTTTCCCGTAATATTACCTTACTTTATTTTATCAATAAACTCAATTAATTTATAAGACTACATTGCTATAGTTACATTTTATTATTACATTTCCAGATAGAATCCTTGCATGATATTCTTTGCTCCAAATACTTGATTTAATTTGATATGTTCGGGCACTTAATGGAACAACTGACGAAATGTAATTTTCCGAGGAATAAAACTATTTCTTTTTGAAAACCAAAATACACCAAGTCAATAAATACTATTCTTTTTAATGTATATCAAAATAAACCAAGCACCATCTCATTTAAATTTGAGCGCAGCAAAAGACTCCATTTTTTAAGTTTTTTAGTTTCCATCGTGTCACCAATAAAGATACTCCAACGCATATCTGTTTAAGCGAGATAGACGTACGTGAGCGGGTTCGCGAGTTGCTGCAGATATACGGAAGATGACTTATCGACGCTGTACTTAGACGTGCACACACAGGCCGCCACTTGCTTTCGGTTTTTCATCCCGCACGTTTCCCCAGTCATTTTCCTCTCGCGCGATAACATTGTGCTGTCGAGGACATGCTCACCGAGTATACATGTCCGCGGGCGATATCTGAGTCTTTCACTCCTTCTCTCTTTTATTACGTTACATTTCTGTACAAGCGCACGTTCTCCGTTGCCTCTTTTTTACTCGCAGTATCGAACGTCGGCTGTACTTTCTCAAGCGAGTTGTCGTCATTAGGGCAACGAGATTTCATATATTAAACTATCTCTCGACTGTAGCTCGCACTGAAAATTTCATCCGTTGGAGGAAGAGAGAGAGAGAGAGAGAGAGAGAGAGAGAAAGTTACCGACTAATATCAATATAATTTAAAAAAGTTGAGTATTATCATCGTTTGCATTCTATTATCGTTATTTATCATACACGAAACTATATGTATAATTTACAAAAAGGATCACTCATATTTAATACTATATATTATCGTGCTGTAATAAAGTTATGTTCGTGCTTGTAATTTAAATACCAGAAAAAATAACCAAGCCATAGACCCAGGTTTTTTTGCAATTTTGCTTCTAATGTTTATCTTTATCTTCGTAGATAAAAATCAAATATTGCTTACTGTTTTCAAATAATTATATATTAACTTTTTGTGTGAAAATAATATTAGTTTATAACTAATTTAGAGTACTATAGCATCTACAAATATGAAATTTTTATATATGCAACAGAACCCCTTCTGTGAAGGAGAATCGAATATAAATGTTATTGAATACGAACAACTTGAGATTCTCTTTTAATTCGGCTGTGGACAATTTATTTAATTTTATTTTATTCAATCCTATTCGGCAAAAAAGGAACCACTTATTTTTGTTAAAAAATCAAATTTCTATCTTATAGCAATAAGTTTTTAAATTTTCTTGTTATTACTTTATTATTTAGCACTCGCTAAGATAATTTTACTGAATCTTATGTTGAATCAAGGGCAGTGGATTTATGTATATATAAGGCTACCCGATAATCATTAGAATATCGTAAAATATTTTTCTAAAGAGTAATGACGTTGCCTCCACGGCTATAGATCAAAACTCAACATAAAATACGTTAAGATGGAGAAAATCTTACCTCGAGTCCAATCAGCTTCATGACGGTTATGTTCTTACGGCAGCCGGCCAACTTTCACACATTTCATCAAAACACCATCACCCCACGTCAAGAAATACCTCAACCTTACACTCCACATCATTCTCGTGGACTTCGCGAATCCTTTCACGACGCGATCTCCGAAAACTCTCGACATTCCCGCGGGCAAAATGCACGAACTATCTGTCGAGCTCTCGCGTTCAACAGCTGGACCAGCCGAGTTAAACGAAGAGAGAGAGAGAGAGAGAGAGAGAGAGAGAGAGTTGACGTAGGAGAGGAGAGAGTCGAATGGGACAGAGCAGAGTGTGCCCTACGTGGAGCCAGCCTCATAAATCATTTCCCCGCGCGTGACCCAGCAACCCCTCGTGTACGTCTCTCTCACGAGGCCGGGGCTCACCGGGGAGACCAGAGCAATGGCACAGTAACGCGGTACTCCAACCGGCCAACATCCACCTGGAGTTCCCCTTGTGACACTCGCTCGCAGTGAGGACAGATGGAGAGTCGCAAATGCAGTCGGTCTTTCACCAACAGTGAAGTGCTCTGCTAGGGACGTGCGTTTCACGCATCGACTTGACTCGTTTTCGCTTTACGCGTAGGTGTATATTTTTTTCACTGTATGCGGTTTACGTGGAAGACGTGGGTTAGGAAGTGCTTAGTCGTTTACTATATTGAGTTCGTATGAAGGTATCAGAATGATTTTTCTCATATTTGCGCGCACTGTATACTTACGGAAATTCGCTAACAACTGAAGCTTGCATAAACATGAGTTATTTGAATAACCAAACCGAATATTATTGTGCTGTAGTCGCTCTTATAAATCTGATTTAATGAAATACTTGGAACTTGATTGAGTTATTATATGTAAATACTTATATTATCAATTCTTTTAAATTCAAGTCCAATCAACTTTAATATTCAGATTTACTTGAATAAGGGTAAATATTGTCTTATTTTTATTGTAAAGGGTTTAAAATTTTATAAAATTTGTTTACATTTTAAAATATTTCAAAAGGAATTGAACGTAATCATTCGTGTTAAATACATTTCTTAAGTTTCATTCGATCTAATTTAGAAAGAAATGTTTGTTGTATACTTTATTTACAATTTAAATGTTCAATTAGACAAGCATATTGTTATTACTTAATTTTCTAAAGATTTTAAAATTTGTAATGAATCAATAGCAGTGAATAAAAAAATTTTATCGTTCGAAATGAACTACTTTAAGAAATTAGAACAGTATAAATCATAAAATTAATTATTTTAATTATTAAGCACTAGTGAATAAGTATACGTTACGTTTAATAACTTATAATCTCAGGACATTAAACTTCCGGCTGTAATCATGATATTGTACAAATTTTGCAGTTATTATTGAAAACTGCTCGTTCGAGATATTTACTTTATATATATATATATATATATATATATATAAAGAGTTATAAATAGCGTCTGTTAGTAATTAATACAACAGATGAAACTTTTTGTTTAAATAAGAATAAAATAATTAATAAAGAAACAGGGAAAACTCTATAGCATTGACTCTACATGTATTGTAAATAATTTTATCTCCATTAAAAAATAACAATATTTTATTTTGTTTTGTAAATTACATTTACAATTTTACGTAAAAATAATAACCGGTATAATATATTACTCTTACAAACAAAAAAAACCGTATGATTCATTACTTGTAAATTGTATCAAAATCAAAAAGAAAAAATTATATTTTTATTTAACTGATAGTGTAGGGAGTAGTGAATCAAGTTTGCATTGAAAACCTTACTAAATTTGGTCTAAAGCTCTTTAACGCGAGCCATTCTCCGGCTATGAGCTAATAAACAATCGGCTAGTAATCAGTTCTATTACGATTCCAATACCTGCGACTTAATGACGTATCAGTCGCGCGAGCGAACTTGTTCGCACATAAATTGCCGGCAAGTCGTTCGCAAACGACGTTGGCCTCGTGCTGCAAAGACGTCGTGCTTTGCGGTGAGAAAGTTTGGGAGGATTCGCGGTGGAAAATTCATTCTAGAGTCCTTTGGCAAGGCGCGAAACGAATATCCGCTCGTTTATTCAAGGCCGTACGGGCCACTAGTTCGCCACGGTCCCGGAACGGGGGAAAGGGGCAGGGTAGGTCATAAATTTCGACGCTCCTCGCAGATTCAAAATGATCCCCTTCATTGCCGCTCAAGTTGCTACGGTTAGTCGCGCCTCGACCTGCTTACGGTGTAGTCGCACGCTCGCGAGTTTTCTTCTCGCGCTACGAACTCGCTCGTCAATTGACTAGGAAGTACGCGTACGTTGCTTTTTGCCATTGCAGGCGGTAACGTGGAATTTTAGAGGATGGTGCGCTCCGTGACTTAGAAATACGATAAACCTATACTTTAAATTCGTTGTGCTTTCGATTATGAAATGCATTCGGTTGGTTTTATATGTAAATTTAAAGAAGGAAATTTTTGGTGCTACCCTACAGAATACACGTTTCTTCGTGTATTTAATTTTTAAATCGTGCGTTCTTTTATTATTCTAAATGTTTATTAACTCATGAAATAGTGATTAAACATTGATTGCCAATATGCCAGTGCAAAGGCAGAGTAACCTTAATGTATGCTTGAATAGTAATGTAGATGGTGCCATCTGTTAGAATTCTCTAGGATCTATGTGATAAGAGGATAATACGGCAGAGGGCGCCATGTGCACGATCTTCCATTTCAGTTGTATGTTGAACCTTCGCCACAAAGCTTTTCAAAGTATTGTATAATATAGTTGATCGTTACTACAAAATTATTATAATTCCGAGCGTAAATTTTTCCCCCCTGAATACCAACCTTAGTGCTGAATTACGTTAGGCGAAATTACATTAACTTCAACCTTTTGTTCGAAAAACACTTAAGTAACCATTTTGATCGTTCGTAATAATCTCTCACATTAAACACCTAAGATGAACAACCTTATGGATGAATATCTCCACTTTATATCGGAATAGCAGCTCTTCGATTATTCGTCGAACACCGAAAAATTAAGAGCTCAAACGGCCCTAGCGAATTAACTTTTCCTCGTTTGTCATCCTTAATCTTTCATCTACGGCATTTAATAAAGCGCGCATAATTGCCTACACGATGATCGCCAATGCTCGCTTCCATCGGTCAGGCGGGCATACACTGCAGCCATTTTGTATAGATTGCAGCGTATTGATCGTCGTCGCCGAGGGCAATTTTCAGAGCCGACAGGAACAACCGGCATTACAGTCGCTGTATCAGAATGACAGGCAGACAGACAGGCAGGCAGATGGAATCGCAACTCTGCCACCCCGCGCGGTAAAACCACCCTCTCTCACGTTCTTGTTTCCTCCCCTTTTTAGCGCCCGCCACCTCACTTCTCGTCCTGCCTCCTTCCCTTTGCAAGGTTTCCCCTCGCGATATATTCAACCGCCTTCAATTCGCTTGCGCGATTCTTGCCAACCCCTCGTGTACTTGCCTTTATCCATATTCCACGGCACTGAACTTTCGGTGCCGCCTCTCTTTGTATATATATGTACATATATATAGTATCAATGTCTTTTCGTCTCTATTGTATTTCCGGTGTTCTTTTTAATTAAAAACCAACCTCCTCTTGCGACTGATCCCGCATCTCGTTACAATGCGGACTTGCTTTTGCTAACATTTTCTTTTACCTTCTAACGACATCAACATTGCGCATATCAGTTTGCAGTCGTTTACTTAAAAGAGCGAGGGATAAAAAAGAAAATTTTCCCTCGCTGCTGAAGTTCTTGAATTTTCATATTTTTGAGGGAGCGTATTTCAGACTTCCCGTGAAAAGATTTTAAGTAAAAATATGGAGAGGATTCTTAGTCATACCTTTCATATTTGTTCAACAGGACGGAGGAAAGTTCTGTAACAAAAGTTACAAGATTTTTTAGTAACTTCATGTAAATGTCTTTGTGAAAGTGTTATTATGTTTTCTAGTAACATATATAATGTTTATACGAAAATTTACTAACTTAAAAAGGTAATTTTTCTCTACATACACATTGGCTGATGAAAATATATTAATTTTTGAAATTTGTCTACATCGAAGACAGAAACTGCAAATTTGGGATCAATATTTTTTTACTGCTAAGCTTTTCGTTCGCAATATTGAGATATAGATATAATCGAGGTATCGAATTTTCACTTTTAATTGCGAATCATTTTCAAAATAATATTCTTAATTTAAAATTCCAGTTTATCAAATAATTATAATTATAATACTTTTAAAAAATTCGTAGTTATTTGTACTCTCGTTATATTATTTCGTGTATTTTTCCAATTTTAATTCCTTACTAAATCGTTAAATTTATTGCTTTAAAATAGTTTACGCAAGTATCAGATTGAAGAAATTATACATTTATCTATTTGATTATGAATATAAACATAATATAAAAGCTGTCTTAAAAGTTGAATTGAGCCGAAAATTTATCATTTCGTTGAATTGCGAATGAAACCAATAGTCTTAACAAATTGAGAAGAAACTTCTAACTACATCATATCGAGTGATAGAAATTAAGACGTTGTCTAAAATAATATTAGTTACCTAACTGTCAGTTAAAAATTTTAAGTGTGTAGTTTTGCATTCAAATTTAAAGTTGACGAGAAATTTGCGGATCTCAAAGCTACTTATCAACGACAACTTTAACTACGGAGACGTATGAGCGCGCGTGTCTAACTATTAGCAGCGCGTGCACGTCGTGTTGTCCATAGTTGGATATACAGATAGAGAGAGAGAAACGGTAACTTCCTGTTGCACAATGCTTCCGCGCCAACGACGTTCACTACCTATGTGGAAATTTCGTACGTTTTTACAGACGTAACCGCATTCTTCCAGAGATTCGCAACTGTCCAGTTATTCGTGACAACTCCTGAAAAACGAGTAAATACTTTGACTCAATGTACTACGATGTAATACTTCTTTTTTACAATTTATTTCTAAACATCATCAACATTAATTTCATATTGCGAGAAGTAAATTTAGACGTTCCGAGTAAACACTTTTTTTAATTAAAACTGTCGAATAATTACGTTGGTGATTTGAATAATAAATTTTCCATTAAGACAGAAAAACTAAATTGATCTTCGAGTTGTAGTTAAATTTAAATTTATGTCATTTTATCGAAATCTTATAAAAGGTCTCTTTTTTAAAGAAAATGCATTTCCATTGAACACTAAATTCAAATATGATACTACTCTCTTAATAGATTGTCTATAATACTTATATTCTACGTACTATCAAACTTATTTAAGCTTCTTTCACTTCAAAGCATATTTTATATATTTCTTTAACGTGATATTTGATGTAATATTATTTGTTTTTATCAATTATATCAGTTCAGTAGTAATTTAAATTATAATAATTTGTAGAATATTAAAATACATATGAAACAAATTTGTTCTATTCAGTTTTATTTTATTTTATATACGATACATTAATTCTAAAAATGTATATTGGAAAATGAAAATTGAAAAAAAAATGTTTGAATTTCAGCTTGGTATTATTATATATTACTATTAAAATCGTTAAATTTGATTAAGGTAATATTATAAAAGATACGTATCGTAATCCTCCAGTCCCATAACCCTCTCTCATCCTTTCATCCCCATTTTCGTCCCGCTTCGTATCAATATCTGCATTCAGTGATTGAATTAAGTATTAAGCTATCCAATATTTTTTCTAATATAATTGAAAATATCCAATAGAATAAATTTTCAAATGTTATACTAAGAAAATATTTTTATTGTGCATATTATGTTATTAACCCTATTTTTATCGTTGCTTTAAATGTCATTGTAATTAATCATACTTGCGCAAATTGTAAAATTAACAAAGTTTAAATAATATAATATGCATTTGTGTGTATATATTTGTGAGCGCGATACGCCCGTGCGTGCGCGTGCGTGGGCGCGTGTGTGTTATGTCTAAGGCATAAATAAAATTAATATTTCTCAAAAAAGAAAACACTAAAAAAATTGTTTTGATGTTTGTATTGCACATATTACTATTATACTTCACAAAAAATAAGTAGGAACTCTTGCATATTAATAATTCTTAATTACCATAGAAAAATAGTTTCAACAACGTAATTAATTTATCGATTTTATATGTACATTATTACTTACGTACATTATTAAGTATATATACATGTACTAAATACTAAAAATATATTTTTTACCACAACAAAATTTTATACAATAAGTGTTGCTTATTTTGATTTAAATCACACGTGCATATTTTAAAATTTTATTTATAAATTTATATTATTATATAGTTTATATTCGATTCTTATTTGTATTTAAAATGAATTTAGTTTCTATAATACATATTCAGAATTTTTTCTACGTTATTAAGTTTTCTAAAAGCACGCAAACGTTAAAAAATGAATATTTCAAAGGAACTTTCGTTTTATCGTATCATTTTTTAACGAAAACGTCAACAAAACATTTTAAAATAAAATTGCACTAATTTTTCAGATATTGATATAAAAACGTATATTTCTCAACAATCCGGATAAATTTTACGCGATACAAGCCTCCGTTGTTTTGGATTAAATAACGCAATGCAGTAGAAGCCAAATACCCTTTCGCATCGAAAGAACGTGACAAATCACGCTCGGGAGCTACACGAAGAATTATAGAAACAAGCATTTTCCATCCGGTGCTTTTTCTTTGGTCGCTCTCAAGAAAAATGCCTTCTCATTCCGATCCTTTCTCTTTATATAAGCCCGATCTATTCACGTTCACAATGTTCGCAATGTTCGCAAGCATACACCGACCCATAGATAAATACGAATTTTCGGTTCTTGCCCCCGACTGCTTTATATCTGGCGAAGGGATAAAAAGCGCTCGACGAGGGACGGAGTGACCGACTGAGGGAGATAAAAAGTAGAGGACGCAAAGCAAGGAACAAAGTTAAAATCAGGCAGCTACGGATGATGGTATAATGGAGAGCAAGGGAGAGATCGAAATACCTAACGAAACAAAGATGGAGAGAGAGAGAGAGAGAGAGAGAGAGTGGGGAGAGTGACTCTTGAACGTTGAATGTAAGACATGCGCCATAGCGTTACAGCATCGAGGGGTTAAAAGAGAAGCGAAATGAAAGAGAAAAAGATGGAGAATGAGCGAGAGGGTTGCCCGAAGGAAGAGAAAAGTATGAGCTTTGGCTTCTTGTGAAGCTACCCTGTGGCCCTGTGGACCACCCCATTCGTGAAAATTCCCCACGGGAGCTACGTCAACGTCCGGAAAATGTTCTCTTCGTTCCCACTTGCCCAATTTTTCTTTTACCATACTTCTAGTTCCTTCTTTTGCTCTCTCTCTCTCCGTCTTGCCTTACCTTTTGACAGTCTCCTCGGTACTGACACTTTAAGCGACACTTGCTTAAATTTCTAGCATTGAATAACATTAGAGCGATTAAGGTTCAAATATTTTTTACAAGCTTTCAAAATGCTGAATTCGCTTGTGATTTTTCTCGTGAATTAATGTTTATTTTTGGATAAAAATATATATGATACCAAAATATCTTTTTTAATTGTGCTAAAATTTTAATCATTTTGCTCGTAAAAAAATTATCATTATATTTTGAAAAAGAAATATTAAAAACTTAATTTTAGATTATGTTAACTAAAAAATTAAATTATATAAGAATCGTACGTGTAAAATAAATCTTCAACATTCATTCAAAATTATATACAAGCTAACGTTTGTTACAATAAATTTGTATTATAAACGGAACAAATAAGAAATCGTAATTCTTTATGCAATAAAATGGATAATTATAATTCCTATTGTAATTTCACTCTAATCTGCAGAGAAAACTGTGATTAACATAAAAAATTAATTCTATTGTAGATCTAATCAATTAACTTCACTGGATATATTTAGCACGTGGACTACTGTTATGAAACTAAAAAGTCTAAAAAATCAACATTCATTTATTTTTTAATATTTTCTATTACTTCAGTGTCTAAAGAGAAAGTACGTCAGTTATTTTCCATTCGTATCAAATACTCTTCCAAATACTTCTTTCTCACTCTTTTTCGTTCGAAGAAAGCCAAAAGCAAGGGACAAGAGAGGGAAGAAGTTTCGGGGAGCAGTTGAAGGGCGACGTTCACGTCGATCCTTCCTACACATTGAGAGGGTGTACTTGCGGTGCGACGCGCTTCTCACCGCGGAGGACGACGACGACAGCCAACCACGTCTACGAGACGTCACTCAGTATCCTCGCTCGTTTGCTCTCTCTTTGCTCTTTTCGTGTCTGCGAAGCGAATCCAAGCTTTCCTTTCTTCTCTTTCCCTCTTTTCCTCTTTCCCTCCTACATCTCTCATTCTCTCTTTCTGTTGTCGAGGAGCGCGTGATTTATGACTTGCATTAATGCGCCTTGTCAGCCATCGTGAGGATTGCGCGCATTGTGTATAGGTATAAGTATATGTGTACATACAGGGGCAAGAGCACAATCGGTTAAATTTTATGAATCCATGCGTTTGAGCGCATAGAAGTGCGACGATTACTATTGTCAGGGTTTGGGACGATGGTTTTGCTTCAAATGAGTTTTAAGGTTGTTTTGTGTTAATTTATTTATGTCAAGTGCACGATGCGATTAGCTCATAATATCGTTTCGAGATATCTTACTAATTTTCTTCTAACTGGTTTCTCGAATAGGTTTCAATAGTTTCATTTGGAGACTTTAGAAATATATTTATAATTTAAGATTATTAATATTGATATGTTACTTTATCAAATTTTTATTAACTTAATATGAAAAAATTAAGTTTCAGACACAAAGAGCATATTAGTCGTTCTCATTTCAGTTATACCAATTTTTTCATGTTTTCGATTAAATTTCCATTTTTCAATATTTTAGAACTCAATCAAACAAAAATACTTTTATGGTTTTATGTCGTTTAAACCTGTTGCATGAGTTTGAAATTAAAGTTTCAAATATTAAACATGTGTTGAATGATTCTAGGCGTAGTAATAGTGCTTACGGCAATATATAACAGTACGTGTATAGCTGTTATACAAATGTATAATATTTTTTACTCAAAAGAAGTAAATCTTGACATAATAATTGATACTTACAGTTCAAGTTGATTACTGAAATAAATCATTCAACTACTTTTATATTAAAATTATAGTTAACAATTGTATAAATCTGCCACATAAAAATGTTTCTAGATACTGCTCGCCTGTATACAAACACGTATTCAGTCTAATTTGCAATGAATATGCACTAACCTATGATAAGTAGATAATAATCAACGTGTAATATGCTAATCAAATCCATAGATATTAATTTTCGTGCTAATGCCGGATAAACAAGTGAAATAATTGTGTAAATCAACGTTTTCTGAATTGAGGAAGGAACACAGCATGAAGTTACCGCGTTAATAATTATTTCGTTTCGTTTAATATTCGAATATTTCTCCTTTTTGAAAGCCATGCGCGACCTTAAGAGAGCATTTTTTTCCTGTAGCATAGTCGAATATATATGTACGTGTAGACGTATGGGGCTTTAAACGAATAATGAGACTGAGAGCTTTTTCGGAGAATAAATGGTGAAGATGTACTAGGTGTATATCTTTAGGGAAGCTTTCCAAAAGGAGAAAGTGACTTAAATGGGTATGAAGTAAGCGGGACTCGGCTTTTAACTATATTACGCCAAACATTCATGTCATTGACCAATTTCTAGAAAAGTGCAGGAGAAAACTGTTTCGCAAGTATCGCCTTTAAAAGTTAAATATTTGAAAATGTATAATTTTATGGATTTATTAATTATTTCTTCAGGTAAACTTAAATGCGAAGTGTACAATTATTTCATGAAAAATTTTAATAAAAGCATCATCGTAATAAATTTCTATATATATCATTAAAACTTTTTAGCTGTGAAAAATTCAGAGCTAATATTAAATCAAACTCTAGACTCTTCACTTAGACAATCGAATTTAACAACTTCAATAATAAAAACTTTACCAAAAACACTTCTTTTTTCTAAATTAAAATTAAAACATTGTTTTATAATATAGAATAATATAATATATTCAATTTAAATGAATTTGGTTTCTCATCTATTTTCCCACTAGTAATATTGTTTTCAATTAACATACGAAAATGGGATGAATCATACATAAGGTATAATTTTCATTATTAAGTTTTCATTATTAAATTACTTAAAAATTAATAAATACATGAGTACGTAATAAGAAAAAATTTTTCATTTTTTGAAGCACTTTTTACAATTGTTGAACTTAAAATAATAACATTTAATATATATACATATATCTACGAAAATAAATGTTAGAGTTTAAAAAAGATAGTGATGTAGTTTTTTTACTAGTTAAAGTCTTATAACTATAGGTAAATAATTATGGATAAATTATTTGCTTACGTACAAGAATTTAAAGATTGTTGTACCATGAAAATTTATTACATTTTACGTCATAATACTTTTGAGTCAACAATCAAATACTTATTTATTTATTATTAAACATTTATTGATCAATCTTGTATAATTGTTTAAATTGTTTCTATTATTAATTAGCTTAAATACATTAGTGTTTTTCAGAAAGTTTTCAAGAGATTTGCTATTAACTCTATTTCTCATTATTATAAGCTTTATGTTACACGGTTTTTGATGAATTGTAATTAATGAATGAATTTAATTTAAAGTTGCTTGTTTAATTTAGAAATATATATCCACGCTTAAATGTACTTATTTTTATAGACTTTTATATCATTGAATATTGTTTTCTTACATCACTCATTATAATCTATATAATATAATATTATATATTTATATTATATTTATCAATGTTTATGTTTTTTAATTCGTTAAACTACATTACTTTTTAAAAGAAACTATTCTCTTTATTCATCGATTAGATGCTTCTATTTATGGAAAAATTATATTTAGGTACTTTAAAAGCTTCCCTGTGGATTTGGATGACATGTTGTGGACTCGCAACGAAAACATATCGTTTTTTGCATATAAACTATTTTGAGCGCTTTTATTCTGAATAAAATACTTAGTTCTGAGTAAAAGAATACTGAACACATAAAATTAACATGAACATAATTTCTAGAATAAATGTACAATGAAATTCTTCTATAATAGGTACAAATTGAATTAGTAACGAACAGAATTTAAATAATTTATATTTTTAAGAACATTTAAAGCAAAAATTCTCGAATTTCAAAAGAATTATATAAAATTTAAATTATTGATTTACTGTTGTTAGATTTTCCGCTTTTAAAAATCATAAAAAAGATATGCTAAAGACTGAAAATTCATGTGTAATGTTATTGAAAGATAATAATCAATTATGATCTTAATAAGCTGGAGACGGACGTAATGAATTACGCTCTTAACGAAGTGTTTGTTCCTTGAGTATAAGCCTAAATGTGAATGATGTAAGAAAAAAATAAGAAAAATTGCTGAATAAAGAATAAACTACAACGATAAAACAAAGAATAATACAATGATAAAACTACACATCGGCAGTGAAATGCCTATTTTACTATTCTGTTTTCATTATAGTAAAGACTGCGTAGTCCTAAATTAAAAGAATCTCATTAAAGCTACTCTCAATAGTTACGGCTTAAAAATTCTTTACCAATCGTGATTCCAATACTCTTATTTCCATCGGACGGAGTAATGAACGGATTTTATTTTCAAATCGAAGGAAAGTTCGCTTACATCGTCTAAGAAAATAGTCGGAGGGTCATGTATACAGTGAAAATAAAAGAAAATAGGGCCATTCTCATTAACGCTGAATTAATATTCATTAGCACGTAGGGGACGAAAGCGAGCTTGCGGTTTTCGCCGGCGATTGAAGTCTCGCGTCCGGGATCCGCAGCGAGCGCTAAACTTGGTCGACTTAGGTTGTCTGCATGAACAACGAGAAGAAAGAAGAAGATGAAGGGAAAAAAGCAAAGTGGAGGCAGTCCATTTGGGATTTTATTAGCGTGCCGTTAGCATAATCGCGAACGAGCGACTGCGAACTTGTCGTGAGCTGCACGATTCAATTTAACCGGGAGTCACGGAGGCTTACGGGATGCGCCGAAGAAGTAAGAAAGCACCTAAATTTCGCAACGACGGTGCCCATCAAGGGCGGAATCACAATCCCTGCCTGAGAAATTCACTCCGCCTCCTCTCGGCAGCCGATGCTCATCTCAATAACATTAGCTAAGCTCATTCGAGTTTTTATTACCTACATTATATGCATATATATACATATACACATACATGCATGCTTGCGCAAGCACACACGCACACACACGTACGCACACACTTTAATTTTGTTATTCAATTTTTCATTAATATTTCTACAATAAACTTAACCAACTTCATTATTTTATTATTTTTATATTCATACCAATTTCGCGAGTAAAATTGTTGAGTTCTTATCTTTCATTGAAACAATTCAGAAGCAGTTATAAGTATAGTTACCGTCAATGAAGAGAGCTTGGAAATAATTTTTATAATAATTGTAATAAGATACGTAATTTAATAATTTTTATAATTGAACCAATGAAATTGAATCAATTTACTTGTATTTAATGTATATTAAATTGTATTAAAACATGTGCATATAATGTATGCAATAACGCGTATTTTGTACTTAAAATTCGTGAGTCTATTAATGAATAATACATGTAAGCCAAAATTGGTGATTATTTCACAAACATTTTTGCACAAATATGAAACTAATGATCCTTCAATAATTCAGAGAAAATAAAGAAGTTTTTATTTTCGAATCAATTAATAATATACATATCATTGCATCAAAGGAGTCTCTAATTTAAAAACAATTATATTATTTTCACTAGAACAGAAATTAAACAAAATAATTATGTACCTTAATTACTTTTGCAGCGAGTAGAAATCTATTCGAAGCAAATGTAGTTACACGCTCGTTATATATTAAGTAAAATTTCATTTCGATTTTTTTCACTTTTTTTAATTAAAAGTTCTAGCTCTGCAAATATGAAAAACGATCTTAGATTTTTTGACGCTAAATGTATTTTATTTCATGGATATTCTTAAAGGACGTTCGTGTATATCCATGCTGTTATTTTTTAATAACCTGCGGAATTAAAAAGTGGTAAATGTTACCTTCTTTATTTCGCGTTGTACGACTTATAGTCACTGATCCCTCAGAGATACATGTACTTTCTTGATGGTATCTGTTCATTATTTTTATAAAGATTGCATACTTCTCTGGCATTTTTTATACAGTTTTCCATTACTAAATAAATATAAAATTATTTAATCTTTCTTGTGAAACAATAACCTTTATAATTAAAGCCATAAAGCTCTTTATTAAATGCCGCATTACATTCAGGCCTAAGCAAAAGCTCGATGAAAAATTCAATTAAATTCAATTAAAAGTCAAATTAAATGATCAATGAAATTTATAAAAGTATAGTAAAAAATCACTGTTATTTTTTCAATCATTGAAAGTTTTTTTATTTATAAAAAATAATTGAAAGTTATATTACTATATTTCATAAATGTATTTTCGTTGCTGAATGCGCGTACAACGGTTGTCCCGGTAGCTCTATTTGATAATTAAAAAATAGGAAGTCCATTGAAGAATAAACTTACAGCATTACTCGGAAAAACTGTTTTAAATCTTGCAGTCCAATTGTTCTGTTCGAGCAGCGGCTCATCGAGTGCTAGAGTCGTGCGTAGGAGTGGACGAAATTGAACATCGAATCGATCATTATGCCGATCACGATGCCCGGACGTTCCTTCCTCCCGAAACATTCCACAAACGATCGACACGGTACCAGTCCCAGCGAGAATTTCTTTCCAGTCGTACAAGTACAACGCAAAACAGCAGTAGAAGCAGCAACAGCAGCAGTAGATTGAAAGGCCTCATCATTGCTTATTTTGCAAAGATCTTTCAGGTACCATTTTTTCTTATTCTATTCTTCGGGCTTTTATTCGATGCATAAGATTTGTTCACTGGATCCATTGGAATACTCTAGGATCGATAGAAAATAATCGTTCAAATGCGTGATTGGTAGTAAGCAGTGAATATTTAATGCCTATAAAGTTCACGTTTTCAATAGTTTATTCAATTGTTCGAATCGAATTAATTTAAAGTAATTTGAATTATACTTCGATAACATGTTTCTTTGGGAATATTTAACGAAAAAGTAAACCCAATCCGCATGTTGCTTTTGTCTCCTGCAAATATTATATGCGCAGCAAATATAATATATTATTGGTCTTACTTTGGTGTTAATCAACGTAAAAGGCCTTTCGCAAGCCTTACACTTTTGATCCTAAAAGTTACATTCTGTAATTGAACCGCGCGCAGTGCAATAAAATAAGAAAATTCGTGTTCGTGAATCATCGTTGATCGATGATTACAATTATGATCAGACGTACTAGAGAAGCGGGCATTCTAGGTGATCATTTATCGGTATTGGATCACGGGCTCTATTAATACTTTTCGCTTTGCACTTTATTTAATTATCATAAAGCATCGCGCGGTCACGGCGACACGGCATTTCCCGAATGAAAATTCGCGCCGGTGCACGAGTGGCTTCCGGCGTAATAATCAATAAATGGGCAGCCCGCGTTAACTACGTTATTCTCTGTGCTCGTAAAGGACGTCTGGGAACGCAGACGCTTTGGGCGACTTTTGTTCATAATAGTTCCTCTTTAAATCGTAAAAACGAGTTTTCGAATAGGTAACAGTTAAATTTGAGTGCTTATAATGTTTACTGCACATAGATTAATAGTTCCAAAGTTGCTTTTAATGCAGTATCAAAGCCGTTATATATATGCACTATTATTTGAAATAGTGGTGAATGTATATTTCATGAAATTAAAACTCTTTGAATGTTTTGTATTGTTTAACAGAGCACTTAAAATTTTAATGCTAGCGATTATTTTAAGTTATTTCAATGGATATCCTTCTTTGATATCCTTCCTGATTCGCAAAGTAAATTTATAACGGTATGCTAATAATTCCGTTACAATTATAATCAAGAGAAATAATAATTTCAATATGTGAAAATCTGTCTGTACGTAACGATAATTCAACGTTGAAAGGAACTTATTTATTCGATGTATTTAATACATTTTCGTACATTCAGAAAACCTTTTGAATAAAGACAAAATACAAAAAATAACAGTATTGTTATTCTTTCATTAAGGAATACTCGCGTAAATATTTATATAGAAACTCGTCTAGAAAGTATTAAAATAAAAAAACTTTTTATATTGCGTTTTGTATTTCAAATGATTGCAGTGGTATTACAACCATCTATTCGGTAATTCTACTTGACAAATATACTGTATACCAAGTCACAAACACGACATTAATATTTTTGGTTGATTTAATAATGTAACTAATTTAATGATAACTTTCGTAATGCAGTCGAAAAATGTGTCCGTAATTCTACAGCTGCCATTACTCGCATAAATCATATAATCACCGCAAAGTAAACTCCCTCTTGTCGGTGAGGTTAAACAAATGAGGGTAATAATCAGGCATTCAAGAGAATTTATATTTATATTTAATACATTTAGTAATATAAAAACTGAATATTATTTGAGTTAGCTAAGAAATACGTAGATTAATAATGCTTTGATGTACGATGTACGATATTATTTTTAAGCTTTACACAAAGATTTTTAACTATGTTTTGAAAAATATAAAATCTTATCAAACAAGTGGTTACAAATATATTGGCTAAAATAAAATTATCTATATGGTGAAGATGATTTATAAGTAAGAGAAATTTGAATACAAATTTTAAAATCGTTAAATTGAATTTAACAACATAAATTCAATATAAACTTAATAATTTACATCTGTTATACTTTATTTCTCATTTATTATTAATGTTTTACAAAAATAAATCAAAATTAATAAATTTATTACAAAATAATTTTGCTTCTAATATATTTATCTATTTGAGTACGATTTGTATAAATGTCGAATTGATACATGGAAAAATGTCAGAAATCAGAAAAATAGCATTTGATAAAAATTATGAATAACTGGTAAATCTTTCTCGAGGATCATTGTAAATTTAGAAAGACTGATGCAATAAAACTTTTTGTGATGCATGTTCATATCTATTGTGTATATCAGAGTCGAATTGTTGATATACCGAAGAGATGGTGCACCGAAATCAAAATAAACGAGTTATATAAATTACAAATTTTGTAGTGGAACTCCTACAAATTTTTCGTAGCGAATAGAATAATCGGAAGTACTCGAATCTGGCCATCTCACGTGACCAATGCTAAGGAAGACGCACTGGAGGCAAACGCGAAGAGCGTTTGAGTGGCTGACGCGAAGGATAACAGGGATGACGTTATGGCCAGTCAAGCGCTAGAGTCACGATTTATCGCGTGAAAAACAGACGATTCTGTTTCTCACGTTCATCATTTTTATTCCTTATCATCGTATTATTTTCTTTTTGTCATCCTCTACACAAAACACTTCTTTTTCTTATACCATTTTACAGGCTGCGAATTTTTCATCGTGTCCTTGTAATTTTATATACTTTTCTCTTGACATAAATTAAAATATTATTTTAAATAAGTTTCTAAGCTTTCCACATAAAATTACTCACAGTTTTACTTCATCAGACATATGTTATTTAACGATAAAACAAACACTTAAGTATTATTAATTAATATTTTATCATTTCTTTTTGTTCATTAACATAATACTGATTTTTATTTACAAATTGCTTATAAAATTTAGTTATTTTTATTATTTTGATCACCAATATAGTTATTTTATATCAAAATACACACTCACACACAGAGTGGGAACCATCTAAACGAAATTAATAAAAAAACTTATGGACGCGAGACAAATTTTGAACAGTACGGCAAATATCTTGGATATAATTTCTTGCTAATTGTTACAAATCCAGCTTGAGCTTCTTGAAATAAAAAGAGTTATAAATTTCATTTCCAATGACTTTAAAATGACTACGAAATGAGCTCGAACTTTCATAAACTCGACTGCGCCCTGTAAATTACACCGAAACCAAATTTAGCCGTTTAAATTCGAGACAACACAACGCTTCTTTCGAATCCGCCCATTCATTCATCAAACATCTATAATCCTACCTCATAAGCACTCTCTGAAAATTGTTAATATACATCGATAACCACTAAATCTTGTTAAGCGAAAATAAATACTTTTTCTACCTTTCTCCATAGGTCCCTGACAGCACGTTGTCGCTGCCTCGAGAATTTGCTAGCGCGTTCGTATTAAGTGCGTCGCTGAATTACCACCACCATGCGCGATCAAATGTTATTTTATTGCCGCAACAATTCGATGTGCGACGAGTTCTCTCTCTCTCTCTACCTCCCATTTCTTTTCCTTCTCGCTCTTTCGCTCGCTTATCGGTCCCGCAGTTGAAAGAGCGAATTATTCCGCTTTTCTCTTTCCAATTTTTTCGTTCTCCCCATAACGTTTTGTCCGCCGGTCGATCGGCTACCGTCTTCTCCCTTGCGCCACTACCACCCCCTTCCCTCCTCGTACAACACAAGCAAAGCTTTTGCGTGTATGTACAGGACCCTCAGTCTCCGATCAATAAACTGGCAAACTGTGCGTGTAGCGCCGAGCGTGGAGGGTGTTTCAACGATGGAGGAGGGAGTCTGAATTTCTTTTCGGCCGATTTTCCCTGTCGGTCGCTAGAAGACGAAGACGACAACGAGGATTTCGGCGCGAGTCTGCGGATACGCACCGACTTTATGTGCGTAAAGGCGAAAAGATGACAAGCGCGCGGGGCGCGCGGCCCGTGAGCATGTGCCCTGTGCGTGTGGCGCTGGGGGCTGGTGCGGTAGTTCGGTCCCTCGGAGACGAAGTCGCGGTCGGAAGGGGGACGATGGGAGCAAATTCGAAAGACGAGGGCGCACGAATCGGACCGATCTCCGGCGACGAGGCAGGGTTGCATCTAGGCGAGCGGTAACCCGACATATTTGGACGACG
The DNA here is from genome assembly GCA_018907045.1 of Wiebesia pumilae. NCBI lineage: Eukaryota > Metazoa > Arthropoda > Insecta > Hymenoptera > Agaonidae > Wiebesia > Wiebesia pumilae. Next base: position 72,185 of record JACCHZ010000186.1, read on the forward strand.
GGGGCATCGACGTGTACCGCGAGATGTTTGCGTAGGTAGTGCACTGGGACTGGACGTCGCTATGACGGGAGAAAGTCGGTGAATGGGTAATTCTTTAAACGCATTTCGTATGGAGCGATCGATCCTTTTGTGTACGTGCTAAACATGAGAATGCGCTCATGACGAATTGTCAAACAATTTCATTAATTTTTTTCAAGCGAGAAAGATGTTCCGAAAGTGTGCAAAATTAACCTTTTTCTTTTTAAGCTTGTAACGAATGTTATCTAATACTTATTCGCTTGATTTTCAATCCGATGCATTTCTATTTTCGACGTCAAAAGTGGTCTTTCAATAATATATTTTCGAAATTTCATTAAAACCGTATTAATTTACAAAATTGAGCATTTTACGTGAAAGGAATGAGCAATAGAATTTCAGAAATTTTCTGGTGACCAAACTACCACTGTTTGCCTGATGACCATTTCGTGCACATCTGAAACCGTCGATAAAGCATAAGTGTTTGTAATATGATAATATCAGATGAAAAAATGTCAATTTTAATCATTCATTAACATGTCAACGAGTACTACTAAACAATACGTAAAGTTGTTACCAGCTATAATATTAAATATAATCTAAATTTAACTGAATATTTAAGATTTTTATATCTTTCAGAAATCTATATTTAATGTTTAGCAAGGTTTAAAAAATTTAATATGTAGTATCTACGCAGTATGAGTGCATGAATTTACATATAATGAGAGAATGAAAACATAATTTATGGAACAAGCACATATGATACATAAAAATTTTACCTTTTTCATCACAAGTATTCTCGTACAAATTGTTATTAATAAAAAGGAGCTTCAGCAGATACTTACAATAAAATTCATGAATATATTGAAGAAAATAATTCATACTGATTATGCGAATGAATATTTACGTATATTTCATTTTAAACAGTCAAATTCACATTGTGATAATAATTTCTCAAAAAAATACTATTTCTTTTACTTATTTAGTATCCAAGTATGAATGAGCAAAGGAGATATTTGGTTCCTTGAGTTATTGATTTACTACAATAAGTGAAGCTCGAATCCCTGTCGATGCGGATCATTGAAAAGATGATACTGTTTGATCAATTATCCTTAGCTATCTTCCGTCGGATCTCGGAGCTGTAACTGAATTCCTTTTCAAGCAGGATAAAGGAGCAGGAGTTGAACGGAAAGGTCGTTCCCTCTCTAAGCATAAAAGTCGTATCTATCACATCGCAAATGATAAAGTAATGAATTGTCCGGAACGCGTTGTGTCACCGAGCGATCAGCCATTTATCGCATTTTTAGGGTATCGGCAAATTCAACGTATCGCTAAGTCGAAAAACGTCGGCGCGACCATTGCGATCGGCGAAAAAACACGAGGATCCGGAGAAAGGCTCAACAGTTGCCGACGTGTCGGTGCCACGAACGTCGCGCTACGGCCCTGGCGCGAGGGGCATCCCCCACGTGCCCGACGGGGTGTGTAGTGGTGGTAGCAGTGGCGGCGGCGGCGGCGGTGGTCCAATCGTCGCAGAATCCAGAGAGCGAAACCCTGCCACGCAAACTCGACCCGGGCGAGACGCCACCGCCCGCCCCGCGACTCACCGGGATTCCTTCTCTTCTCGTGCGTCGCCGCCTGCGAGAGAGCGTCGGACGCGTCCTTCTCCTTCGGCCAGTCGCCGCCGACGGAACATCAAGTTTTCGCTGCGGTAGGACGCCGTCGTTGTCGAGCGAGAGGAGCCTTCACGGATGTTTCACGCGGAGTGTTCTTTTGGTGTGTCCATTGTTTTTTTATACACTGTCTCTGTCTCTCTGTTCTGTATTACATTAGTGTCTGTCTGTTTCTCTCTCTCTCTCTCTCTCTCCCTCTTTCTTTCTCTATCTCTTCATGTACATGTATATTTTTAAGGTCCGACGCGTGTTTTTTTGGCGAGGCCGACGTTAACGTGCACTCGCGTCGCCACGCATGAATGAGCGCGTACATGTATGCGCAGCTGCTTATCACGGCTACGGTGGTTGTAGCAGGGCCGCCATCTTCAGCGACGCACACGCGCATACCGATGTACAGATTCCATTTTGGCAGATACGCTTGTTGCTTCTAATGTTCTGCACGCGCGACCTTATTCTAGCTCTCGCGTATTTTATGGAGCGGTATAAATCGCCTAAGCAATTGTCCTATCGAAGGACGAAAGCATTAATACCTGTAAGCTATACCGTTTTATCGAGGCTGTTGGTATGCGTCGTCGGCATATCGGTACATGGTTTGGTAGAGACCCAACGGTATCTTCCGAATGTGTTAACGATTTTGTCGAATAATTGAAGACCGAACATGAGTCGGATTTAAGATTGGCCTTGCATTGGAAGATGAACCGGAGCTTATTAATGCTGTTTCTGAACTTGGCAGTACGTGAAGAAATGTCGAAGAAAGCAGGTGCAATCAAGACCGAAAGCTCTACCACCTTTCCTCTTGCATTGAGACCGAGTATGCGTATCGGTTCGTCAAGCCGACCGAATCCGAAATACGTAGTCATATCAGGTATGGAAGGTCGCGCTTCGTGACTTCCTTTAGCTCGGCAACATTTGCGGATACGAATGCCGGGTCACGTCCTGGCTTTCATCGACCTCATAGACGTCACGTCTTCGACGGCACGTGTGTCGCGGTCGCCAATATCGCGGGACGGAGGTGTAAGGGAGGCTTATCGCAGTCGCCGTGACTGTACGTGGATCGCAGCTCCTGTAAATCGTGCGATCATGCCGGTACTTAACGTTTATACGCGGAGTATGGGCACACGTGTGAACTTCCGTTGGCGAGGACTCGATCGCGCTAAAAATGGACATCGAATATTTATCGAATGCTATAACGAAGATTTATGAATACTCATACATGATCGAATACTCATCCGAATGAGCTTTTGCCATTTGAGATTGTAATTGTTCATATGTAAACATATATGATTATGGGTTTCCGTGCATGAGCTTATATGAAATGATTAATTTGCAAAATAAATGCGGCTGCATGTGATTAATGGCTTATTAAATTAAAATGTAGAATCCGAATTGTAAATAGTTACGTTAATCAGTGCCTATAGAAATACGAGAAAATATTTATTGAAATAGCATAATTTTACGTTAAACAATTTTATTTTGGCCTTTGCTTATAAATGTTTTGTTCGTAAATGAATAATATTCTGGATCCACTGATCAAGAAGTAGTCTTTAACTAAAACAGCAAATTCGCTTAAGTATATAAATTTCCGACACACATAAAATAGGTAACTTTTTATCGCTAAACTTGTCTTCCATTAAACAATATCTATTCATTCGCCGCTTGAATGTTTAAAATTTTAAAAATTTCAGGTTACATCCAGATGCCGTAAGAAGTAAGAAGCACATGAGCAACAGGACGATAGTATGGGAATGAAAAATACTTTTTGCGAAAGATAGGCACATTCGTGATCTACCCTGTAGATCCGGGCTTTTGTAGAATTATATATATCAGAAGCTCGTCTCTACAGGTATCTTACGGATGACATGCCACGCGACTCTTTATCGCAGTTTCATATCGTCGCATCGTAAATGAGTTTACATTATCGTGAGTCACGTCTAACTTGTAATTGATGATCCTTCTATTTTATTTAAAAATGTGTATTTCACGAATACTCATGTTTTAGAGAACTACAGGCGTTAATATTGATGTAAAGGTTTTATTATTATTATTATGAAAATTGTACTTAAAATAAATTATGTTAAATATATACTTAAACATTTTTCATGAAATTCTAAATCCACATCATTCAATCCTCTTACTCTACCTACATTACGTTAAAGAATTAAAAAAATATTTGTTCACTTTATTAGTTAAGTTTAAAAATTTTTTTAAAAATATTAAATACTTCATTTAATGAATAAAACTTTTCATTTAACTTATTGTATATAGTATTCTTTAATTTGTCAACAAACTTTTGTTTTAATGTATTAGACAATATTATGCGCAATAAAAAAGTTTTAATCACTAGCTTTTTATGTGCTGTCATCGTAAATTCTAAATTTAAATAGCGTGATACGGATCAATATAGCAAATATTTTATATCCGACAGCTGGCGTCGCTAACGTCAAATTTGAGAAGTTTTTGAAACTCAACCAATAAAACAGGTAATTTTAAGTAGAGGAAATCTAACTTACCCTAATGACTTTCTCATTATATTATTTCAAAATAAAGAATTCCGTTATATTTTAGTTGCAAAAAATAATTTCACAACTTTTCTTCAATTAATACTGTTGATTGTTTTTATAAGCATCTTATTATATAAATGTCGATAAAAATTTAGTTTGTTGTTATTCCAATAGATGGCACCAATAATAAGTAAAAAGAACCTAGCATAAGAAATATATTACCGGTAAAGTAATTTTAGTTAAAGCTACACGAAAGGGCGCGAAATGTAAAACAATTATTTATTAAATAATGCATTTGAAAATTGTATTTTTTTAATTATATATAGAAGTACAATAATTTTTCAAAGAAATTTTTAAGTGATTATCTATTACAATTATGAGAGTATTAAATACGTATAAAAAAATTGCTGATCATTATATATGTGCAATATACACTTTACATTAAATAAGGCAAATAAAAATTTATGTAACAAAATATAAATAATTAAAACATAAGTAACAAAAGTAATTAATTAATACAGATTATTCTTTCATTAATTTTTATAATTGTATTTGCATTATATGTTAAAATATCATTATTTGAACGGTAATAAGTCATTAATGCATTATGTAAGATGAAAATGTTATAAAACTATTATTGGAATGGACAAGGTTGCATAAAATTTTTAAAATGTAATCATATTTAAAAATAAGTATGCATGTTACAATGAAGTAAAATAATTGATCGCAGGTTATAAAAAATGACGCCTGATCATTTTAATAGTGTGATAGCACGGGATGGAAGAGGCGACATAGTATTATGTTATTGATCGTCCACAGTCCTGTTCCCATCAACTGTCATAGTCTTCGTTCTTCTCCTGGTACTACCGGTTCCTATTAATGTCACGCTTGACAGATATATATATATTGGCTTACCTTAGTTTTTGAGGCAGATTGCATGTCACAATACAACTGTTTGCAAGTAGTATACGCTTCTTTACTATAAAGATGTACAATTAAGTAACGATTATCTTGTTAATTCTTAAGCCGTATTTATTTCCAATTTAATATCTAAACATTTTGGTCTCGATAGGAATAATTTCCATGTAATAAAATATCTTATTTATCGAATTTACCAATGTTTTAATTAGCTTGGTTTTTTATATAATTTTATAAACATGTGAATAAGTAATTGCATAACAAAGTAATAGCAATTTTAAATGTAAAGCAATATAAGTATTTTCTAAACACTTTTTAAAATATTAATTGACTCAGTTCCATACAATTTGTACTTTATTTAATTTTATACGAAATATTATTCATACATATATAATGATCAACATTGATAATATAAATCGCTTATTTATTCTGTAAAAAAGTTGGATAACATTAAACATTTTTATTATTATAAAAATCTTCACATATATTAAAATTAATTAAAATACAAGAAAACTTTTATAATCTTTAATATGTATTCTATATAAATATGTATTACAAATAAATATATTTGTATATATTTGAATATATAACTTCATATAAATGAAGTTACGTACTTAATAATTTATTGTAGCATATTTAACTACTTTATTAATGCACATGTTTGAAAGTTATGAATAATAAATTGTAAACATCTAACCGACAATAAAATGAATATATTATATCAGTTTTATATTAAGGAAGTATATTTTGTTTAATTTTATAAGAAACCTTTAAAATAACTGACAATATAGCATTTAAAATAACTGAACTTATCGTACTTATATGTACAATCAAAAGTTAAAAAAAATGTTTAAAATTGATTTCAAATTTATTGTGTATTTTTTGTTCTAGAATAAAAAGTGTTTAGTAGATAATAACACACATATTTTATCGACCAATAATGTTTGTTTTATATTATTTTAAACATAAGTAAACTTATGATAAATTTTTTTATTATGGTAACTGTATCCCTTACTATTGCTTATTTTGCCTCAAATTAGAGGCAAAATAAGGCATAATGGAAATAACATTATTTCCATATACTAACTTACTAATATATATACATGGTATATCTATAGTTGTTACAATAATATTGAGTTTTAATGATCCAAATAAAATAATAATTGCACTTATTTATGTCTCCTTAGGAGATTATAGAAAGAGGAAGAAACTAATGAAAACATCAAATATTGTTAATTATGTTTGTTACGTTCTTACTTTTTGTATTTGTTATTTAATATATAATTATACATTTTCCATTACTTTATTCAAGATCTTTTATGGACATAAACCGTCTAACTTTATCTTCAATGTGATATTGACATTTGTTTCGGTTCCATTTATTATTATTACTACTTCATAAATAAGTAAACACGAATATATAAATTTCATGCACCTAGTATCATAAATAATTTTTATTTTCTAATAAGTAAAATAAATATTTGTACTTTGAAGTACTAACTTGTAACTTTCTTTTACATATTGAATAATTGAAATTAAAAAGAAAATGTATACCTATGAAACTGCTACTACGAAGTCGGATGTTTTTTATAAAGTGTCTTAGATAAAATTACAAAATAATTATGAGTTTTATAGTATTTAAACAAAAAATAACCTATATATAGTCATATACGAATATTGTAATATATTACCGTGAATTTTAATATATCATATAATTTGTTCTATTTACAATTAATCTTTAATATAGCAAATTTTATATAATAAACATGTTATCTCTTGTAGAAAGTTATACCGACTTTAAGTAAATAAATTGAAATTGAAAAGTATTATCTTGACAAATGTAGTGAAATTAAAATCATGCACATGAACATGAAGAATAATTCGTTAAAATTATCAAATGTACAATTTTAATATTTTCCAAACCATAATAAAAATGTCTTAAAATGTCTCAACTAATCTCCATAACAAATTCTTTGATAACAATTTAAGATAATAATAATAACAAAATTCATCAATAAAAATATAATCTTTATGACGTATGCAACGTATTAATTCGTAAGTTTATTATAATTCGGTAATACTAAATTGAATGATGTAGATATTTTCAATATCTTTAAATAAGTATATATATAAATTTAGAAATTTTACATTATTCGATTAATAATTTGTTAAATATTATATTATTTCACGTTTGGAATTGAATGATAAAATTGAAAAATGAAGGTTCAAATTTTATATAATTTAAGCAAAATTCAAATTATTTCTAGAGTATCATATTTAGTAGAAACCTTTCATCAATTATTGTTCGATTTTCATATGAATTATTTTCAAATTGTTTTATTCTAAAGTAATATAAGATTTATATACTTTGGGGTAAATAGATTTCGTTAAAGTAAAAAAGTATAATATTATATGAAATGTATAATATAAAATTAAAAAATATACATTTAGGAAATAACTTCGTAAATAAGTACATGTATTTAAAATACACGTTTATGAAAAAAATAACTTCGTACGTAATTACTAAGCATTTTAAGTGAACCTTGTCTTATTTAAAAAATATTTATTACATTTAGAGTACGATAGGCTGCTCTCGTTATAAATTTTAAAGTATGAATTATAACTATTAAATTGCATTATATTATTGCATACACATAAATTAAATACACTTAGCGTGTATTTTAATAAAGTACTTAAGAATGTTAAAAAATATGTATTCTTATTTACTATCTACATAAGATTAAAGAATACAACATGATTTTCAGAAAAAAGGAGAAAACCAGTAATTAAAGATTCTTTTGTCACTTAAATTACAAATAAAATTTTACTTATTATTATTATTAATCCACACGTCTCATCATGTATACATTGAAAATCTATATTTCCTTAATTTAAAATTCTTCTTCTCGAGCTGCAATGTACCATGTTTATTCTATTTCTGTTTTTGTAAATTTTACTTCATATCGGTGATTTCTTGTTCCATAAAAATTCCTTTAATTAAATTGTGCAGTAAAGTAAAAAAAATACATAGAAAAATGTACGATTTTAAAACCGCTTGCACGCTTTTACAAAACCACTTATTTTAACAAATCCTACTGCTCCTTGCAAGTGTGTGTGCGTGCATTGACTTTGATATGAAATTAACAAGTTCCATTCAGCAAGACCGCAATGCTATTTCTGACAAAACATATATCTAGATTCTGAAGCAATTCCAATCCTCGCGTCATTCTCTTTCATCTCCGTCGGTTGCTTCTTCTTCCGCTGTGTCCACCATTTTCTAGGTAATATCCTGCTCCTTGAGATCTCTCGAGGGTTGCACAAACTCTCTCGGATATAACACGAAATCTCTTGCACCAGCTCCTCCTTTTCTCATTTCTCGCTCCTTCCCAACACCAATATTCCATCTCTTTCTTTAGTTTTCTCTATCTTGGACTTCTCTTTCACTAAGACGACGCATTTTCCCACGCACACATTTTCGCAAGACTGAGCTCTTCTCGGAGTACCACTAATGCCACGAGGATTAATGTTATATCGCTCGGCTTACTTCTACTATTAATTTTATCGAGAGAACAATATCTTATGCGCCGGAACCATCCACCTGTCGTTCGCTTTTCGTCTTTATGTTCAGTTTTAACATTGAGACGTCATCTACGAAGTATTTTTTTCGTATGGATACTTTATTAATTATTACTTTTTATTAATTGGTTCATAAATTAAAAACCCCTTGCTAATATTGTATCAGAATATTGCTAGTATTGCCAGTGTAGTATTGTCAACTGATTTTAGATTTCTTGTGAAATACGTAATCATATTTAGCACAATTGTTTCTGATGAATTTCCCTTATTCTCCTAATTCTTTATCATTGAATAGTCACATTAACCGAGTGCTTAAGAGTAAGTCATGCAAGAAAGTGTTAGAATGCAATTAAAACATGAAGTTATAATTTAATTTTTTTGGAAGAGCGAGCTTAATGAGCGAAAGTTAGCTGAGGTCTTATGAAGTAGCATTTTCGATTTTCATTTTTATTAACATATATTAAAGTAACCATTAAATCAAAAGTCTTAAAGTAGTGAAAATGGCATAAGCTTTGATATTTGAAAGTATATAACCATAATAAAATTTTGCAAGCTCGCCAAACTCGCTAAGAGCATATATCAGTATTTTAAGACGTAGCGCTATTACGCTTAATACTATGATATTTCATTATGAAAAATTTTTGAGATTTAAGACATCGTAATCATATTTTAATTATTACGTATCCGTTAATTTAGCATTAATTAATCATAAAGTAACGGTTTTCAATTTTCGAACCTTCTTTTTCGACTTCTTAAATAATTTTAAAGCAATATACAAATTAAATACGGTATCTATTATCATTGTCATAAATTAAGAATGATGGAGCGATATTCATTAAATAGAGAATTCTTTGTTGGCAATGCGATTTGCATTCACGAAACAAATCGCCGAGCGAAACATTAGTAATAAATCCAGACTTGAAAGATACGTTGAACCTGCAAGTCAAATTCTGGTCAGACTGCAAGAACGAAACGAGACGACGAGTAAATCATGGTCTCGCAATGAAATTTACTTCTCAGTAGTACCATAGAAGGCCTCGAGCAAAAAGAGTGTTTTTCTTACGAAAAGCCAATTAAGCGGTACTCCGCGGTAAGTTCTCCAGGCGATGCAGCATAGACCGCGACCGGAGGGGTGCCGGAGCCTTTTGCGTTCTGACGGATGACCTATCAACCCTCGCTCGACGGGGGCGCGGTATTCGCCAGTGATATCCATCAGCACCGGTAATTAGAATCGCGCATGGGCCCACGGCGCTTCCTCGCACGCGATCTCTTCTCACTTTGATGGCCGCGTGCGTCGATAATGCGTGTGCGCGTCGAATCTCGCGATCCGGTAATTCATCCGTCGATCATTTGTCGGGGAGAAGGAGATGCTCGTTTCTTAGTTGCCGTGGTAAAAAATCATGCCACGGTATAACCCAAGACCTTCGACTCCTCGATCTCTCTTTTTTCTTTCTGCGCTAATAGGAAATATTAATTAATGGACCCTTGACTTAACAAAAAGTACACGCCCAGTCAATGCGTAAGATTCAATTTCAAGTAGGGGAGATTATTTATGTGTATAATTTCGCCTATTATTATGGATAATACAGTTAAACTTGCAATTGTGAATAAATAACTTTTAGCGAATGCTTACAGTTTTATTTTTCCTGTTCTGTTTCTAAACCTTCTTTTCTTACTATGTAAAACTGTGCATAGTTCGTGTAGCTGTCATTGTCAAATAGCTATTCCAATGACTTTATCTAATTAACTGAAAAGCATAAACAAATAATAGGAATGGAAGACAGTAAATTTAAATATACAAGATTCAATAGATAAGTACCGTTGAAACTTTGTTTCTTTTTTATCAGTGCGTATTTTCAGTATATTGATATATATATATATATATAAATATTTATTTATAAAATTTGCCACTTATGTAAATTTTTCTTACGTGCAAAATTAAATGTTTAATATGTACAGAAGATTAGATAATACTTAATTACATAATCCAAAACATGTTTTTAAAATTATATTATTAAATTTACCCTAACTTTGTTAGAAATAACTTATATATCGTAAATTAATAAGTAAAGGTGAACATATTTGTCCAAATGAATCTTACCGCTTAAATTTGTCGATGATTACATTTTTAAGCGGCCACTTATAAATGTGTACACAATTTATAAAATTCAGTACTTCATTATATTCATCAATTACTTTATTCTTTATTTTATATTAATTTTCTGATAATTGTACTATATTTTATACTCTTGTCTTTCTTACTTGAATTACGTGAAACAATTAAATAAATCCTCACAATATTTATACGTACGTAACAAATATTTTATTCAAGATATCAAAACAAAATATTTATTATTTTATTAAATTTCAAGTAGAATTTATTTTAATGAAAGTTTTTGGTATTTAATTTTAAAAATTTGACTTTCAATTGATAAAAATAAAAATTAAAGCTTACATCTTCTGTTTATTTATATTTCCTTAAAAATTCGAAAAATTTCGGGTATTATTTTTAATTACTGTATTAATAATTACTATGTGACATTGAAATTAATTTTTTAAAAATATTGCCAGATTATTTTTAAATATAAGTTAACTTAGAATAGTTTAGGCAATATCGCAATGAATATATTCTGCTTTAGACCACTTATAGCACAAGGAAAATGAATCTATTTTTAGAAGAATAATTTCAAATACAACTATTAATTGCAACTTATACTTGGAATAATATTTCATCAATAGATTTAACAAATTCATTCAATAAAAAATATTTTAATTTCTTGACATTATTTCTAATCTAAACAAGTATTAACAGTTTTGTGTGCAATAATAAGAAAATACACTTTTGTACTTTAACTGTTTTAAGCTAACTATGCAGTCTGCTGGTAGTGTCATAAAAGTTTTTGAGCTACCTGTTTACTTAAGCAGAATGAAAGATTTATACATGGTTAATTAATTTCGAGTAGCCAGGAAAATATCTTTTCCAAGGCAGTTAAAGAGTTAGAGTACCGACCCAAAACTCCCATCATCGATTTTACTTTACTCTAGAAGAATAAAATTTAAAGCACTTATTATTTTAGTTAGCTCAGAATATAAGAAGTTCTTTTAAGGAATAAATAAATAAAGAAGTTATATTTAGCTTTCAAATGATAATTTGAAATCAAACATTAAACAGTCGTTCTTTCAAAACGTATAAAGAAGTATGAAAAGTAATTTTTTTCGACGCTAATCGAGATAACATTATCACGCACGTATGTAAGTTACGTGACAATGTATTCGCGTATACATCCGTGTTCTCGCATCAATGAAAACATTATAGTCATGCAGGAGTGAAAAATCGAATATCATTGTTGTGTCTGTTAAGTTTAATATCACGTGTACACACGAATACGAGAATGCTGGTTCTCCTTCTTGGGGGGTATATACATTCGGACTCCTGCCTGTCTTCTTCTTGTTTCATCTTCATATCCGACAGCTTCAGAGCTTTGCGATGTGCAACGCGAACCAGCCAAACAGGAGCATCTCCTCGCGTTTCTTCGCTCGTGAAGCCGCCTCTATCTCTCTCTCTCTCTCTCTCTTACTTTCTTCGCAGATAAGTTGTACAAAGATAGATAGATAAAGAGAGAGAGAGAGAGAGAGAGAGTGAGTGAGTGAATAAGAAGAAGATGCACAGTGTATACTATACCCTTAGTAAGGTACCCCTGGCGGTGCGGTACTAGCTGTGACATGAAGGTGATTAATGATTTTCTCCGAGAGCCATGCAGCGAACAGCTCTTTCTTTTCTCTCTCTCTCTCTCTCTCTCTCCCCCTCTAATGCATATATATATATTTTCTCTTACTCGTTCCACAATCAACTCTACTCTTATATTCGCGTTGATTCTCTCTTTCTTCCTCTCATCCTTCTACTACTTCTTTTCCTATATAGCATCCTTTGCTATCTCTTTTCTAACGCACTTTATTTTCTTCTTTATATATAACTGTCTCCTTCTACTAGATTTATCTCTCTTGGTTTTTCTTTCTCCGGTTCGATCTTTCTCTTTATTTCACGCAACCCCCTGGTTGTAAGTAGAACCCGGTCGTCGGCACAACTGTCGACGATCCAACTCGTACCTTTCATTTTGGTCTTCTTTCTTCACGCAAATGTATTGTGTACAATAAATGACAGATTATTAAATGTCTTCTCGTGGTAACTGAAGTTCTGAACTTCGAGCAAAGGTGAACTAATGAATTTTTAGCTACTCAAGTTGAAATTTATTTTTTTTTTCGTCCTTTGTGATAGTATAAAAATATATGTATATAGATGACAGAGAACTTATAAAGCTACAAGTTTGAAAATTTCTAAAAGCGTTAAAATTTTTTTTTCAACAGATCATTTACAAAATTGATAAAAATCTTACATTTTACTTTAATTTAAGTGTCGTAATATGTTTTCAATATTTTATACATTTTAGAAATACATTTATTTATTGAATAGATTAAATTTTACGTTAGCGATTTATTTCTAATGTTATCGAACAATGTTTGAAAGTTGAAGTAATTATTTTTTAGTACTTCTAAGAATTCTTTACGAAATGATCTATATAAAGTTTTCATTTTCTTTGAACATATTAAGGTAATAATAAACTTATTTACGTAACCTTAAATCTTCAAATATACGTAATATATGAATAATCTACATTGAAAAGTCTAAATTGATTCCAAAAGTCTGATCTTAAGAGTCGCAATTGAATATTGGAAATGCTGACTCATCTCGAAAATATATACGGGAAAAATATTTGTGAAAACTGATAATATTACTTTAATTTAAATCAATTGTATGTCGATGACCATTAAATTATATTTATATTTGCGATAAATATAAATTTCCGTATAACTCATATCAAATTACACTATAAGTTTTGAAAAAGTCATTAATGATGTAAAAATAAAGATTAACGCATGTAAAAATCTTCGTATTTGGACATTTATTTATCCATAATTATATGAAACTTTTTATTCTATCTTTTATTTCGAATAATGTCTTATAAATTCGTATCCAATAAATAATTACAATAGATATTTATATACATTTTATATCCAAGATCTGTGCTATAAAAAGAATAAAAAATAAGACACTAATAAAAAAATATTATTTTTAAATAATCCCTTCCGTTTATATACCATTATTATTATTATATAATATTAAGATTTGCAAGAATTACAAGTTAAAGTTGTCAGAAACTTATAAGGCAGTACCTAAATATTTTATCATGTTCCTATTATTAATGTTTAGGAATTAGTAATTTATCAAAAATAAGGAATTTCTTTCATGCCTTTGTATTTAGAATTATATTTGTGATTGCTTCATCCTTCTGATATATAAGAAAAGCTTTATTTTTGTAGATAGCTCATTTTCTATTATTAATGAAAATCTTATTATATTAAGAAAAAGGTAAAGTAAATAGAAATTTTCTATTCATAATTCTAAACATTTTATAGTAAGACATATCGTTACGCGTATGTATATCAACAAGATATAGTTATAATTTTTAAAATTCCTAAATACCTCACATTTGATTTCATTTCAGTGATTCCGAAAAGTAAAAAGTTCAGGATATTTTTTAATTAATTTTCAGATTTCACTATGAATTATTATTTCTCGATTAAAATAATAAAATAATTTAATTGAAAACTGTTTATAAATTATTGTTGCTTATGTCATATAGAATTCTGTATATATTTTTATATAGAAATAATTCTGATTATGTATTAAATATGTATCGTCGATATATTGACATTTAAAAGTTTAAATTAATTGTCGTTGTACAAACTCCAATTTCATTTAATACCTAAGTTGAAGCGAGACTTCAAACTTTAGTCGAGTTTATTAACTTGCATTGGGACTTTTGAATCTCATCGAAACTTTTTACTTTGTCCTTTTAATTCTCGATTTTATTTATACACTCGAGTTTCAATTAAACTGAGACGACGTCTGCAATATAATAAGTTTTCTTTCAATTACAGTAGTCCTTTTAAATTGAAATAATTTAATCTTAATCCACTTTAAATGATATGGTTTTAAATAGAGACCATATTAATATAGGTTTTTTAATTAATATATATTAAATAAATTTATCTATTATATAACAATGTTAATAATTACTTATGGAAAGTTCAGGAACTTATTTCAAATGGAGTAGATTAACTATCTTTTAAAAATGGATCTTTTTAAAAATGTTTTTTCCGTAAAATTTAAAATTGTAAATAAAAAGTACTAAAACTTATTTATTTTTTCATATATTTTGTCATTAGTACTATTTGATAAACCTGTACATTCATATAATTAAATGCACACTGCACTTGAAAAAGAAGTAAAAAGCTATTGTTTCAAATATAATGTACAATAATATAATGTAAGGGAGAACTGATAAAGATCGTAAGATAACATGTATTTGAAGTAGTTGGAATGATTGTAATAATAAAGTCGCTTATTAATAAGAAATAAATATAAGTGCGTGACTTGTAAAAACACGGGTGTAAAACGTAGGTCATATCCACTCAGTCGACATGCGTCAAAAAGTCAATTAAAACGTTTGAAACGAAGTATACTTTATCAGATTCTTGAGACATTGGCCCATCAACGTGTACAAATAGACCACCGACAGCTACCGGAAACTATGTCTATCCATCCAATCTCTGAGAACTGCAGATAGTTCGACAATGAGTCGAAGAAAATCGATGAGTCTGTCGCTACAAGAAGTGCATCTGCGTCAGCGTCACTTTTTCTTGACTTCTACACTGCATTCAGCTTGTTTGTACAAAGGCAAATAAACTCTCATTACAGTTTTATCACTGCTAATCTAATGTTAGATTGATTAATAAATGTCATGATATATAATTCTTATACTCGCTTCTGAAATGAATGGTGGAAAAACAGTTTGAAGTTTTTAAATATGTAAAGAAATGTATCGTATCTCTATATCAATCGATGAGTAACTGTAACTTTATATTACATTTAAGAAAAAAGAAAATTTTAATTTAGTCTAATATCAATTTTAATAAACTCATACTGTAATAGAGCTACGGAAAAAGGTTTAATATCACATTTACTCCTCTTAAATATGATGTACTTCAACGTCCAATACTATAGATTTTAAAAATAGGATACGTCATTCTATTATGATCGACAGAGCAAAGAATGTAAAAACATGAGGATTATTTCACCCTCGACTTATAGTACCATAAATGTTCAGTTTTGTATTTGTCGAGCTACAAAATATCAAAGATTTTGGCGAAAGGTAAGTCGTGAAATGCGTGAACGGCGTCGGTGGCGGAGAAGTGTCGAGTGAACCAAAAAGAGAAGGAGAAAAGGGGAGAAAAAAAGGAACCGATAGGACATCAGGGCAACGCGCAGGGATGTCCCTGGCGACGTCGGGACGCTGACAGTCATCGCGGACCCGCCCTACATTCGCCTCTTCCTACGAGCCCGGATTAAAAGCTCTGCACTGGCTTCTCTCTCCAGAGTCTTTCTATTTCTTTCCCGCTTTCTGTCTCTATCTCGCAGTACTGCGCCGTTCTGTGTTCACCCTCTCTCAAGTTATTGATTTTGCCCTCCCACGAATAGTATAGTAATAGCAGCGCCTGCAGCGAGAAAAGCGAAGTTGGGTCGACAGTCGGTTCGTATATGAACGCGTCCTTGCGGTGAACAAAGAGGAAATTTTCGCGTGCTCACGAAAAATGCTTCCCCTTAGCGACAAGAAGGAACTTGTATGTGAAGCTTGGAATGAATTGTAGGTTACTAAGGGGATGGCGATCATTTTATAATAATCGTTATTCTTTCATTGCTCAAAAAATCTCTTTTTTTATTAGGCAGCTTAAATGCAAAATTTACCGGTTCTTTGAGTATAATTGTTTGGTCAAAACCGATTAAATTTTGGCTAGAGTTCTTGTTTTGAAAAATTTTTGCCAAAATCGTATTTACTTGATAGTTTTAAAATGTTTAATAAAATAAACGTAGAAAAACTAACCTTAAATCTAACCTGAGTTCAAGCACCTTTTATGTATTTAATGTTTTAATAAAATTGCAAATTTTAATATTATGGACATTAAAAAAAAATGTGTAATTTAAGTTAAATCATTGTTAATTACATTTTCATCTAATATTTTCAGATATAAAATTCTATTATAAAAATGTCAATTTAAATTTTTTGTTTCCAACGTGTTAAAATAATTTTCACGTTTATATTCAATTAATGCATAATAATTGTAGACAATAGTGTTAATTATAGAAAAAATATTTAATTCCAACATTGATTTACGAGAAGAATATGTATATGTGGATAATATTTTATGTATAATATATGTAATAATATATGTAATAATATATGTGGATAATATTTTGAGCAAGAATTCGTAAATTTTTTAAAAATATTTCAATTAAAATCCCTAATATTTTGAAATATTAAGAATTGTTTATAATTTGCATGTTATATTTCCTTTTCTCAGATGCTATAGACGCTATACGTAATTCGTCCTTTTTTATGGCAAAAACATCATTGAATTGCTTGTAGATATTACAATAAAATACAAAAGCAATCGTCAATATTACTAAACGATCTAAAATATTGTATTGATTGGCTTTAACTTTTACATATTTCAAAATTTGATATATTTTATATTTTTTATACTATTCTTTTATTACATGTACGTATTGGAATCTACCAATCATATATTCGCAGTATCTCCACACCTTCGGTGCTCGGATACAGCCTGTACTAAAACAATTTGATATATTTATTAATAAAAAAATATGCATCTAATAATGCTCACAAGTTTGCGACTACTTATGAATGTCATGTCACAAGTCAAAATTTTACTTTGTAAGTAAATTTATAAGTTTATTAAATCGGAAGATAATTTTTAAAATTAATTGTAAAATTTATGTCTACAATTATAAATAATTTCAGGGTTCTAAATGTATTCTTCCTACTTGCTGAAATAGCTGTCAAATTAATTAAGATTTTGATATTTAACATGCTTTTTCCTGTTTCTTTTTTATTATTTTTAAAATATAGGTTCCAAACCACATTTATAAATTTTCATAAAATTAAACGTTTGAAAGGAGAAATCATACATTTGTATCTATGAAAATTACTACATTAAATTATTCCAATCAGAAAAAATTCTTTAGAATTTAATTCAGGCGAGTAGCGAAAAATTTTAAATTCTCGATAAATTTTCGACTTTTAATAATTAAAATAATTTAAATACAAATTACTCGAGCTCTCAACGTGCACGAAGTAATTGAAATATACAATTTATATATATCATACAAATTTTATACGTAATGTAAAAAAAATTTCTATTTTCGTGTCATTATAGTTATTATCACTTAAAAACCATTATATTTCTCATTGATACATTGGTATATATTTTCTCAATATCTAGTATTAAATTGAACTGCCTCGAATATACTTAAAATAGATAATTTTTTATTATAATTGATTTCAAACTAACTATCGGAAAAACTTTGTTTGCGTTTTTTTCTTGTTTATAATACTATTGTATTCAGTAAATTATTTTATTTTATTTTATACACTCATCAATTATGATTTTGATAAATATATTCTTTTTTTCTTAACAAAGGTTTTCTAATATGTTCTTTATAATTCATCAAGCCTGTCCTTTAATTAAATGGTGTACAATTTTTTCGATAGATTTGTATGGTATATATTATTGGTATATTAGATATTATCTTGCTTCAAATATAAGCCATAATTCAGATAGTTTCGATCAAATATAAATATTTTCCATTGAATAGCTTGAATAGCCGTCTATAAGAAAACGAAAAGTTTTGATAATAAAATCATAGTTAGGATCACATGAAGTTCTTAGTTGTTTTACAGATCGAGAATGCAGTTTTTTTATTTATCATCTGTTTTCATTAATGTTTTCATTAAAAATTCTTAATAATAGTGAATACTGTTTTAGCAAGTACAAAGTATTATCGAGCCAATAGCTTCCGCGTAAGTTCACCATCGTTTTTATCATTGAATAAATTAATCAACAGCTACTTAGTAGATAGTGAATTTGTATTCGTTGCGAGAACTCGGAGAAAATCAGCGTCGAATGACTTGGCACTTGGTAAACGGCGCAAAGTGTAACTCAGTGCGAATTCAATTAAGAAATTCACTTGAAGTATCCATCAAGCCTCGTTTCGATAATCTCTGTTAGTCGAACAACAACAAAAAAGATGCCGCGTTTCGTTCGCAACGAGGAATGTTTATTGATAATACTTTTTGCTTCTTGTTTATTATATTCCGGAATCGCCTAATTGCTCATTTACGAATGTTCGAACGAGTCGGGAGTTGCTCGTGTTTATTGGAGCGGCCGCCATGAAACTTTGTTAAGAATACAAAGGCAGAGTTCTGGGAACGAATTCGGCTCTGCCTCCACGTCTAATGCCGAAGTGAAAGAGAGTATGTTGAGGAAGGGGGGTACCCTTTGCACCAATGAAGCACCCACGTGAGCTGACGAACCGCTGCTGCTTCTGCTGTTTCTGCTCTTGGGTCGCCGCTCGAGAATGTTCCATCATTTTCGCCCTTTGTTCTTTTGTAGAGCTCAAAGGCCGTATTATGCTCGCCCGTGTTGTTTAACGAAACCTTTTAATTTCATTTCATGCCAAAGTGTGATTTATCACGGAGCAGGTACATAATGTAATTAGCCCTCTTTGCCTAGGTATTATTTGAAATGTAGAAATTGTGATGTCCCTGAAGGAGTTGTTTGAGGTTTTGCCTTCAAAGAAGTAAAAGTAATCAAATCTCTTGTCGAATAATTATGAAGATAAGGCAGTTAAATACTAGAGCCAGACGCTATGTGAAAGCGTGTAACAAAAAACAAAGAAACTCAAGCTTGTATTCAGATACGCTCGGCCAATGAAAAATGAAAAAAAAATTAGTTCTAACGCTTTACTTATTTTAATACTTGTACTCTTTACAAATTATATACATGGGCAAATAAGAATATTATTATGCAGTTAAAACGTTTACTCGTTAAAATTTAAGACTAAACTTTTTAAACAATTTACATTTTGTTTCAGTAATAAATCTTGATATATGAACGAAGAATTGTATATTTCATAGGCTCTTATAAATGATGAAACGATGCGCATATTGAAAGAATACATTTAACCTATAATGAAAATTGCATGTGTAAATTCATAGTTTTAACACGATAGAATCCAAAGTACAAGTTAAAATTCATCGATGATTTTTTAAATAATAATCCTCGTGTTGAAAACTGAAGAATATTGATTCAAAGATAATGAACCCATCGTAGTATCTTTAATAATAATTAAAGAATTAGAAAGATTTATTGAAGAAAATTGTTCATGTTAAATTAGTACATAATATTAAGTTTCTTCGAATTAGAAGGTGCTTATTCTTAATCGGATTGCTTTTTTATAACATTAACAACGATAAATCGTGGAAAAATAAAAAATTTTTTGACGATACGACTCTGTAATATTATTAGAGCCGTGAATAATTGCAACTCGTGCATGTAAGATCTTTATAACCCAATAACAAATATCCCGATAAAAAGTTTCATAAAAAAGCTATAAAGTTTAAGAATAAAAAGAGACCTTGAAATGGCAATTTCTTGCCCTTCAAGTTGTTATCGCGTCGTTTTAGTTGGATCTTACAAGTCGATGTTAAACGCTTATGTTAAAGCGTTTCATTCAAACTATAATTGATATTTAAAAGAAAAGGAGTCAATGCTCATCTATTTCGAATTAATATATCTAAACAAATTCTGAGCATATAACGGAATAATTAATAATATTTAACCGAACTCAAAAAATTTACATTTCCTTTCAGGATAAAGTTTTATTATTATATATATTTTTTAAATAACACAGTAAAATATCTATTACTGTGTATCTAAATAACTATGAAAGTACTGATAACAATTTTTGAAATATAATTTTAAAGGGTAAGTGTGAACGATTATTACGTTATTACGAAGGATCAATCCTCTTCAACGTGTTAAGGGTAGGCTCTGAAATACGGAAACTGAAGAACCTCATAAGTGAGGTTCTCACGTTCTAGCTCAAGTGGAGTGGTCAACGTCGGTTTATGGGATTAATCACGAGAAGGGTGTTGATGCTCAATTCCGACAGACTCGAGTGGGATCTTTCGTTCTTAGAGAAACGTAGAGGCAGTTTGATTTATTTTATTAATCGTCGCAATTTCTATTATTAAATTCTTTATTTAAGTATTTGTTGTGCTTTTATAAACTTCGGCTTAATACTTGTTTCAACATATTGTAAATATTCTGGAGTAAATAATTAAATATCTTATTACTAAATAATCGAGAGCGATCATCGATATGTTTAAGTTGAACTTTTCTATGTAATAAAAATAAAATAAAAATTATATTTTAACGTAAATTGATTCTATATTAAATCATTTGATTGTGCACATAATAAATATGACATTACTATATAATAGTATCATCACAGAATTTCCATTATGTGGCAGTTCTATCAATGGGAATCAAAGCGAATAATAGGCGCGATGTTCATAGTTGAAACAAAGTCCTCCAGTATAAGTAGATAAGCATATTTCATACGTGCTAAAATCATATTATACTTAATAGTAGTAAGCAACCTTCGTATCGAATCGAAAATTTAGTCAAGAAAATACCACAGAGGATTACTGGCTTATTTTATGGATACTTTTAGCTGAATAGCTGCGATTCTCAATTTATTATTGCATACTCATGTTATTACAGCACAACTAACTTTGCAAAAACTTTTACTTTACTTATTGAGCAATTGAATATTATTGCTCAGGCATATATAGAAGAATACAGAGATAAAGGAAAACTTATAGATTATACATATTTCTGTACACTAAGTTACCGAGTACTGATACAATTTAATGAAGCTTTGCTTCTATTAGGCCATGACAAGTATTATTGTAAAATATGAACAGATTGTCGACGCAAAATTTCGTGACGTATCTTCAGAAGTAAATTTATAAATCGACGTCTCGTTTAGACATAATAACTAACTTGCTTTTAAATCCACTTAATGGAAATCTAGCTGTGCTTATGTGCTTACAACTAATGGCATAAACTCAATAGTCAAATTTTTGAAGATTCTCAAAATATTATTTTTAAAACAAATCAAGACATGTCTGCTCTAATAAAACAATAAATCAAAACATGTTACCATCTAATTTTAAAGTTTCTCTATACGAAAAATTAATGTAGAAAGTAGACGGTAGTTAATAAAGGAGCCTTCCACCTTAGATATTCAAGATTACATCCGTTGATACTCTTTAAGCACATGAAACTGATGCTTTGGAAAATTTAGAGGCCACAATAAAAAAGAATCTCTCGCAAGATCGGAATCATTTTTTAGCACGATAAACCTCCCCCACGATGAGCTAGTATACATATATTCAAGAGCGCAAGTCTATAAATGTAACCCCGTCTACGAGTAGATATCCAAGGAGAGTGAAGAGCAGGATCCGAAGTACGGGCTCATAAACGCGGCTCAGAACTGCATTATTAAGCGAAGTACAACGACAGTACCTGACTCGTTCCCTTTCTCTCGCTCTTTGACTCTCTTTCTCTCGTTTGCACACGCACGCACGCACGCACACACACACACACACACTTATAAAGGAAAATATGCGAGAGAGAGAGAGAGAGAGAGAGAGAGAGAGAGAGAGAGAACGGCTGGGCGGCGCGAAGGTTCGCCTGGCGTGCTGCTTGCTCGCGCGTTCATTAATCTTGATCGGATCAGTCAAGATAGCGGCGAGCTGTTTCGGAAAGCCTCCTCCCGCTGCCCCTCTCTTCTCATCAACTCTTCTCTCTCACTCACTCACACTCCCTCTCTCTCTCTCTCTCCTTCGCCCCCAGTTTTTTTCTTTTTCAAAGCTCTTTTGCACTGCCTCTATTTTTCCGTGCCTGGTTGTCCACAGTCGTCTTGCCGCGCCACGCTAATGCCCATTTTTCCAACACCACGAGCACACATATCCTTGCATTCTGTACCCTCGCGTTGCTCCAACAACGGATACTCTTCTCTCGATATGGACCAGTAATGTTGGACGAGAAGTTTTTCTATTGGTGACAGACGAGTTTTACGGTTCGCGGAGGACTATCGCACGTTTACAGGAGGTCTTAGTCTCAACCAAAGGTTATTGTTTATTTGAAATAATTTTAATGCTTCAATATTTTTTCCTTTTGCTTATATTTAACTTTATTTTAATTGGACAAAGGAATATTTTATGAAAGCTGAAAAATCCTCATTTGAATCAAATTAATATGTTCCTACGTTTAGGTAAAATTGAAATAAATCTTTTCTCAGTGTGAAAGCTCAAAGCTGCATTATTTAGCAACGAGTATTGAATATCCCTAAGTTCATAATGAATACAAGGAATTTATAAATGGACTTAATTCAGTCTTATTGGTAATAAACACAATCGCGAGACTTGACGTTCGATCTACTCCTGATATTCGGTATTATTGTGTCATTGTGTACACATGATTCATTATGCTTGTCGATTTACAAATATAATATAGTATGCAAATATTTTTAAATATTTATGAAAAGATGATCTTTGGTTTTTTCTTATTATTTCTATAAAATGAACTACAAATTTGGTACGAGACTTAGAGTTATCTTTAATATGATGTGATATATCATGTGTATCCTGGTAAATATTATAAATTTATCTACGTCGTGAAGTAAGGCTGTAAAAATTTGAACAAGCACATTGTATCAAGAGCAAAATACATATTTAAAAAAATAAAAGCCTCATCATAGTTTCGAATTTGATGTAAAATTCGAGTTGTCTAGTACAACATTTCGAAAAATATTTGTGTTTTCTAAAATTAAGCAAAGTACAGTCGTTTCGTTTAATAAACTATTTTAATAAATAATAAATAAATGTTAAAAACTTAATAATAAATACGTAAATGTGATTAGTATTTACTATCAAAATCTAAAATCGTATTAATTCAGTTCAGACAGAGCATCGAAAATAACTTATCTATAGTGTTAAATAATAAGATATTTAAAGTAGATTAACTAATGATATAAACAAAAAGGAAAATATATATATATATATATATATATATATATATATATAATTGTCGCGATAGAAATTGCGAATCGGTAATCGTCTCATTGTTATTCAAGGGGAGGGGGAACGAGATGGTATAACGTCGAGACGGTCGCAGCAGGGTCTCGGCCAAATTGAAAGCAGAATCCATCACGTTTTCAGGGGGCAAAAAAGAATTTTAATGAATTATAAGAAGGTAAGATTGGCAGGCAATCCCAATGGAATTAAAGGGATGGAATGTTTAATATGGTTCTATGCTAGTTCTAGTGTAAATAAAAAAATATTTTATTACAGTACGTCTGCAATGTGTATGAAATGTCTAACTTCTCTTAAATACAGTACCACTTTCGAAGTATCGCCTAACGTATCATAATATACAAGCCACACTGAATAAAAAATTTCTTTTTGTTATAAATGAAATTTGATTAAAATTATAAAATAATTTCATTCTATTCAATATCTAATCATTTTTTACTTAGGTAATTAGAAAAACATTAGACATTATTTTTAAAATTGTACTAAAAATTTTGCATTACTGTAATTCAATAAAGATTTGATTTATTTCAACGTCAAGTTTCAATGATTTATTTTAATTATTTTTATTTAAAAATATTTAGAAACATTAATTAAAATCAATAATGCGAAATAAAAAAATTCAAATCTTTTAATGAATTTCTTGTCTAATCTAAAGTACTCGATAAAGATTTTATTGCTCATTTTAATAATTATAGATTCCGTTAATATTTAATACTATATTTTAATTAAAAAAATATAATATTTCCATTATCCATTTAGAAGTGATATTAATTAAAGATATGTTGAAAGAATTTTTCCTTTATGAGAAAAAGGTCCGTAGTTCTACTTTGACCTGAAACGTTGATTTTTTCATTAAATGCCTTTCAAGTGCTCTTAATTAACGCATCCTCAAATGAATAATTACGTTAAAGTTTACTTACAGAATTAAATGAAGCTGTAATTTATAAAATAATAGATACAGATTTAACAGATTAATATAAATAATTAGTCAAAATCAAAATTTTTGTAAGCAAAATAATAATTTTTCAATTTACTTCGAAATGAGTACGTATATGCAACCAATTGAAAGTAATCTTTTCGTTTCATTAATTTTATAAAAAACGTAAACGAAACCAAAACGTTATTGCAGAAGTAATTCTTTTTAAACATACGTATAATTAAAAATTTACGAAGCAACATATTTATCATTTTTTATCTAGGATTTACTAATGCGTGTCAATAATTATAAAAGAGCAATTTGAAAAGCTAATTCGCAAACAGTTGCATTTCTTGTAAAATATCCAGACTTTATATTTTCAACTTGGAGTGCCTAGTCATCGTATAATTGGATGCGGCTGAGCTGGTATTCGAACTAAATTCTAGCTAGTGCATCCCACAATCAGTTCGCATCGCAAAGATTTTCACAAAAACAATGCACCAACTGCATTTCAATTAATTTGCCCGAGTAAATAATATAATTCGCTCCAAACACATTAATTTATTCAAGCATAGTAATTAACCGCGATTAACCACATCCAATTAGCAGCTAAAAATGTTACAATACCCTAAGCGGTCATGCAGGGCAATAAACAAGACTGATAATCCGCGAGATCTCCCGGAAAAAAGCCGGGGATGCTGCATCGGTGGCCAAGATCGGAGCCTAAAATACAGCGTGTACTTGGCACTCGAGTCTCAACAAGTACGAGCCGAGTCAAGCATACCTAATGATATGCGCGACATCTTCGGACCGCCTACGTCATAAACTAGCGTCGAGGCCTCGGTATCATTAGCAATACCGAGCGCGCAGGAAATTTTAATGATCTCCTTCGGTGCTGCACGTTCACGGACTCACTATTTCCATACGACAAGCTGTCGCGACTGAGCGCGAATTAACCATTTGTTTGAGGTTTCGGGAAACCGTAGGCGCCGATCTCGATACAAGGACGAGTGCGAGGTCCAATTTCCTCTGGGTCGTCGACAGGAAGCGTCCCGTTATCTTTAGTTGCGGGAGTCGGAGTTCTCGCGGATCTTGCCCCTTAGGGAACGTCAGTCAGCCGCCGTTGCTTTGACATCGTGCGAAATACCAGAGCTGAAGGAGAGAGCGAGAGAACGAGGGAGAGTGTCTCCGCGAGCGACGGGGGATGCTTCGTAATTACGAACTCTGATAAATGAAACGGTGACTCGTTAATACCCCACCCAATTACATCTAATGGGGATGGCCTGTTCGCACCGGAACACAAGTTAGCGCATTCTCTCCGAATGTCGGAGCGTTTTCAATTTTTGATCCGGCAATCTCCACGCGCCACGCGAGCGTCAAATGCGCGGCGTCTATTCGAATGGATGGTTTTTCGAGAATCGCTGCCTCGATTATTGCGATCCGATCGTCGCCGTAGCGAGAAAACATCCTTTCCCGACGCTTATTGCACTTGTACTACAAAACATTCGACGATGCCGAGATAATGGCAATTGATTTTTTTGCGGATAATGATAATTTTAGGGCGCCCATTTCACCGTTTCTACGGTAATTAATAATTTTGTAAGTGTATTATACAAAGTATAATACACAATGTGAAAGAGGCTCATTGATGAAACTTAGTGAATTGTAATGAAACGAATTGAATGTTATTCCCGGTGCAATTGTACATAGTAATGTTGATTAAAAGAGTCGGTTATCGGTATCGCTATATGAGATGAGAGAAAAGTGGAAAACAAGTCGGTCGCTGCTTCTAGAAGATTGGAAATCGATGTGACGGCAAACGCGAAAACAGCGTTGAATATTTTATTCCCCTTTCAATGTCGCACTATTATCACATCAGCGCGTGTAATACCTGCTAAAGCGCGAATAAGGAGGATACCGCTATATTTAGCCGTAATGCAATTCATTTTATTTAATAATAATCGATTACTTTCTCATCAATGATTCTTTTCAATGTGGCACTTGAAAACCCAGTGGCAAAAAACGTTAATAATTACGACAGAGCAACGATGTTATCGGATGACCGCGAATTGCACAAACGCCCGCGAAGTACGAGGCCGATACACTTTTCTCTTTCGGTCGGTACGGCGTAGCTGTCCGGGTGCGCGCGCATTCCGACGTAACGAGGACGATGTCGACGTCGTCGCCGAGTCTCGACCACCCATTTGGTTCGGATCCCCGTGTTCTCGGCGTCGCTACCGAGACTCCCTCGAAGATCTCGGCGATTGGGGCGGCTCGCGCCTCATTTGTCTTGGGAGGAAGTTGTTCGATCCACGAGCGGCGGCCCTGTCGCGAAAACAAGGTCGACTCTGGACGCGGACGTTTCCCAGAACGTTTCCCAGAATCGAATCGAAAGTGCGTTGCGCAAATGTGCACGTCGCGCGCGGTCATTGTGAAATCGCGGCGTCCGATGAAGAATGAAGGAGTCCGGCCGAGATCTGATTGCCGAGCGGAGAAATGTTATTGCGCCGCTGGATACGCTTCGAGAATTACTCACTGTACTCCGGAGCGCAATTTCATGCGATACGACGGGGTCGAGATTTTTTGTCGCCTCGAACCGAATCTATGGCCAGTAGTAAGGCTGACTTGTGTAAGCATCGAGCTGATTTTATATTTTATTTTTTGATAAAGCACGATGACTTTCTGATTTCATCTCGCTGCATCAGAAGTTTGGTTCTGAGAAAACCTAGTTTTGAAAAGAGGTTAGATGTTCCAGTTAAGCTCGTTGGGCTTGTTAAGGTAACGATCAAAAGTTTTAAAAAAAAAATCCGACTTTTGTTCTCTTTCAAATGAAAAGAAAAATTAAATTACACTTTAATGTTGCACCTATTAATGTATAAGTTTCGTGAATAAACAAGATGAAAGAAGCTTCAGAAAAGTTAAATAAAATCGTAATCCTTGAGTTAATCGTAATGAGTTATTTGTCGTTTTAAAAAAAATGTGGTTCCTTTTTTGCGCTAATTTTCAGATATTATTTTTCATATATATCTATTGTAATTTGTATTTTAAGTCAAAGATTTTTCTTATAAGTGAAATTCTATTTTCAAATACGTACAAAAAATTGTGTTTGTTGTTTTTTATTAATAAGTGCTAGTTACTTCATAGAAAATATAGAAAATGTGTAATGTTTCAGTTCCTTGTACAGTATTATATCATAAGTTTCTCAAATACATGTTTCTTGATACTTGATTAATTTTGCTTCCAGAAAAAGTAACGAAAACATCAAGTTTCTCTTAACTCATTTCATTATGTTTACAACATGAGTTTAAGGTTTACTAAAGCGTTTTGCTGCAATAAGACACAGTAATTTAAAAGTCGAAGAAATAAGCTGCCAAGTACTTGAATAAATTCAAGAGTCACTACTGTATTTATATAAAACAAATAAAACCAAATGAGAAATCATTTCTTTCATTATTTCTCACGTAACATGGATGAATTCATTAATATAGTAAGTACTTGATATAATACAAAATGCATTCATTCTTATGCATGCATTAATATGCAGTTCTTGATAACTCTTAAGATTTTTTATAAGTTCTGGAATAAAGTCTTGAACATCTTAAGTTTAACGTGTTCGCTATTTTACAAGCATAGATATATTAATCTTCAAAAGTGGATATAAGTAAATTTTAGAACTCAAAAACATAGTGAGCTTATGATGCTTCGTGCATCTGTGCACCATCATAACTAAACCGAGGATATTTTTCAACATTTCATAATTTATTTGTAGATATATTTGACGCTTGAAAGTACACATATCAAAGTCGATTATATTGTTCATCCAAATAAAATCCAAGTCTCGTGAAATCGCCCTCTTAGTATCTTCCCTGATCCACGATCCAAGAAAAATACATCACGGCATATCCGTGTGCAGCTCAAAGCTCTTGAAAAATCGAAAGAAGCTCGTGTATTACCGAGCACTGCCTTTTCTTCCCCCGTATCAGCGTTTTCTATATTCTCCATTTTCCGCCGAAGTTCCAAGACTGACAGTCAGTGCTTGGGCTGCGCTTGACCTGGGATTCGGATTCTGACCGATCGGAACCTTTCACTCTCTCCCTCGCGCTCTCGCCTTTCCTAGTTCCATGGGCGGTGGCAAAGTCGGCTCCACGGGCGTCTCCCATTCGCCTCTCGGGAACCACCCCTCCTACAGCTCAAGAGAAAGCGAGCGGGCCGCATCTGTGGGGGGATCGAACACACCTCGCCGAGAGCGCAAGCGTCGTCACGGGTGATCGCCGTCGACGGATACAATAGCGTGTACGCGGCTGCAGCTGCGAGCTGGATTCATACTAATATCGCGCCGCGGCTGCGGAACAGATGCATCCCTCAGTGTGGCTCATCTCGATAATCGGAGTGCGCCTTTTTCTTTTTTTTCGCTGATCGCACTCTCGCGCTCCCGCCGCTTTCAATTTCGATGATTGCCAACGATCGCTAAGACTCGCTGCCAGGAATATCGAATTTTCGCATCAGCGACCTAATCAGAATTATGTTTGCTCTTACGTAATTTGCTTGATCATAACTTGGCCAAAGGGTTACTGGAATACTTCGGAAAAAAGACAATAAAACTCCATCAGCGGACTCGGCTTATTTTATTCCAATAGACTTGTCGAAATTTTGAAAAATGTTTGATTGTACTTAAATATCTCAGCAGTGTTACTAATTTTTCAAGTCAAGTTAATTAACAGAGTGAGTCGAATAATTAAAGTATAATATTCCTTTTTTCCAACAGAAATTTATGTTTATTATTATAAAATAAATTTCCTGCTTTAAATTACTATGAAGTCCGGCAAAATTAACAAGCTTACTTACTTAAAATCATTACTCTTTGTAGGAAACCTAGGATTAGCTTAAATTTTTACAATTTTTATGAAATCTGATATAATAAATCGTAGTTATCATAAACGTCATAATTGTGCTTTGTTATATTAAAATATGTAAGAAATATCGTATTCGATCATTGAATAGATCGCAGTACAATTTACAATGACAATTAGAGAAATTATTAAAATGCTTGATTAACGAAATCGCCTCAGCGATGAAACAAAAAATAAAAAGACGTGCATTAAAGACCCAAAATAAACATATTCGGAAGTTCATGAATAATAAGTTTGAACGAAATAATGAATAAAAAAAGAAAGTAAAAGGCATTGCTCGAGCGCCTTTTTTTGTTGCCCCGTCATCTCTTTTTCCCTTTATGCTCGCGTTGGCTTTTTTTTTCTTTATACGCGAACCTTGATAAGCGAGCCCCCCCCCCTTTGTACGCAAGAATATTGATCTTGAGTCAAGCCGCACGATGCAGTGAGGAAGCAAATCGCGTATAGCTTTGTCGTGCAACGACTAAAGTAAACGTGAAAAATTCATTATTTAAAATAAAGGGAAACACTTAATCATACATCAGTGTGCGAGAATGATATTAAACAACAATTTTTTTTTCTTTATTTATTTCCTGATGTATTTATCGGTTTCATCGATATAAACATAAGCATCGTCGCGCCAATAATTATATATCGTCATCGGTACTTTACAAGGTATTATATACACAGAAAAGAGTACACAGTGTCACACTTATACGACGACTTGTTTACTCGTACACCACTTTTTATCGTTTAAAGTTATTGTCAAACAACGAAATGAAAATAACGTTCACAGAGTTTGTGTTACAGATTTAACGAACTTAGAAAATCTTTGAACGTGAACCTTATTTTCAATTTTGTTTGACTGTTTTACGATAATTTTAGAATTACGTGCTTTTATTAATTCATATTTTTGTTCACTTAAATGCTACTTTCGTACAGTATAATTAATATTGTTTTGGTATATCGTCACAGCGACTCTGTGCATAAATCGTTTGATTTCTACTCGCTTATACAAATAGTAGCTCTGTTTTTTCACGTATTTTTCACGGGTCTTGTCACGTATTGAGTCATGATCACGGTATTGGTCTTCCATATTCTTTTTCATTTTTCGCTTCCATTAAAAATATAGACACAACTACATCTCATAAAGTATGTACAAGGGGTTTTTATGCGGTAGTTAAATTTCGATGGTTAAATGAAATTACGAGGTGTTGAGATCATAATGAATTGTTCATGTGATCATCTACTACAGAGAATAATATTCAAATAAAGGGTACAAAAATTTTGATATTTTTTGCTAATAATTAGTTAAATCATTAAATTGTATAGAAATTACAAGAAAGGATTCATCATAAAAATATAAATAAGAAATGCATTTAAATCAACAAAAAATGAAATAAAAAAATTCACTTCGAATATGGAATTGAAATGCATGCTATGAACTTCTCTATTCTACTTAAGATACACATTTTTTAACACAACAACGTAACAGAGCTTATATCGGTTTTCAATGCTAGAGTATTCCATTTAATACACGATTTATACTTATTTTTATCCAATATAGTTCTTGAACGACGTTACCATGATTTTTCTTTACAATTTTCCACGACTCTTACTCGGTCATTCTTTTTCGCTTATGACTCTGCTAATACAATTAAAAAAAGAGAACCACTTTTATCCAATATTTTGTCCTTTATTATAAGCACTTCGGCTAGTCTTAATGAATGAGTATTTTCATTCTACCGCGTTAACGATCTCTTTACAATTATATACACACATCACTTCACATTATTATATACATCACTCGATAATGTTTTCAAAGATTTAGTCTTTAGAGAGTATTTCTTAAATAGAAAATCTGAATGTCCATATTACAAAAAGAACATTATAATTTTTCTTTGTTGCTTCGTTCGAGCAAAATGCATACTTTCTTTTTTCTCTTAGATACGGGACAGATGGCACATATTAATGATTATTAATTAGTAAATTCCGCACAACCAGTTGCGTCACTGGGTTACTCCATCAAGATGGAAAAAAAACAAGGATATGAAAGAATACATAAGTAAGATATGGTCAATGTTTTGACACAAATATTTTGTATTTTTTCGTACCATTTATTTTTGTTTTATGAAAGTATCTATATTAAATGAAACTGTAAAGTGTATCTTTGAATGCGATCAAAATTGGAGTAAAAGAAGAAAAATACATCTATCGATATAATAGAACACGTGCACTTTTGTGAAAAAAGTTTATCATCTCTGAAAAAGTTCAATCATAAATTCAATTTAAATTTTCAAGTAATACTTTAACATAATACTCACTAATTTGTTTTGAAAAAATACAAAATTTCTTTGCATAATTAAACGCACATAATCTTTAATAAAAATGAATTAGATAAAAAGATGCTGTGATAAAATGATTGAGTATTAACTTAATTTACGTAATATAAGTACAAGTAATAGAAGTAATAGATATACATCTAAAAATATTTCACTTTACAATTTATATTAAGTGTAATTAACTGTAATTAAAATATCTGTTACTATAATTTAAACATATTATTGAGGACTTAATGGATCTATGCACGTTTTATTAATTTTATGATACACTTGACTCTTACAAAAGAAAATTTTAAAGTTTAAAAGAAGAATTTTTAGCTACAGAACTCCCGTGTATTGATTAAGATGATATTCTTTATTTTTTAATGAAAATATCCTGAATCACAATAGATAAATTTTGTTACTTTTACCACGAAGTATGATCTTTATCGTATATACATGAAACAATACCTTTATACAAAATTAATATATTTGCGTATTTTATTTTCAAGTATGTAATTATTTAATTTATATATTTTTCATTAAAGAAGGGCGTAAATAAATAAGGACTGCATATTTCATAGATGTAGATAATTGAGCCGAAGTATTCAAATTTGAATAATTATAAACTCTGTAAAATTATAACAGTAACTCGTCAATGACGTATATCGCCGTTTATGAACTCTGCTAGTGAGGGAACTACTGAACTTTGGGAATTACGAAAGATTAATAGATGAATACAATAATCCAAGCCTAACACTTTTGCCTAACTTAAGCATTTTGAAAGATTATTGGAAATGATGATAATAATAATAGAATAAAGTAGAATTAGATCTTTTGTTTCCAACTGTCAATTATGTTCATAATCAAATTCCACTACATTTCCGAGCTAAAATATAGTTTGCATCAAAAGAATTGAAATGGCTAGAATCATGGTTTATGATTTATTGGCTACTTTGGAAAAAATAGTTCTTTAATGAATTAAGACCAAGCTGCGAGATATTTTTTGATTAATCGTTCCAACGCAGGTGATGTTTAATATGAGACTTGTTTAAGTTTCGAAGAAACATTTCACTGATAAGCCGTTACGATATAACTAATGCATTTATTCCGCAACACGTAATGCTCGTACCAAAAACCAAAAAATTTACATTTCGCAGGAGCTATAATAACCGTCCAACTCGAATATCAGTCCGAGTGCACCAAGAAACACAAAAGACACATAAGCCCGTCCTCCTCATCGGTCTTTCAGCTCGCGTCCGCCCGCTTGCGCGACGGTGTCGCAACGTCCATTTCCGGCGTACCCTTCGTCGTACGCACCCTGGTCCAAGTGCTCGGCCGTAGTATGTTACAGCGCCATGAGGCCGTAGTCGGACTTGATGACCGCCGAGGGAATGGTCGCGGGCACCCCGGCTGGACTCGTGCTCGCGGGCGCCAAGGGACTGATGTTCCCCGAGCCCATGTGGACCATCGCCGCGACGGCGCCGCCAGCCCCTGGATCCATGAGGCCTCCGATCTGGCAGTGGCTCAGTTGGGCCTGAAGGTGGGCTAATGGATGCTGTCCACCGCCGCCGAGGTGCGCCTGGAAGCCAGGATGACCGGCAGTAGGCGCGTGCCCAGCGAGACCGGCGAAACCGTCGCCCGACGGCGGTTTCACGTCGTGTACGTCCCCAAGGCCGGCCATGCCTCCGTTCACACTCCCATCGAGGCTACTATCGAGGCAACTCTGCGGCGAGTTATTGTTGTTCTTACGCTGGCTACTGTTGTTGTTCGGATTCTTCACCGACGACCTCGCCGAGGACTTGCCACTCTTTGGCGGCTGGGACTGGCCGTTCGCATTTTTCCGTCTCACGTTCTTCGTGTTTGGCAGTTTGTTGTCCTTCTTCCACTTCATGCGCCGGTTCTGGAACCAGATCTTGATCTGGCGCTCGGTAAGGACGAGCGTGTGCGCGATTTCGATGCGTCGGCGGCGCGACAGGTAGCGGTTGTAGTGAAACTCCTTCTCGAGCTCGAGGATCTGGTGCCTCGTGTAAGCAGTTCGCTGACGTTTCGGCTCCATACCCGGCTGATACGAGCCGTTCGCTGAAACAGATAAGACAACAGTGTTCCGTGAGATTCGTGATTGGTGCTGCCTGTCTGTGTGCACGGCTACTTCAGCTAATTTCTATATTTCGATCAATTTCAAAGCTGGAGAATGCATTTGAAATTGATTGAATTACAAACACGTATTCCACCAAGAATATTAAATTCAAACTTATTGGTTTAGTTATCTAGTTACGTACAATTAACGCGAAATTGACAAATTATTTGTGCAATAATGTAAGTAACTTCACTACGAACGTACGAAGTTGTCAGTTTCTATTTGCGTACGTAAAGTTGCTTTTCAACCATCTGTTTTAGTTAATATTGCAGCACCGATGTTTTTGAAACTATTATTTGGACTATTATTATTTTTAGAAATTAACATAATTCAAAAAAATAATTTTTCCATTTCTTACGTAATTATTCAGTAAAGTTTAATTCCATCACGAAATTTATCAAATGTTATTTTAAGGAAAAGTTTTATATATTTTACCTAAAAGCAAATTAAAAAAATTTCTTTTTCGCTGTATTCGATGAAATTGCACAATTTACGAAACAGTTTAAATAAAAAATTTCTAACGCTAATATATGACGCTATTCCCTCAGTTTTTTGAACTTTAATTATTAAAGGATATTCAAACGTGAATCTTATTCAAGTTGATTAATATGGATGATTTATTCGAACAATCATTGATAAATTTGCGAAACTATTAAATGTCTATTACAGCAAATCATTAATTAAGCTGAATGAAAAGGTTATCTAGAAGCTCAGACTAATAACTGTAAGGAAACAATATTTTAATAACTAACACATTGTTACATGTAAACATTACGTCACGTACAAATAATTCGCGCTCACTGATTTTCTAATTCTTAACATTACATATGCTGCAAGGAATGTCAAATTACCATGTATTAACGTGTACGCATTGTTTATATAAGAAATATTTAAAAATTATAATTTCACAAAATTATATGTAAAAGCACTCAGGGCGATAATAAATAAAAAATAATCAAATATTTTGTTGGCTAGATATTCGTATTGAGAGCAGTAATCACCAGCTTGATATGAAGTTACTATGAGGCTGCCATATTTTCTTTTTTGTATTGTGCGCCTGTAAGAATGCGGTAGTTTGATGTGATTCAATACGAAGTGAGCTTATGACCATTACAATATTGTACTCTAAGAAAGTATTCATTACTAAGCTAATGAAAGAACGTATTGTTATAATTATTTAGTACTCTACAGTATGACTGATATCTAAAATAATTAAACCCTACCTTCTTAAATGAGGATTATAAAAATTATCACATTTTACTACCAGTCTTAAATGATAAATTACTAATTTACAAATAATCTTTTTCATTTAAGTGCTTTTAATGATTAATTTACGAGTTTAATTTTAAATATTTATGTTTTTAATAAATATCGATATTAATACTTTGATTATCAAATATTTAATATATTGAATAACACAAAATTTGATATTCATAAATTAATGTACAATAATATCAGATATTTTAAAATATTAACATGAACGTTTGATACAAACGTTGTAATACAAGTATGAGAAAATAATTATAGCGCGGATTGCAATGAAACAAGATAAAAAAATTGTGCGTCGAGTAGAATAGAATAATTCTTTCTCAAATGTGTAATATTATTA
The DNA here is from genome assembly GCA_018907045.1 of Wiebesia pumilae. Classification (NCBI taxonomy): domain Eukaryota; kingdom Metazoa; phylum Arthropoda; class Insecta; order Hymenoptera; family Agaonidae; genus Wiebesia; species Wiebesia pumilae. The sequence goes on from JACCHZ010000186.1 coordinate 107,886, forward strand.
ATACTAACATTAAACAATATAAACATTATATTTTATATTTTATGATTCTCTAAAATAAATATAATATATAAATCTTTTGAGTATTAAATCAGTTTTTTTTGCGTTAAGTAATTACGTTGAATCGGAATTCTTTATGATTTTTAATTTACAATGAAATATCACTTTTAAAATAAAATAATTAAAAGTTTTCGTATTCGTATATCATTTTAATAATGTAGAAACTCTAATAATGCAAAATATGAAATAATAATTAAATATGAAAATAATTATTCTACGAAATTTTAATGTAAAACACGCGAGCAGATTTAGATTGATACCGGTTGCTTTTAATGAATTGACGATTGTCAGAAAGTGAAGTTGCATCAGCTACGTATCGTGCTCTTAGTTAAGGTCTCTCTGGTTTTAACGAAAAAAGAAAATTTTTATTGAATTATTCAATTATAATCTCCCTTTGAGCGATTTATATTTTTGGTCGTTTGCATTATTTCATTAATATTATATAAAATATTAAACTATCTTTTTATGTTACACACGTAACTTCAATACAATTTTTACTTACGTTGGAAATTATTATTTATATTAATATCGTGCATAATATTTTAAAATTAAAAGAAAATTCTATCCACAGTTATTGTGGATTACTATACAATATATTCATAGTGAGTGACCGATGGAGAATTTTAAGTATAGTTTATCAATTTATCCTTATTTTACATAATATAAGTTATATAAAACGTAGTTAATAAAGGTTATTATTAAATGTTAATATACTTGCAGAAAATTTACCTCGGAGTTATTTAAAACAGAATTACTCAAAGTAAGAGAAATTTCTTTGAGTTTTTGAGTATCAGTATGTGAAAAATTCATATGTAAGAATTGACCTGCATCGTGTCTAGTAAACTTAGTGTGGTAACACATCATCGATCTGTTTGGAAATAATAATCTTAAAATGGAAATGAAACGTGCCCTATAACCAGTTATTGAGTTTAACCAGTGTTTATCGTATATTATTACTGAAATGAATGATGAGCATAAGCGAAACTACCATTTTTATAGTTATGCAATAATTATTTCTGTTTCTCACGATGTATAAATTAATACTTGTATATTCTTTTCATTATGTAAGAGTATAAAAATATTATGATAATGAATTTTATAAATTTATTATTTTATATTTCAGATTCATGAATTATCTTCCATTTAATAGTCGTTTTGTTAGCGTCATTTAAGCATAGTTTTTGAATTATTAATGAATTGTTAAATGTAAACTTGTCTTGTAATTTTATTCAAACGTGTGTTAATAAAAATCTCGAACCTATTTGATTAGCAATTTCACTTTACGATCGATAAGTTAAATTTAGCCTTTGAAATAATTGACAAAGTAATTTTGTCAAAATTTTATGTTCCGAAAGGATACAAGCCAATAAAAAAGAAATCAAATGTTTCAAATACGTTTGTATTTTTGTATAAAGCTTATTATATGTGTTAAATTTTTTTGTAATTATTTTTTTATAACATACTAACAGAGACTAAAAGTTCAAAAATATGGTACGTTTTCTTTATGTGAATAAATTAATCAGTACCTTCGTTAAGCTTGGTGTCCGGAAAAGTACATTTTGAAGAACTTCAAAAAAATATGCTGACTTAATTAAATGTTAACAGTAGAAAGATATAATTTATTCATATACACGAGATTTTTATCCAAGCATACAAAATCATCTAATGCGCATGTCAAATTGAAATTATTCATCAAATTTAGGTTAGTATAAACTTTTGTTCAACAACTGATTAAAACTTCGTATAAAATATTTTATGCAATTTATCAAATAGAGCTACAAATAAAATTATATATTTTACATATTATTATTATTCACAACGATTAACCAAAATAAACTGCTATTTTGGCTTATATTTGTGGCTTGTATTTTTTACTGCATTATAAAATGCGGCGTAAAAGGCTAGAACAATAGAAAACTCTTTTCCTTTGAATACGTATCGAAAGGTAAATTTAAATTTTAAATTTGAAAAATACAAGACGTGTGAATACTCATATATACGTATATATACATATATACCTCATATATACGTATTAAAACTTAAAGCTGAAAAAATGTATCCTTATTTAAAAAATACATCATTGGAGAAGTATTTCCTGTCAGTTAATATTCAAAATGAAATCGCACGATCTGCGTTTCAAATCTAAAGGAATGTCTCCAAAGATGAATTTCGAGTTCGCGTTAATGGTGACTTTTTCTTTCACGATACTCCATATCTCGAGGAGCTACTGAAAGGATCATCCGTGGATTGGCGACGAAAGTAAAAAAGAAAAGGAAGATATGAAAACAAGCTACCGAACTGGCCTTAATATCAGCATCGCTCTATCTTCGCGCGTATGTTACAGCTTCGGGGCAAAGTGGTGTCATGGTCGTTTTGGTGACTTCCTAAAAAGAGAAACCTGGTCTGGTGGTCCGAATTGGTCAACACTGAATACGAGGACGAAGTAGACAGCGTCGACGACAACGACGACGACGACGTCAACCACGACACGACGAGAGAACGTCGGGTGATCAGTTACGGGGACGAATACATTATGCGCGATACGAGCAAATGTTGCTACTACTTTCATTCCGTTTCTTCGCGACGTGTCAAATATGATTTATGGCAATTCGGAAATTCAATTAGCTCGCTCGAGCTACCTATGCGACATAGATTACGAGCCAATTATTATTGCTCTAAGGAACGATATTGTCGAGAATTCGTGGCGCCTAGATGAAATGATCGTTCAAGCGTGAAATAGTTTCGAGCATTTCTTTCTTGCCTTTTGCATCCAGAAGAATCTTTCGGTGTTTCTGATAAATCTTTTGCGATCATAATGGATCACGTTATGGATTCGTTGTCATCTTGAATTCTGGGATATTGAAATATGCAAGAACGTGATTAGTAAATGAATACCCGAAGGAATTTCTGTCGTTAATTAGTAACGATCGTGGACTATTATTAGCAATGTGATATACTCGAAAGATAGAATTATTATTTGCGTTTATCCAAATATTTTTCAGACGAAAGCTGGGGAATATTGAATTTAGACCTTCCGTCGACATTAGAAAATTAAGAGCTGTTATCGCTTGTAGAATCAGTTTTGTGTCGTGCGGTTACAAGTCATGTGAATTTGAACTGTAGCTTGTCAATATTTATGCGATACGGTATACTGTAACCTTGAAAAAGCGCTTGATATATAAATTGTTCTTATACACGTTGCAATTGATCGACTGTTCAACATTATTAAATACATTATAGATATCGAAAATTAAATTTATGGTATAATATAAACGTTATTTCATCAATAGAAGAATATTAATTGGAAATCTTTTTAAAAAGTCTTTCAGAATATTTAGTAGAAAATACCTTTCAACTTTTATATTTTATAAACTTGATTTTTTTTAATCGAATATTATTGATCGCTATTTAATTAAGCAGATAATTAAGAAAATCGATACAAGAGCAATGCTTGTATTCCGTAAACTAGTTGCAGGCGTCATTTGCAGATGTTCAAACAGTAACCGAACTAAAAACAGTATGACCCGAGTGAAGTGAAAGTGAAAAGCTATCATTGTAGACCAAACTACTGACTACATGGATCATTCGCAAATTTCCTTCCACCATTTTCCATTTTTCAACAAGCAGAATGAAAAAAATAACACATGTCCGTGATTATATCCAATCGTTTAATCAGCGCCGCACGTGACAGCGACCAGACGACTCTTAAGATTTTCCTCGTATAACAATCAAGAAAACAAGGCGTGCAGAAGCGAACCCGCATATGTGCACCCGTAGCTGGCATCGATATATTGGGAGATTCGGATCTATTTTGCCGGTGTGGTCGTGTTTTTCCATGCCACCAGAAAACTAGCCAGAGCGTAGAAAAGGACGACAAGTCGTGGAGAAATAGCGAAGCCCGGTGGTCCCGACACGCAAGAGCCATGGCGTAGCCTACGTAAAATACAAGGGACCTCGGCAGCGCAGGATTCGAATCACTGCGGGCACATTCCATTCCAGAGCTGCTTACCCTTCCTCTGCCTCCGCAAGCCCGTGCGTACGTAGCGTCCGGCTTCGAGCGACCATCGGACGGACCGTCACGCCACGAAGGGAGAGATTGCGGCGACTCCCATCTCGCCATCTCGTTCCATCGCTCGGAGACGTGTAAGTGCTTATGTACGTACGCCCGCAGACAGACGCGCACTACGGCGAACAGAGAGCCGCGAACCAACCGCATCCCGTAATCAAAGCTCTCCGTCTAACTGCTGCCGGTTGGCCTCCAGCTTTACCCACATCGTGGACGGATGACGATCGAACGCCTCGCGATGACGAGCTCGGACTCCAGGCGCGATGCCGACGATTTTTTATTTATTTAGTAATGGCATATAAGGATGACATTACTCGTAGATGGGCTTTAGCTTTCTCTATCCTTATTTCTCTTTCGGCTCGTGGAGATAAGAGAAGATTCATTGCGGTCGTGCATTGGCGGATGAACTATAGCTTGAATTTTAATAATAATCGGACAGTATGCTGGCAGCTCTATTTAACTCAAATATTTAACGAATAATAGATTATTATACGCGTGAAAGTTTGTGTTATTAAAATTACTATTAATGGGAAAGTTTTTGTTTCTTTATAATTCGCTAATAATTCATTTAATGCTGTACAAGTAATAAATAAGATATTGTAGAGTTTACGAGACCAGCGTGAAAAATTACAGAATCAAACTTTAATGAGCGACGTAACTTTAAGATGATTCAATAATTCTAATATTATTTAAAACTTGATCAACCAAAATAATAAATATATTTTACTATACGAGTATTTGAAAACCTGTTTAATAAGCTAGAATACCGTAAGATTAAGTAGACCATAAATAATTGTGCAATAGAACGTGACCTCAAAACCGTATTAAACTTTATTGCACTTATTCAATTAGAATTAAATGAAATATTCGATTGAAATTTTTTCAATAATCCTAAAATGGATTTATAAATTCTATGATAAGAATAATTCTATTAACATGTGGTACTGAATAATATTAAGAAAACTGTACACTCTATATGAGTTATCAAATTTTAGTTGATTTAACGATGCACGACAATCGCTAATTACCTAATTATTATTAATACCTTACACTTGGATAATAAAGTATAACTTGTAATAACCATATTTTCAAGTGTTTTTTCGGAGTCATTAATTCTTACTTAAATATTGACTAAATCAAATCAAATAATATTATTGCAGGCATAAAGTTTAAATATTTAATACAAAAATTTATATCGTGATTTCTTCTTTTTATTGCAAAATTTTAATATCTAATTCTTAAATAGATGTTATAAAGGTTAGGTTTTTTAATAAATTATTCATTTAGATTTTTTATTAAACAATTTCTTTTAACAAGACCAGGATAATCAAATTTGTTACTAATGCATTTTACTAAAAATAATACCAAACTAAAATTTTATTTTCGTTTATTTGCATGTTTGTTACAAATTTATTCAACACCAGCGTACACTTATTAAAATTATGAAGTAGACAATATAATGATTTTTAATATTTAACAATTTTTAGTAAGATTCTAGAAGCAAATAAGCCATTCTGAGAAGTGTACTGTGAAGTCACTATTTTTAATTTATTAGTTTATATTTCTGGATTCTTATATGTGGAAAACGTTCGTACGTATTATTTTTTACTAGTTACTCACTAGGCAACTTTCTAAGCTGCTTTATCACGTTTCAACCACTTAAAGCAGTATGTACTAAATTATAAAGGAGAAAGCCATATAAATCATACTCGTTAGATAATATTGAAAAAAATTATCAATTATATTTAACTTATGGCAATTTTTTTGAAAAAATCATTACGATTGTATCTGCTATCTTTCATTAATATAATAAAGAATTAACTACTATGATTATGTAAAATAAATAAAGCAGCACATATAAGATGTACTTTAGAAGATTGTTTTATTAAAAATAGTAATATTCACTGAGACTTTGAAAAAAATAGAATGTAATATTTTATTATAAATATTCTGCTCAAATTTCTAATGAAGAAAAATGCTTGTATGTGTCTCTTTCTCTCTCTCTCTCTCTCTCTCTCTCTCTCTCTCTATATATATATATATATATATATATATATATATATATATATATGAATTGTGTATATATATATACACAATTCATGTCAAAATAATATTATTTGAATGTCCAATTATAATCGATATATGAAACGTTATTTAATATTATCAGTACAGAAGATCGAACCCGCGTCGGCTGATTTCCACATATAATCGATGGGGCAATTCGATAACTTTGTATATATATCGGATGTATACCTGAAAAACAAGAAATAGCAAAGCGGCTAAGGACAAACGTCCTATCTAGGTCTCGTCTCGAGCCGTTTTGTAGGGAATAGTTGCAAGTTGGAATGAGCTGCAGTTTTCGCGGTCAAAGGAGAAGGGAGTCTCGGAATTACAAAGCCAACCGGCCAATTCCAAGGAGTGTTACGATGCAGAAAATATTTTTCGAAATAGCAACATAGTCTAGAGTAGACGCGACTTTTGTTCAATATACATGACCGGTATTTTTGCTATTGTTAAGTTCTCCGGCAAAACTTAGATTTTGGAGGAAGTCACGTCCTGTGGTACACATCGTGTTGCAAATTTTCTTGCCGACCCGGTATTGACGAGGTATACATTGGGAAATAGATTCCTGTTATTGCATAAACTTGACTCAATGTTCACTATTTTTACCATTTATTGTTTTTAAATCCAGTCGATCAGAAAGCTTCTGTAGACTGCAAAATTAAAAATAACTTCCAATATTAATGTTTATTACTGCTCATGTATTGCGTAGTTCATCAAAATTAAACGTAAATAAATTTGACAATTCATTGGTGAAACTTGATTCTTTTACTAATAGAAAAATTATTCACAAAAGCTTATAAATGCAGTCTGTGTAAGTATTTAATGATTTACTATTTATAAGTATGCAAAACTATTCGCAAAAATATTTATGTCTTATTATGAAAATAAATGTATATTTATTAAAACCAAAAGGCTTGTGTAAATATGTTTTTGAAAGATTCCATTATAATCTTCAATGGAGCTTCTTGGATTATGGTAGAATAATTTTTATTCCAAAAAGCTAGTTGATACATATCTTGGCCTTATTTTTCAAATATTGAAAGCTACATTTGAATAAGTTTTGTGAGTTTTGTGTTTCATTTGTTCCATCTTCAAATAAACAAGAACTAAAAGTATAGAGAAAAAATAACACATGAACTTTTCAATTATTTATTAAATAACATGTGTTTATGACACGGGTGATTACAGTACACGCGATATTAATAATTAAAAATAATTATATGGGATTTCATGAATGATAGAAGCTGAACTTCAAAGTTATTTGTCGCAAACATTTTCGGTAATTAAATAAATAGGTACCGGTTATATTTTCTTAGTTTACGCAAATTCCTACATAGGTGGCATTATTTTACTAATTTTTAGTTCAACTTCGTCCTTGAATATTTATGTAGAAAGCTAAATATATTCTTCAACGTCATTTTATTATCGATACTTTTAAAAAATTTTAAAAATGTTATTTTATAAAAATTCAGCGATTTTGTAATTATTACTTAGATTGTTTTTATACAAGAAAAGAAAAATAACGTTCGTATATTCATGTGCTTGTTAATTACTATTGAGGAATGAAGTAAGTATTGCCTAACGTTCAAAGATGCTTACAGTAATAATCGTTAAATAATTTTTCAGTCATTTCTCTGTGAAACGAAAACTACATAAATTATTGGACAATATTGAACTTTAATTAATACATTTCCAATCAACGGTTTTAATTGCGCAGTTAAAAAAATTTGTTTATTTTAAGAATTTATTAATAATATAAGTGAAAATGATATAAATAACAAATTTACTGATTATTTTTATTCGTATTCAAGTTTATTAATCTTCGTTTAGGTGAACCTGAAAATTAAACACGAAAATAATGTTTAATTTATATATCTAATTATTTTCAATAACAGAAAATGAATATCTGAGTAATAGATTATCAAATTGAAAATAACTTATGCAGAGGAAAGTAAAATAATATATTGGAAAATAGAAACTCTTATTTTTTGAATCAGTTTACAATAATAAAGCTAGATTTATGCATTACTTCTGTAATATTTTTCTAGATGACAAATATATAGGTATTTTTCTTTATGACGTTCCCGTATCCTAGTACGCTATATTGTATTTAATACAGAACCCTAACGTTGGATCATAAGAACAAATGAACAACATTCATTTATTTATTTACTTTTTTAATTAGACATATTTTTAAAAATAATTTTAGTTAAAATATGTAAATTACTTTATTTCATTAAATGTGATGTAAAATTTTCAAGTACCTATAATAATTTAAAATTTAAAAACAGAAAAACTGAGTTTTGAAGTTATTCTACAAAAACATTGGTCAGAGAATGGCTGCAATATTCTCACAAATATGAATTTCTTTTACAAATAAAATAAATAAAGGTCATCCTAATTAATAATTATTTATCTCAATAACACAAAATATTGTGTACTAGTGGCTCAGAGGAAATATGTCAAAGTTCTCCCTCGCACATTTACTCTTTTTCTGCCTGGGCACACTGCGATTAAAAAAAAAAATACTTTGTCGGTTCGTATAGCAAAGTGAGCAATAAATAACTTATGGGCGTGACCAATTCAGTTGCGACTGTCACATACAGAAACTCAGGCCACAGCCTCCCGAAAGCCTCAACTTCGCCTATTTTTATTTCGGCGTTCTATTAAACTGGATGGATTTCGTGAGTAAAGAGCAGAAATCACCGAATACAAATCTGCTTCTTCGAAGACACGCTCGCCAAGGAGATCGACGTTCGATGGAATTCGTATAGAATTCATCAGGCGCCTGAGTAATGGTGGAACATTAATCCTAGTCGGTTTTCCCGAATAGAAAGAAGAACGCACAAGACTTAGCAGGTGACAACAGGGTGTTTTGCTAGATTCGCCCTCATAATTCTTCTCGAATTACGGACTGGGAAGTCTGGGCGACAAGATAAATGCAACACTTAAATCGACACGCTACTTTTTGTAACCTGACGCTAAGTGCATTCTATTTATCTATTTTCTTTTATGGGATACAAAAAATAGCCTTAAGAGTGTACCTCTTCAATCTTCGGCAGTTTTAGCCTTCGCGCACCTCGTGTGAAAGAGGGAAACACGAAGAAATTACCATTATTATACTGATTTACGAAGCTGAATCGATCGATGTTGATCGATGATTTCCATCTGCATTTTTTATATGCAAATAGCCGCGCTATACAACTACGTGTACTAAATCACTGCAGTCGTACAAGAGAATACGATGGAGTGGAGTGTACGTGGCTATCCGACGGCAACATGTGCGGCACACCACCAATCGGTGACAAGACATTCGACAACCACAATCATAAGCTTATTTACTTGCAAATTAAGCTACTAATAAATCTTTGTAAAACTTGTTGTTAATGTAATTTATAATTTGCAATTGCATTTTAACATTGTAATTACAATTAACATGACGTTTTATTCAAATATATTATCCAGCGTTCATCGAAAATATTAAAATTATATTTCAGTGCTAATTATTTGAAGAACACGTTGAAGGAATGAAAACTTTAAGTATATTATATTTTAAGTAGAGAAATTATTTACGGTTGTTAAGATAAGTTGTTACGGCTTTTGCATTTGAAACTTTTACTTTTATATTTTTTAATATCATATTACAATTTTTTGTTAAGTCCGCTTAAGTTCGAGGAAACTAAAATTCATTTTGCGCATATAAATTATTGAAAATCAACTTAATTATCAGTGATTATGAAAGAATTGTGAATTAGAAGTTATTAGATTATTACAAATAAAATTCTTTTTAACCGTTACAGATATAATATTATTTATAATTAGCAATTTATAGATATAGTTAATTGTTTGGTTATTATGTTGATTTTCTTACATTATAATATCAGCTAATTTACATTATTGTCCTAAATTATAAATAAATATATATATGTTTTTTGCTATACTACAGGAATGATCCGACGTACGCGAATTAACCAAAAAAGTACCGAATCGAAGAATCTCAAAAATACAAGTTTTATATGCATTTTTGTCGCGTTAAATCAATACGGATAATTCATGGCAAAACTCACCAACTCCAGCAACATGTATTTTCTTCATCCAAGGATAGATAACTCGATCTCCGTTCTCCTCGTCCTCCTCGTCGTCTTCCGCCATTCCAGGCGATCCATCCATCATCTGGTCGTCCTCCAGGTCATCCTGATCCGACGCGTCCTCCTGATGGTGCTGCTGCTGTCCTTGCTGACTGCTTTGCATACTTTGTTGTTGATGCTGCGACTGTGACGTCTGTTGCTGGTTCTGCAGCTCCGGTGAATTGTCGCGGTGCATCGAACCCGAACCCGCGGGACTGCACACGTTACCCTCGTGCTGTTGCTGCTGCGTTTGCATACTATCCTGGGGCACGTGATTTTGCATGAGCGATGGCGAAAGAGCCGTCGATCCCAACACCGTCGACGAGGCCACGTTCTGCTGAGGCTGTTGCTGCTGAGGTTGAGTCTGCATGGACGGCGGACAGGTGAGTGGCGGCTGTTGCGCCTCCGGCGGCATCGCCAAGGCGCCCACCGCGTGGTGATGCGGATGCAGACTAGCGTGATGCACCGCGTGCACCTGGTGATGGGGATGATGGGGCGCGTAATAGCCGCCATATCCAGCGTATCCGCCGTTCAGCTGTACGGCGGACGCCGCGCCGTAAGGCGTCGAAGCAGCCTGATGATGATGCTGATGATATCCGTACTGCAGCTGGTGGGACTGAGGGTGATTGAGGTGGTGGCCGCCGCCGAAGAAGTCGGCGCCGTTCGCCGGTATGTAATTGCTCTGACTATACTCCTCGCTCGGGGGAAACTTGGGGTCTACCATGTGATGAGCCACCGGCTGCTGGTGCTGCTGATGGTAGCTACCGCCCGTGGACGGATTCATAAGGAACGAGCTCATGGCGCCGGGCTGCTCGTTGACGTCGCCGAGGCTGGTGGCGCGCTTCGCCGCTGCGGATCCTGAGCTGCGTTACACCTCGCGTCCGCAGGTACGCGACTGACACGGCGACGCTGCGCGGCCCGGCATCCCGCGTGGGCCCGCAGCTGATTACTCGTCGGTTCGGCGATGTCTAGCGTGCGCGCACGAGGCTCCTCTAACCTCTTAACCGGGAGCGCGCGCGACTCTTCCCGTCTCGCTCCTCGCGTGCACTTCCGCGGCGACCGGCCGTTTGGCTGTGCCAGAGACGCGCGCAAGGCCGCGGGGGGAGCCGCCAGCTGGTGCCCGCCCACTCGTGCCCAATTACCATACCACGTGACCGCGCGCCCGGCCAATCAGAGCAGCGCTCCCTCCGCAACCATGATGGATGGCCTGCTCGCGTGCAACATGTGAGTGTGGCGCCACGACGAGCCTCCTGCGGCAGGTGCACTAAACTCTCCGGGTGCTCTCTCCTTTTTGCCGCGCGGCACCGTTCACCACACGAGAACGAGAAGCGCCGATTCGATTTCGCTCGCGGACAAGTCTATCCTCGGTGATGCGGTTTGTCACTAATCGCAGGGTAACTTGAGGTCGCGGCCGCGCACACTCGACGTCAGTTCGTGTCACTTGGCGGCGGTCTACGACTGGCACTTGTCGCGGGTGCAAGAACGGAGCAGCGGAGGTGTGTCCCTGTAGGGGGGCCAGGACATCACTGGGAGCAAGGGATCGTGCGCTGTCGGAGCGGAGCCATAGAGAGAAGGAGCTGAGGTTCGCCGTGCGTCGGCACGAACTCGTCTGGCGGCTTTGTTCGGTTGGCGCTCCCTCCAACTCGGATGCGCTCAGCGTCCCTCTCGCTCTCTAGGCCGCGGCTCCGCTGCTCGCGAGAGGCCAGCGTCCCGACCCCACCAACCCAACAATGAGCCAGCGCGCAGAGAGCTGCACATCCCCACCTCTAGCTCGATTGGCGAGGCCAACCCCTAGGTGCGCGCCCCGAACCCTCGCTCCCTGTGCGTGTGTGCATGCGAGCGCTGTGGTCCTGCGTCCTACGCTCCTCGGATATGTCGACGAACGAGTCACTCCTACGGTTCTCCGTAACACGCCTCTCTCTTTCTCTCGCTCTCCTTCTCGCTTGCTCTTCATTTCTCGAAGACAGCGCGCAGCCGCCGTGAAAATCTAGAGGAACGAGGCTGCGAGCACAGCGGCAAAGGGTCTGAGGGAAGGTCGCTAGGGACGCGCCACGGGGACGATGAGAGAAATCGGGAACGGGTTGAGAGTGCGAAAAGTTAGCTTGTCCAAGGGAATTATGTGCCTCGGCTTTATGTGGATTTGAGCCCGGAGAAGCATGTGGTTGATCGTCGATGCAGTGTCATCATCGTAGATGATGGATTTGTAAATGCCTCTTGACGTTTTCTCTTTCTGGAGAATATTCTTCTGTTTGGTCAAAATATAATTATAGCGAACTCTAACTATTTTGAAAGAACTATGATTAATGGTGGAAGCGCAATGATCCCGTGAAATTAAGTTCATTGTGAGGTCACTTCGTATGCGATAGTTTGCTAAAAAATCACATTTGTTAAATATCTATATTCAATGCTATTTTATTAGAAATTCTGCAGTAAACTTACAAGTATTTCAATTTTTTAAAGCATCACTGCTTTTATTCTTTTTTTCTTAAAACGATTAATTAATTGTATATTATGCGTTTATAAGATTTCGTAAGGTAAGCAAGGCTTATTTAGTTAATTTTTAAGAATTAGATATAATTTTATCATTTTTTTGATCACTTGTTACGTTTACTATGGAATGTCCTTATTACAGACAAATTATTTTTTTTTCCTGAAATAAAAAAAGACTACGATTTTCCTTAGATATGTTTTATACAAATTTCATTTTTGCTTGTATTATTTGATTCTTAATTACAATTCTTAATTATAAATGCTTAATTTTTTTCTGCACATTTCATAAAAGGAATAATTTTAATTAAGAGAAATACATATTTCGTGAAATAATCTTTCTTCTGAATCTGAAATTTATGTTACATTATACATAAAGTAGAATATTATTATATTTTTAAATGAGATAGGGATATGTTTTAATAATTAAAATTTATTTACTTAAAAATCTAGATCTTTCTCACGTACATGATACGCGTTTATCAATTTCGAAATCCTGATAACATATACGAATGTTAATAAACGTATAATTTACAATCTTGGTTACCATTCTGGAATATAATAAATATTTAACAAGGATTACGCATGAAAACATAAAAGATATACTTTTCTAGACAATATTAAATAATTTTATCAAATATATCATTCAAACGTTTTTCTCGAGAATTTAAATATTTCTTTAACAACTGTTTACTATTCTAGCATATTAATTTACTAATTCTCGAAACAAACTTTAATTCAATAATGTTAACATTTTTTGATAGAATTGTGTTCGTAACAAATAGATACTTTTGTACAAATAATATTTTTGAAATAGTAGACAGATTTGATTATAAAGAATGATTTTTAGATAATTTAAAGAAATATATAGAAAACTTGTTATTTGCCCGAGTTTTTAAATTCAGTTTTCGAAAAATGGTAAACCATTTACCAATATACGACTGTATAAAGTTTCTGGACAGAGGGAAAAACGCATATGCTTAAGCATCTGTGAGCAAATGGCGTACAAAGCGACGACTCATTGCATGAAAAGCATACTCCTGCTTTTCTACGTTACTCGCATTAAGTTACTACCGCGAAATCGTGGGAGGTGAATATGTACAAAACATAATTATGTACGTGTAAACTAAATTGTGTTCCAAGAATTTTCTGTTAATTACAAGAATGTTGGAGTAAACTAAAAAATAAATTTCATTATGAAACAAAATCAATAATCCATGCTCTTATATATACTTAAATATTCCGATACGGCATATTTTTAGGAGTTCTTAAACAGTTCTTCAACAAACTTTAACATCTGCAATGAATAATTATATATAAAATTAAATAAATATAATTTAAATTTTAGGTACTTTTGGCAGATTTTAAAATATACAAGTACAAATTTTATACGTATAAATATTCTATAAGTTAAAATTAATCTTTGAACATGTAGACATTATATTCAAGAGATACATTCCTTACGTTTAAATTTATATCACGTGTTGTATCGTTAGATTATAATAACAAAACACTGAATTTTATGCAGTTTTTCAGTTATATTTATTAATCAATAATCAATATACTTATTTCTAAATGATCAATTAATCATGATATCAATGTACATTAACGTTTCATCTATACAAATAATCGTTGTTACAGTTTTAGATTTATCGAAAATTCATGGTCACTTACGTAAATTTAACGATAGTAAAAAAAGTTAATTTAATTTTGTTAATCAAATAATCTTTCATGAATTTTATAAAAGCAATTGAAAATATTTATAAATTTCCAATATAAAGCTAATAACGAATGAAATTAGTTAAGTAAATACAACAAGTTTCACGAATGTACGGTTGAAGTAGAAGAGTAGTAGAAGATAATTAAACATATAAAACCAATTGTTTTTAAATAATATTTATTTTAACAATATTGTTTAAAATTTAAATACCGTCGACACAATAAAATTAAAAGCTTCAGAAATTAGAGTTTTAAACTTTTGTTAATTTTATTACCATCAAATGGAATATGCAATAATTACTTTTTTATTAATTTTAAATAAGTTAACGATTAAATAAATTGCTGTACAGAAAATTAAAATTTATAATTCATGTTGTGATTTTTAACATTTGGTCTTCCTCTGTCGATTGAGGAAAAGTATATTTATGACAAATGCCTATGCACAGGAAAGCATTCCGTTGTTAAATTTCGTTATTGAATTCCACCATTAAATAGCGTAAAAACGCCAATTACCATTGAATTTACCGGTACGTACGCAGCAACACGACCTATAGTCTTCGGTGAGGTTCGAATGTCAGACAAGAGGGGAAATTCGCAAATCAAGAGATCAGCAGCAGCTCTTGCAAGTTGTGCGAAAGGCTAAGGTGGGTTCGGATCGCTTGGCACAGTTGATGGGGCGATTGTTATTTCGTCGGCACAGGGAGGCAGCCGTGAATAACAGTTATAAATTACCTTTGGCATCCAGGAGGAAAAATTCGTGACTCGTGAAAAGTCATCAAACGTGCGTCTATAAAGGATCGATTTTCCGCAAGAAGGATCCTCGCGTGCTCCGCGTGGAGTAGCATTTTTGAGTCATGAGCGTGTACATTGTAGAGCATTATGTGTTTCGTGTGCGAGCGTCCAATGTTGCTTTTGTGTCACAGCTTGTGAGCTACTTCTCATTTATCAAAACGCAAGGAAGCTCACCCTAATAAGAAGAGTAGAAATTAAAGCGCGATGGCGTCTTCCGTTGTGCGCGCTTAATGAATATTAAAGTACGAAGTTGATTGTTTATTTAGGCCACTGGCGAGACCCAATGCACGAATTCTGATCCTGCTGCTTGAAATATTGTCGAGGGATAAGCTCCTCACAAATAAAATTACGACGATATCACGTTAGAAAGAAGGAGATTTAAAAATTATTAATGTTTGAAACTTTTAGTCGTAGCTGAATTTGTGCTTTTTCAGATGTGCGCATTTATTTCTAGCATTTGGATAGATTTTCTAACTCCTTTGGATAGATGCAGCAAAGCTAACGAGATTTGATATCGTAAAAAAATATTGAGACTAGGTTAATTGAGATATTCTACAATTACAACCCTGTGAATGCGCTGAGCTCCAAGCACCAGAGGGAAATCAATTTTTCTACGTGTTTCCTATTATCGGGAAAGTACGGCATTGCAAAACAGCCCAAGATATTTCAGTTTCTCCATCGCTCGACCTATTTATCTTGAAATTTAGGACAAGTCTGTTTTATTTCTTATAACTATCAGTTTATTTAATACTTATGTAACCGAGTGCGTAAAGGTCATTTGCAAACAAAATAACACTAATGAGAATAAATTAATTCTTGTTTAGAAAAAAGTTTTTTCATAAGCTATGGCACGTCGAGTGCACTCGTCAAATGCCCAAGCTTGAACTGTCATTGCTTAAATGTAGAATCTATAATAAACTATATTGTCCACGTACAATCATTATTACTATTCTAGATCGAGAGCATTTCAAAGAAGTAGCTCAAAATTTTTTCTCTAAGAAAACTATTGCAAAGTTTTAAGAAATATCTTATCTTATATAAGTACGTAGCTATATAAAAAATCTTGGAAAAAATTAGTAACAACGGTTTTCTTTTAGTTTATTACAACTATTGTATCATATCAATATTTAATTCGTTTACTTCATGCAATGGCAACAAATTTAATTACGTGGCTATTTTGAGTAATCGTTAAAATATGGTTATCTCCATTAGATTGGGTGGGTAACTTAAATTAAAAAAAAATATTTGCACAGTTTCAGAATAACAGGAATAAATAATAACGCAAAGAGAAAAAATAAGATGTTTAGTTCTAATAAGGCATTTCTTCGTAAATCTTCTAATGATAATTACAATTACTAAAATATCCTTTTTAGAGTTTGATGCAATGCAGTGAAAATAGCACTGGAACGAATAACCAAACACGTTATAATCAAATGTAAATGCGAATAAATGCAGTTGTTTGTATTAAAATATACAATTTTCACTTATAGATCAATCATCAAATTTTATGACAATATCAGAGCTTATGATATTCATTTTTGTAGACTAAAATTCATCTGACTATGTTGAAAATGCGTCATCTGCAAAAACTTTCTTAATTCTTATGACCATTTTTCCTCTCGACTCGAACAATTGATTATCTCACGGGGACAAAGAATACTCTCCAAACTTATTCAAGAAAAGGATACAATTCTTAACATTAAGCAAATGACAGCAGCAAGATACTCATTAAATTTTGCGTACTCTTTTTGCAATCTTACTACACTGAAATTGAAATTTATTAATGATGATATTTTTACAGAAACATTCTTGAAAAGATGACTTTTATTGTAATAAATTCAGAGTATTTGAATGTATTTCTTTAATTAGAAATATACGTTTAGGCTTTGTCTGTTACACGCAAAATACAAGTAAATTTCAGAAAAACGCAGAGTGACTAAAGGGAAAATAGCGTTATTAATAATAAATTAAGCGTTTCTTTATTTATCATTTATTAATTAAAGTCACGTGTTTTAATTATTATAAAATATGCAAAATATTTTATTAGAATATCTTGAAATTCCCTTCTCAAGATACCAACCTAATATTCTTTTTCTATATCTTCAATTAAGTTCTACCACTTTATGAAACACGCGTTTAAATCTTCAATCGCGCAAACGAGAAAAGGATCCGTTTGAGAAGAAAGGCTTTGCAATGTGAATACAGCGCGATTTTAAAAGCATGCTCTACTTTTACTTTGTGAAAATATATTCGCTAGCAATTATCCAGTCCGTAGAAGCACGCGAAAAGCCACTGATAGAGGGCTGCGCGATTAATTTTCCCTTCCCGGTACTTCGAATTGTATCTTCGAACCCGTGGAGCGAAGTAACATAAATCGTGCGAACGCACGCAATCTGCAACGGGCGAAGGTTTATTTCACCACCTTCGATGTCCCGGATGACGTAGGTGAAGTGGATCTACCCCGGCGATTCTTACTCCCGCAGTTTCCTTGTTTTGCGGAACCGCAGATCGCTCGCGTTCTTCTCTATCAACATCCAGGTGTCTTTTCTTTCTCCTACGTTTTTTTTCGACCCCTCTACTGATTCTCGTTCCCTATTTCTCTTTTCCACGTGCAGTCATAGCCACAGAGACTCATCTTGCATGTCACACGCTATACATCTCCGCACGGCATTTCTTTTTCCGCATTCTTCGGTAGCTATCTGCTCTCCTTATCTCGAGAGTGGCAAGTGAGCCTTGTCTCCTTCTCACTCCCTTTCACCTTATTACATCTTTTTCCTTCTTCCATTTTCTCATCGCATTTTCTTATATTTATCGTGGGCATGTTCTCTCTCTTTCTCTCTATCTCTCTTTTGCTCACCCTCCCTTCATGGCTACGTTTTCCGGCGAAACACGATCAATCACTTCTCCCGGTCTGTCCAGCATGACACCCCCTTCATTCACTCGTACTCTCACCCACCACCTTCTCGCTCTCGCTCTCGCTCTCCTTCTGCCGAGGATTCCCGGAGTCCTCGAGCGTCAGATGCTTCAACTCGTCGTATATCGTGGAGGAATGCGATCCGATACGCGGTCTTCCGTTGATTGCGCCCGCGAACTTACTCCTCTCTTTTACCTCCCTTTTTTCGCAATGTACAGATATTTTTGTGGGACGAAAGCTTTGTCTAGGAGCGAAAATATACCGACGTTAAACGAAATAAAATTGAAGAGGCAGATTGTAACTTCTTGTCAGGATCGTATAGGAATGCAAGCAATATTGATAGTAGCGGAATTTCGAACGATAATGGAAAAGGGAATGTCTACCAATGTCTAAACTAAAAGGATATTAAATATCATTCGGTTTTTCTTCAAAAATTCAATGCATTCGAAAGGAATCAAAGTTATAATACCATTACGTTTCTATTTTTTGTTTAGAATATTGTAATTTAATCGATAACGTCTAACTGTATGTGTGAAATTTGTATTTCTTTTAAATGCGCTTTATTTCATAAAGTTTATTTTTATTTAAAATCACCTTACGTTTTATCAGCTTATTTCATATTTCATTTTTGCAGCAGTCATCAGGTGGAACTCAATTAAATTTATTTTCGTCTTTTTAAATACACTTACAGTATTTATACTTACTGTGTTTTCGTACTTCTTATCATGGAGTCGTTAATTATAGTTTTACATAGGAATTCTCCCTCGGAACCTGAATTATTTTTAAAATGTGTAGCGTACTGCCGAGTACTATCGTAAATAAAAAATACCTTAGAAACATTTGATTAATATGATGGATAACCATTGTCAATGTGTTCCGTAGATACAGACAAAAGTTTGTCTTACGAATTCTCGGTTGTATTGAAACGATCCAAATGCATTCGAGATATCCGAGAACAGTGGCTGGTTATTTTGAAGTTTTATGTACCATAGTTTTCTCTTCTTTCGGGGTACGTTATTTGCGCTTAATTCTAGAAATAGTAATTAACTTTTTTTCGTTGACATTTTAAGAAAAAGGAGGGCAACGCATCATGGTAGTCGATTGATTGACATGAAAATAATAATCTAGAGCCGAAGTGCGAGAGAAAATAATAGATGTATAGATAGATAGATAGATAAAGATAGAGAGACAGATAGAATGTAAGTGAAATTTTAGCTTCGAGCGTTTAAATTCAGAATCAGACTTGTAACACTTATAATATCCTATCAGCGCGAGGTTTTAATATCTTTCCAGTGAAGGAAAAACCTCTGGCTAATATATATATATATATATATGGGATCGTTCGCGATTTATCATCTCTTTCACAGTTTATTAAGCCACGTCATTATTATTACTTGTTGATCATTCTCTTGGCGTAGGTAACGAGATAGGCGAGAAAACTGCTATAAGTGCAACTGTCAAGAAGGCGAAGAAAACTTGCTTAATTGAGTACACCACTACAAACGTACCGTAAACGAAACGATGGCAATCAGAGCTTGACTGAAAAGGGTATACGCATTTTTAAAGACAATAATGTAGATGCATTTTTTGCAATAAGCTTATATTTTCTTGATGTTTTCTCTGATTCTTAAAAAATATATCTATTTTATAAAAAATTTAGTATTTTCATATATTTTTGGCAGGTAGAAAGATAAATTCTTTTTAACGTGATAAAAAATTTCAGTAATGAAAATAATTACGTCCTCAAATAGCAATATTCAAAAATTTTTCAAGTACTATTCGAATGATATTATAATACAGATTTACATTGAAACTTGATAAATTAGTTTCCAAAATCGTTTTTCAAAACTAGAATAAAAGATTTGAAAAAAAATTCTAAATAGTACTGTTAAAAAAATTATTATTTAAATGTGACTTAAATGGCACTCTAGCTAACGATTTATTACTTATGATAATTTCCACCAACAGTTACAAGAGATATTTCTAGATAATTCAAAAGTAGCGATAATACGAAAGCAATCAATAACTTGAATAATTAACGCTGTAATAATTAGCGCATCGCAAAAAATGCTACTATGTAAAAGAAAATACACCGAATCGAATCCGACACTAACTCGTATCGCTTATTATGACAAGCTGATCATCGTCCAGCATTATACCGACAAAATCGGTGATTCACTTTCGTAGTTCGCGTCGATCACTCGATTCAGCGCTGAATGATCGATCGCCGGCGATTTATTTCATCGTCCCGTCCCAGCACCATTCAATTGACAAAATATTTTGCCGCTAGTACACTTCCGAACGAGAAACGAATACGCGTCCACGTTCTCCAGAGGGATGAATTAGATGCATTTCTCGACATCCGTTTTGTCATTTTTACGAATTTTTTCCTCGTGCACGATTAACGCGTTGCGGTGGACTCAAAATATTTTCGTATAGGTATCATCTTCTTTGAAGTCAGATAGGCGTCAGCGACCAACAGCGCGACGAAGGGCAAAAGCGATGAGTCTCTGGGGGCGTCCCGATCAAGTTCTCGCTGAGTCACGACTCCACGTGCGCCAAAAACGACGAGGATACAGTCCCACGGGATGTACTTCACTTGCGCGTCTTCGCTAATGCGGATGATAGCGGCGCCTCGAGTGAAATAAAACAGACAATACGGATTTTCATTTAACGCGGTAACATTTATATAATCTTATCGGAATTAATTGGTAGCGTTAATTCGATGATTAACCTAGAAAAAATATTATCGATGCATTCAAATATTTGGGTATTAAGAAAACGGTACAAATCCAAATTTATTATGCATTTTTCAAAAAGAAAAAAAGAAAAATCAAAAATTTTTCATTTCCCTATTGAGCTTATATTCATATTTTATGGCATTTATATCAAATTCTATAAGATGTAACGATATTTCGTAGAGTAATCCAGACTTCGACGAAAGTGAAATTTCCAAAGCTAAATTTTACCGAGAAAATAAGTTTGATTATAAAGCTTAACGAGATTAATGACCACTCAACGTATCGCAGTTCCATGCGTAATAATCCTCGGCATTAAAATGTGAGCACGGCGTACAAAGCATTTCGAAGCATTCCCGACATGTTACAATATCGGTTCATTCTCGTCGTTATTGACACAATTCCACGGCATACAGAGATTCGTCTCAACCACGCCACGTCTGCCATTGAAAGCCTCTCTCGGTTCCATAAGACATAATCGTGGAGCGCACGTATGCGCATACAAATCCTCAAAGAACTGTTTTCACGTGAGCCCCGTGAAAGGCCATAGGTACCCGGACACATATCGAACGCTCTCGGCCTCGCTTTAATTCAAAACCATTAGTGCGCGAAGTCGAGCCGCGATATCTGGCGCAGCTCGAGTCGGACTGGGGCGGTGGCGGGTAAGCATTTTGAAAAATGAGCGCGCGAGCGGGCTAACCTCTTCTGAAAAGTGCTCCTAAAACGGCTGAAAAAATACCGACAATGCGAATCCATTAATCTTGGTAGTTCCTCTTGCGCCTTTGCTGCCTCCGAAAGAACCGTCTTTCTCTCGTCCTTTTCCCCCCGCCGACTCCGCCCCACCCTATTCGCCACTCGCTCTCACCCTCTCTCTCTCTCTCTCTCTCTGCATCTCACATGCACTCCTTTCCTTTCTCTCCCTCTCGGACATCTCTTTGCACTTACCGAGCATCACGCGGAGCTCCCACCGACCGGCAAGGATGCAGTGCTTTTTCAGAAGTGCTTTGGCACGTAAGAAGTGCAGGGCGCGGCGGCAACCTTGACGGATTAGTCTAGCAAAATTCTATGTGGATCAATGGTCAACGTCAGGAAAAACGGACCCCAACGATCGCGTGCTCATTTCCTATGACCGCCGCTGTCAGGGCCCACATGCGAAACGTGTTACAGGATGCGGCCAAAGTAGTCGAGCGCTCGTCAAGGCACCTAATGCTGCAAGCGCAGCGCATAATTGTCCGAGGTCACGGATGGAAGGGAGTCGACCTTAACCTCGTTACCTCCTTTGGATGTTAATTGGCTCTCTCGGTTTCTTTGCCGGACCCCCCTCCCCCTAACCCTCTCACGCTGTGCAGAGATGCGTATACGCCGACACTCCGGCTCCCCGACAAGTGGATGTTCCGTTAATAGTGAGCTGGACAAGACGTGACCCAGAGTTATTTGGCCGATGCGAATGCATATCGAAAGGAGCCGCGCAAAGCAGCGTCATTAGCCGGGGAACGTTGTTGCTGAAGAAATAACAAGGTACTTTCTGTCGCGAGAGTACGCGCATTCTTCTTAAGAAGACCAGCCTTCATGATGCTCAATCGACTTTGTAAAGGAAAGAGAATGTAGTGGCCACCTTACGACTCTCTCGCGTCTTTAACCGGATGAATGTAAGACTGTGTGGTGGATTGCCAGACAGTAAACGAGCGTAGAAACGATCGTATGAAAAATGTACACGTGCAGTCGTTTGTCGATCAGAAAACGCTGTTTTTGTTGTTGACCGATCGCCGAGCTTCTTATTGTACACGAGTTAAAAATATTAGAAATGGCCGCTTCTTACATATTTTGCGTTAAAGCATATAAACATTATATAAAACGAAAGTTGAGGTTAATGATTGGTGTCAGTCATGGAACGATAGACAGATGGTATTTATTATTCGAATTGCAGTTGGACGAGCGAATCTTAGCTGCGCCAGCTTGTTTATTTATTTTTCATGCTTTGGATAATAATCGATAAATACGAACGTGGTATGAGTATGTATGAGTACTTCAAAAAATTGAGAAATAAAGGCTCGATAATGACTAGTTTTGAATAATCATAAACAAAGTGTAGTAATTAATTTAAAATCTCAACAACAGTATTACGTAAGATAAGCGCAGGCTAAACATACATAATTCAAAAAGAAGATACCTACAGTTGTTGTAATAATCGAAAGAAATCACCATGAGCTTTCCTGAAATGCTTGTAGCACTTTTGCAAGAAGTGAACTATGCGTTAAGTTCGCAACAACGACATAGTTGCATATTCCGAAGGTCACAAGAGTTTTTAAAAACTACCGATTGCATTCCGATACGACAATATACTTTCAGCAAAACATGCTATTATGTACATTATGAAATACAAAATTCATCGACTTGTTTGTCAACGTGTCAAATAATTTGCTACTCTCCAGCGATAATTGCAGACAATATACTACAACAATAGTCCAGGATCTTTCAAATAAGAAATACATCCGCATCTGTCATATTTTACAATTAATAGCAAAAAGAAGGCGTTGACTGGGTTAAAGAAGAGAAGTTTTGAAAATACATGCGCGTTCGCAGAGTCAACCTCGACGGCGTTGCAGCGCGTCAAGAACTCCCAAGGCGTCTGCGAGAAACGCGCGCCTCGTATTATGTGTACGTGTGTATTGACTAGTCGTCGGCGTCCGCTAGTTGTCGACTATTAGAAGGATTGGATCTCGTAAAATCCTCGGGAACAAGTCTCCTGAGACCATCGGCAGAGTCAAAGGATACGTCGGCGTTCCGTCGTTCAGCTGGCGAGGGGCGGGGAGACGCTGATTCGGCATTTTCACAGCAACGTCGAGTCCGCTGACTTTCATTTGCGTCTCAATACGAGAGGCACAAGAGAGAAAGAGCGAGGGAGCCAAGCAATTTGCGGTATTTATTGTTAATTTGAAGATTTACGGCTGTGATGTCGCTTCGCTCGGCAAAGGCGGGAGGCGGTGTACGCAAACTTGGCGCCTTGGGATTCGAAAAAGAGAAAGAAAGGCAAGGATAAGTCGAGCAAGACAAAAGAGACATACAGCAGCTGATGAGCCGTAACCAATGTCTATATAATATCTATCCACGACCAGTATCGCTTTTTAATATTTTATTTCGTCGATATGTGCGTATAGGTGTGCATGCATAGTTGCAGTCTTTATACGAGAACAATATTTTATTCATCCGCTCATAGAGTACTTGCGACATGTTCTATCTTACGAGTGTATGCCTACGTGCACGGGTAATTTGCATTGGAATGAGTATCGTCATTTCTTTCTGCATTTATTGCTTTATCGAGACTTAAGACACTTTATAATTCAATTATTACAAAAGATTCTTGATTATGAATGTCTTTCACTCAATTTTATTAACATAATGTTCACATTTTTTAGTACCACTTAATTTAGAAGATAAAAATTTACTTTATACATTTTATATTTATAAGAAACTTGGTTGAAATATATTTAGCCTGGATAAGAGGTATTTCGAAAATTCTACTATTTTTAAATTTAATAATATACTGTTTAGCTACCATAAAATCTAAGCCATATTTAAAAATGTTCTGCATTATCAATAAATTAGGAAGATTTCGCTTTCTATTCTAACATAAATAATATATAAAATATTATTGAACGTATACGTAGTATTTAATATTGTCAGAGATTTATACTTATTTTCTATTATTTAATCAACGAAAAAGAATCTAACGATGTTCTGACATCTTATGTTGAGAATAATCTCAAATTTGTTTTTTCTTCACCTATAGTATCACTTTTGCAGTTTATATATTTATGAAACCTTTTTATTATATTGGAGTTGAATAGACCTAATCATAATTTCGTACAAGTAAAGTAATATTTATCCAAAATTTATAAAAACTTCTGCAATTTTCTAGTAGTTGTAACTCACGAACAATTCCATCTTTTTGTATGAATAGGAAATATAGAAAATAAATATTTAAACTATAAATATATCGTCTGTTCAAGATTTTAATTACTTTACGTATTCTTTATTGAATTTACATTTAAAGATAATTAAAAAAATTTTCCTTCGAATTTCAATCATTAAAGATGAAACTAATTTATAAAATTATAAAAACAATAATAGATTTTCAAGACTTTTAAAGCTCCAATTACACCTTCCATGATAACTTGTAAACATCGACATATCAATTTCAAAACTCGTATATAGAATATTTATGAATAATAGCTCCAACGATACATGAAATCATAAATTTTATTCATATATATTATGTATGCATATAAATAGTCAATAAAAAAACTGCTAGTATTTAATTGCTTGCTTACGAGGAGATAAGAGTCAATCGACTGAATAATTACAATGGATTGGATATTATTTAAGTATATCTTATACTTGACGTAGACATTTATAAGTGAAATTTGAAAGTGAATGCTTTTGTCATTCCGACCCAGATATAGTGAACAGTGAACGATAGTGAAAGGACAGTGCAAATCAAAATGTTAGCAGTGTCGAGGTCAACGTTGACGCAAAAATATAGCAAGTAAAAACTCTGCAAATAATCGTTCGAAACACCAGTAGAGACACAAAAACCTTTATTTGCATTAAAGTAACGTTTTCAATATTACATTGCACTTTTTAAGTATCATATTGATCAGATCTATAGCGCGTGAAGGAATGGTTGTACTGTGTCGTTATTAAAAATATTAATAAGTAAAACTGTTGTACATATACGTATTAAGCAAACTTCAGTATCAATTTATATTCATTAATTTTCTAGGCAAAAAATATAAAATAAGTATTGTAAGTGAATATAATATACTTCTATGAAATAAATATTCTAAATAACAACCTTATTACTATCATTGATTTGCATTTCTTTAATAACTGAAAAAATTCTTTATATTCTTGCCAGAAACTGTAGTCAAAACAAGGTCTAATTATTTGTTTTGAAAAAATCCATTTTTCTTTTAATTTAAATGTGATTAGTAAATTGTAATATAATTTCATTGAATAAATAAAAACATTTTAAATCTAATACTTCTTTTAAAAGAGTAAAAAACATTCGTTTTCTACCAAAGTATATCGTTAAGCAAATTTTTCATTGTGTATTATTCATTCAATTAGTTAAAATTATTTCTTCTTTATTTTTCTTGTTAAATAGTTAGTTTTACAGATTTTAGACGCAAAATTTAAATTAAATGATTTAAAATATAGTAAAGTATAAAATATAAAAAAATTCATAATAATACATATCTTAAATCGTAATATTGCAGTTGATTAGAGATCTTTATTTCTTATGTAGATTAAGGTCGGTGTAGTTTTTACTATTATAGTGTAGAATTCTTATAATTCTTAAAGTATTTATCAATTAAATAAAAACGATGACATAAGTATTGAAAGTATTACAAAGTATACGTATTACAATGTTTTAACATCCACTTATTATTTAGTATTTTATCTATATATTTACTAAATTTTTTCTACTATTTCATGGACAATTAAGTACTAAATAAAATTTATTAATTACAAACATTTATTACTTGTTTTATTTGATATTACCTATTAAAATTACAAATTCATTGTCTTAGTCAGGAAAAATAAATTAATATTGCGTAAAAAGCTAAATTATTTATATAAGATCGAATAATATAATTCTTTCCAATATAAAATATAATTAACTTTAGTGTTTTATAAGATTGTTTCTAAAAAAAGCTTCTTTACTATAATAACTTTATATGATGATTTTTGTACATTTGAATAGTTTTACACTGTTATTTGAATTCAATAAAACACGATTTTTTATTTTTAAATAACAATTACAATTAGGTAAAGATCAAATACATAATAGCAAAGAGTACACTTTCTAAAATTCCGTTTTCTTTGGAAATAATTAAAATAACAAGGGACACTATTGAAATGTTAAAGAAAGGGTAAATAATGAAGAAGTAAGAGGAAACAAATTTTCGTGAATAAGAAAAACTTCGGAGTTTGAGCAGCGTAAGGCTAAATTCACGATGGTCACATCCTTCACTGACCTACTTACGGCGTCTTGTAGGTATACCGGAGCCCTTTGCGAATTTTCGTCTCCCGCTGGCTCGTGTTACCCTCCCCCCTCGCCCATTTATTCGTCGCCGAGGGTCTCTCGCGCACGTTCGTCAGCATGAAAAAATTCGATTCGCCCGCCATAAATCAATGCCTCCGTGTGCGGCTACGTCTCGACCGTCGTCCTCGTTGTCCGACAACCCTTTCGCCCCAAGTCAGTCGAGTCCGCAAGCAGTGTCGGCAGTGCTTGCAATAAGAGAGAGTGAGAGAGAGAGAGAGAGAGAGAGAGAGAGAGATGGAGATAAAAGAACGTATACAGGAACGTCGTCTTGGCTACCGCTGTTATGCAGCATTGTACCTTTAACCGACGCGCTACAATGCCTACTGGTTCCGTCGACTGATTACAATCTCCACTCTCTTGTATTTTCAAGTTGTAAATTATTCAAATTTCTTGAAAGCTCTCCCTTGTCTTTAACCCCTTCTCGAAGTGCGCCACCGTACTATGAGAGCCACAGCATCGCTATCTCTGGGTCCTTTTAGCTAGAACTTTTAATATAAATTTCCGCTACATATGATATGATAAAGTAATAATTTTGTTGCAAAATTATCAATATGCATTAAAATTCTTGACTCAATTTCTTTCGATATGCTGAATTTTTGTAAATAAATTCGAAGAAGAAATGTGTCGTATAGTACTCGGAATTACACGTTTAAATTTCGTTGAGATCACGATGTTAAATTAGATTTTTAACGCTTTATAGTAAGGACAGTCATAAGATTGCATATGAAAGTTTGCATTATATTATGAATGAAAATTTATTCTCTGAACGTTAAAAGGTAATTAAACTATTTTTTCTCCATCGATTAAAATACGATACAACAAAAAAATTATTCGATATACGTAGGTATTATTTTGATGAAATTATTCACTTGAAATATTATTTTCTTATCTCCGAAAAATGTAAAAAGTCTATTGAAAGACTTTTTATGGAGTTATATGCTGTCCAGATAAAAAGACGTTCCTTTTTAATCCCGCATGAATCGATAAGATAACATAGGAAACCAGATTCATGTAACTGTACTCGTGAAAAGAATGAGGTAGAAAATTCAGCTTGGAGAAAAAATTTGAATTTAAACGCCATTGTCGGCTATCGCAAAGATCTATTCACTCGCCGTCAAAATGGCAAGAACTTTTAAGTTTTCCGGTGAAAGTTTGATGAGTCTATCGAGCGCTATTATTCCGTACCTTTGCAACGCTTACATATACGACAGTACCATTCGCCATTCCATGGCGCAACATTCTTCAATCATTCAAAGTGAATCAATCACCCATCGAGCGGCGGTCTGCAATCGCGCCAGTCACCCTTCAGCCTCCTTTGCCCAGAAAACTTCCTGTCCCTTTCACGCGCCGTCTCTCTGGCTTTCGCCCTTAACTCCGAACGACCTTATCAGAGGACCCGAGCCCCCCTTGTTCTTAGCGTTCGCGACGTTTTCAACCCGAATGGGACTCCTCAACCTTACCGGGCTTTCGGAAATTTACCATCTTTTCTCTCCCGAACTCAGTATCTCCTCGCTTAATGTCGCCTCCGTTGATTGGCACAACTGATCGCTTTATCATTGTGTACTATCGTTTGATTGCGATGTCGGGGGAAAGTATCCAATTGGATGTAAATCTCTCTGACGAAAGCTTTAATAAGGCTTTCTTAAACTTTCTTCATTATTTATAAGAAAAACAGTTGATCTTATATTTATTAAAATCCTAGTGAATTCACGACTTTAAATTATTATTTAAAATACTATTATAAAACTAACTTTTTCCATTAACTTTTAATAACGCATCCTTTACTTTAAATAAGAATTCTACATTTTTCATCGTCACTTTCTATCATCGATTCTAAAACATTAAAATATATTAGTATTCCGTATAAATCAGTTTAAAAAATACCTTTCTTACGCATTGCATTTGAACAATAAACATTTTTAATTAAGTTAAAATAAATATTCAAACCCTTGTCACTCAATTGCATCGCAATCTATATTGATAACTTCTAATATTTCTTACAAAAACTTTTAATCTCTTGTAATCTGTTAAATTTTGTTTTTTCGTTTAAATTGTACGTCAATAAACTTTCTGATCCCTTGTATGTAGCTTTATTAATCCACATGAAACAGATTAATTTTTATTTTGTAAAAACTAGTGTCATTTTTCACGTTTTAATAATAAGAATATTATAATATGATACTTTAATTCATTATGCTTTTCTTCGTTTTCTAACAGACATAAATAGCTTCTGAAAAGTAAATTCTGAAATATCGAATTTGTCAGTATAAATTTACCGTCTGTACAATAAGAACTTTTTTTTTAAATAATTCTTTATTATCTAAGTAGACTATTTAAATTTATCAGAATTAAATTATAATTTATTTCTCGTATTATATTAAATATGATTGAAAATCCTTTCCAATCGACTTGATATCAACATACTCTTCGGATCTTATGTCCAGGATATCATATTTTTTATGTGCCTCTTTTGAAAATGCTAACGTTTTGGTGGTATATTTTCTAATGCAGTGATATTATTTTAATATTATTTGACACTTAATATTTAATATCATTATCTGAAAATTTCTTTATTTTTTGCTCTGATTTCTCTACTTTTCTAAGAATCTCGATTTATCTTAACGCGAATATTATAGATTTTTTACTTACCTTCGTAATGTCTATATTATCCTTATTTTTTATTCGCTATCGGTGATTAAATTAATATATATATATATATATATATATATAGTAACACACATATATATATATATATATATATATATAGTAACACATATATGTAGTAAAATAATGAATATATGTTTTAATTTCATATTTAATCTTTTATATTATGCATCGATATCGACCACATAAAATTTTGTTATTTAAGTTTAAAATTTCTTTTATTAATACATATTGTGAGAGAGTGCATATTCATTGCATCTGTTATTTTAAATAATATTATCATCATAATTTTATTTATTTAATATTGTAGAATAAAATTTTATTGCATCTTTGGTTTATGTAATTTTCAAAAATATGATAAAGTATTGATTAAACTTAAAAAATTTATAAAACATTCAATTGGTTCGAAGGTATATTTATATCTATTTTTTACTTTATAGCTTAATTAAATTTTTTTCATTCGATCTAAAACAGGTATAATAATATATTATTAATAATTAATAAGATAAACTTTGCATATATTAAGAAGTTATGTCGAGGTAACTCGATAGAAACTGCTTTTTCTCTACAATAAAACAAAATTTTTCTTCTTCAATTTTATACGCATCTTATTATAAACATTATATTTTTTTGACCCCTAAAATTGTTTGAGGCATTTTCTTTTAAGTTTATCTATAAATAAACGTTTTATTTATCTTAATCAAGCATAGTAAACATTTTAGATGTTACGAACTTTGAGTGAAATTGAAAATATTATATTTACATACATCTTTATAAAATAGTCACCGATGTCGGGTAAAGAAATGTCAAAATTAAATGCATTGAAACAGCCGTCGCCATTAAAGTTACAAAACCGTGGATAACGTTCGTTAGATGCTTCCGTCCTGCATATGTTTGATCGTGCGCCAGGAAGTTGCACGTATCACCACCAAAAACGAGTCCTTGACTCGGCGAGCTTTTTTACTTATATCTTCCGGGCGCTATATCAACTCAATCTTACCGCACGGATACGCATTTCATTAAAGCGACGGCCGTCTTGTAATTTTGCCGAACCGAGCGAAATAATCAAAGAGAGCGCGGAGGTTTTGCCCCCGTGATCTCGGATGCTGCGGTTAAGGAGGCTGCGGCACACACCGAGCCAATCACACGAGTCGCTCCTCTTCCCCCTACAGCCACGCCTGCCAATATAAGTCTCTTTCCCACTCTCTCTCTCTCTCTCTCTCTCTCTTAAGTCTACGGGTACCCTCGTCAGCATCGACCCTTATGTCCCTTTTTACCCGCCTCTGTGAAACCGCTGCTCCCTTGCACCGATCTCATTTCCCAAAATGGACTCCAAACGACGCAGGCTTCGAGCTGATTTCGAATTTTTCGAGCATAGGAGAGAGAGAGAGAGAGAGAGAGAGAGAGAGAGAGTGCGAGAGAGAGGGAGGGAGAGAAGAATGGACAGCTCGGAGCGCACCTCCCCCGAGATTAATTTACGCGCACTTGAGAAGCCGAGGGCGCCGCTGACGATCCAGTCCTCGAGAGGCGTCTTCACCCTCCTCAATGGCCGGGCAATTTCATCCGTACGTGGGGAGTGCAATCTTTCAAAAATACACAAGTTCTCGTGTACCCAGACAATCAACAGATGTGGCTGACCGATGTATCGTCAGTTTCAGTCGGGTGCTTAATTATGAGTAGTCGTTTTGTAGCAGTGGGTTTGTCTCCGCTGGTATTAACCGATACTACTATTGTGCATTTTATCGGCTTGCTAAAGTCAGTTATGCCACCACTAAAAATAAGAACAAAAGGGTTTTTTAAAAAGCTTAACGAGAAACACCTTCGCATTAATATATTTAGGATGGCATTATGCTAAGATTCTACAATGAACGGCCAATGTATCGACAATGAATCTTTACAATGATTTGAATCTTCCTGAAATATTTGGATGCTTTAGGTTGGACGGCATAACGTAAGCAACAAAAAGCTACTTATACAAGCCATAATTCAATTATTCACTTTTGAACGGAAAAGCATTTTAACATTCGAATCAATCTCCTTAATAATAGCTTCATCGACTATTCAATCCTTGAGATTCACGAATAATCAAAGTAAAATTCAGTCGACCGAAAACTGGTAATCAATCATAATTAATTCCTTACATAACCGACTACATCGTTTTATTAAAAAATATGCTTATTAATACCTCCCTGCAGGTTACCTAGGTTAGCGTACACGCACTCATACGGCATACGCTCAAGCGCTTGTACTTGACCACGTATTTCCAGAGGAGAATCCCGAAAGCCATATCTCGCATAACTCGCAACGCGTCGCCAAGAAAAAAAAGAATCTCGTTTCGTCTCGGAAAACGACGACCAAGAGTTTGGCGCGTTCCCTGCCAGCGAGGACCTACCAACGCGTGTGTTCGGCTATCGGCTGGAATAAAGTGTCCACGAGCAGTAACAATAATACAGCGATAGTCGTGCTACGGTGGCGATATACGGTGCTGGAAACGAGAAAAGAAGGAGAGCTGCGAGCTGTCTGCTGGCGGGAGGGGTGAGAGGAAGGAAGAGTAGCCGCGCGAGAAAAGGCTCAGGCGCACTGTCACAAAAGCATGCGCCACCCACCTCGTCGAGGTGACTCGCATCGTTAATCAAGCGTTTGCTGCAGTGGGGACCTCAACTTTTCAAGGCGCGCTTATGCATGCGTATTGAGGATACGTATGCGCGT
This sequence comes from Wiebesia pumilae, assembly GCA_018907045.1. Classification (NCBI taxonomy): domain Eukaryota; kingdom Metazoa; phylum Arthropoda; class Insecta; order Hymenoptera; family Agaonidae; genus Wiebesia; species Wiebesia pumilae. Next base: position 140,332 of record JACCHZ010000186.1, read on the forward strand.
GCCTCCGGGCTTGCATGTGTGTGCGCGCGTTTGAGACGATGCCACAGGTAAATGCGTCCGGATCTCGCGTGTCTCGTCTCTAGCTGCGAATATACATCCTAGATGCGAGGCAAGAGCGTCACCGAGGACCGGCATACGATGCATCATCTTTAGATCTCCCTTCTTCTATCTTCCTTTGCGCGTTTCTCGTTCCGCTATATCTGGCAGACTTTTAACATTATTTTTCTCTCCGCGTTCGTCCCCTTACTTTGTGCACAGAAACAAGCGGCTCACCCCGCAGTCATTCCTTATCGAAGTGTATGGGGAAGCCGCTATTTGGAAGTGGTTGATAAGATCCTCGACTAAAGAAGTAACATTGTCGCCTTTACAACCACGACGGTACATCCGTTGGGTTTTTCATCGTGAAAGAAATCATATTGCAATTAAAATCTTTTACTTTTCATCGTTCAATGGAAATTGCAATAGATAATTAATATAATTGAGAGCATTTAATGCTTTTTAATACGCTACACTTACTACTAGTGATGCCCTTATCTAAAGCAAAATATAGACGAACCGAGAATTTCAATAACAATATTCTACATTTAAATATATATTACATTCGAAATTCACATTTCCTTTTAAGTGAAAGAGAAATTTCGAACGTGTACTTTTAAATTTACATTTACATAAATATTTCGTAGCAATATTTTTCAAAAACCGTACTTTAAAAACACCAAGGTATTGGATATAGATTATGGACGGAAAGCAAGTTAAAACATTTTTTTGCTTTCGCTATCTTTTTTGGTATAAAAGAAATTTTAGATCCCCCGTTCTCGTCTCGCCCCTCTTACCAATTCCAATATCTATGCATGAGGTTATTCTAATCTCGTAGCGTCAGTGATGCCTCTCTAATGCCTCTTCTGAGCATCTTGAGCCTAGAAGCATGATTTCTTAATGAGATCGGAGCAATTTTGAGCCGGTGATTCGCCCATGCTTCCAGTCTTTTGTAATTATCGACTTCATAAGAAACTAATTTGTTCTTGCTGCACAAAAAACTATACTCATGATTAAAATATCTTAACAAGACCTAAGTAATGTATAATTTGGTAACGTACATCTATCGATCATGAATTGTGTTTTCTGTAAAATAGATGTAAAATATGCACCGATAATTTTATTTTAACATCTCTAATTTTGTTTCACTTTTCAATATTTGTTACATTCGATTTACAAAATTGTGTTTGCTTTTCAATCGTTCATCTAACCAATAATTTGGATAAACAATTTATACTGATTTATATTGTATGAGATTCTGTTCAGGTGTATCAAGTAATTTACTAAAATTTTATATTTATTGTATATTTTTTATTACATATGTATTATTTATTGCAATTAGATATCTAAACCTACATTATGTTAAAATATAATATCCAGTACTTATCTGTAATTTTAAACAACATTCTTATATTAAGTATAGGTTATACATAAATTAGTTTAAACAAAATTCAGGGATTGTCTATTTCATTTACAATTAAGACTTCAAATTTATGACTTAATACCCGATGCACCATAATTCTGAGCAGATCGGGAGTTACAGATATGAATGTTACAGTAGAAAGATTTTTACGTTTTTAATGTAAGCGCATGTCGCAATAGAAATATTAAGTAAATACGCCCATATTGATCAAGTTGATTGGTCGAGCCGAGCGTTTCTCGTCAAACGATACCTTTGGTCTCCCATTACAAATAGACTCATTAAAAAATATTTAAGCCTTTTAGCGATACGAAAATGCGCAGTCGCGTAGAATCTATCGGAGTCTTGCTCTAAAGCTCGACCACCAAGTGGCTTATCATCGATGCGCAGCGTCACGCTTTCCGACTCTCGTTGAATTCAATTTGCCGGACTCGGCGCCATTAGTCATCGGCCTGCGTTTTAAAGCAACGCCCGACTCCCTCTAGTCCTCCTTTATTCGAGCCGATTCTCGTTAAGCGAATGCGCTCATCAGCTGAATCGCCCGCAAATGGTAATCTCGCTACCCAATAAGTTGTCATTATTTTCTCTCGCAACTCGTTCTCGATCGCACACGACACACCAGAGTCGCCATCGTTTCCCTTCGTTCAATTTGGCTGACTCAGCGCTTTTCCCTCATGCTTTAACAGTCGTCCCGGAGACGAGATAGAAACAAATGTGTGCTCTCGATCCTTGTCGGGTGTTTTCTCTTCTTGTATCAACTAACAAGGAAGTCCGCGCTCGTGAGATCCAAGTCGAAGGAACGAAAACGACAGGCTTTTACGCTGATACGGTGGGATCCGATGGGCTTTTTTTAGATGAAAAAGACCGAGTTTCGAGGATTGATTGTGTGGCAAAATTTTCTTCATCAACTGATATTCCGAAGGAGATGTATTCAATTATAATTCATAAAATGCTAACGATATCTTTCTGTTCAATAGTTAACTTTTTTCTTTTTCAACTGACTGGACTTATGTGGATTTGTAAAAAGCGATACATACGCGTTTGACAATATTTCAAAGGATCCGTCAACTTCGTCTTATACACAAGAAATTATTAAATGAAATATGAATTGGTATCATATTTTTAATTTAAATATATTCTACACGTGATAAATGTGATACTATAAATGTGAGTTTCTTAGGCGAAATAGTTATGTATATAAAAACAATTATTAAAACTTACTCTAATTCAACATTGTTATACGAAATAATGTAAAATAAACAAGAAACAATAATATTTTATTTTAACATATTTTATTAAAATTTATATTTTAATTAGATATCCCTTACAATTCTTACACTAAAGATAAATCAATTTGAAGTTATTTTTAAGTGATTGAAACGTGCTTTTCTAACTATGTTAGAAATGTTTAAGAAAATATTTGCAGTATATCATTACTGGTGACTTAAACTTAACGTTTTAAGAATCGTATAAGGTATGAAGAATCTTTTTTGCTATTATAATTTGTAAATGCTATTACAAAAAGTTGCGTAAACATCATGAATGATTAATTTAGTACGCTATCTCATTCTTTAATAATCTTATACAGATTTTCGTTCTTAATTAATTAGTATCGCAGGAAGACATTGAAAACATTTAAATACCAAAAGAAATTTCTTTCGTGTTTAATATCATTTGGTAAATTCATTATGATAACATGACTTTTTTCCATTATGATGTATTGAAATATTTCCCCTATTAATTTACCCTCCATAGGAGCAATTCTGATTATATTCCTTAATTTCTGATAATAATACTTTTTAGAAAGAAGAATTCTTTGCTTCATTTGTGAGTTTCGAAATTCGATAGATTTCTTTAAGGTAGAAAATACGTTATTCATATCTATTCAATATATAAATATATACGAATGTTTTTCATAAATATTCATATTAGTAAGAAAACGAGGGAACTATTTCTCTTTTGAAAAGGTAATACAACATTTTTTTAATACTTTGTGAATCAACAGAACAATAGAATATCTTGTACACTGATAAATAAAATGAAAATATTTGAAAAAGATAAAATAAGTTTCAGCATTCCTAGTACAAAAAAACAAAATACTTGTTTACGTATGTCTGCTTTCCTTTCTATTTTTTGATAAATCAACATCTTAACAATCGGATAATTTGTTAAATTTTTAGTAAACTCTTTGATATTTCTATTTTTCGAATATAGTTGGATAGAGGAAATATGCATTCTAAATATGCATTCTCCCTGTTAAAATGCCAACGATCGTATTAATGTCATATCGGAAAAGTTCTCTCTAAATCGATGCCAGAAAGCTTCATTTTTTCAACAAAATGTTTCATCTAATAGCGTAATGTAAGAAAAACTTGCTTTTTTCTCAGGTGCAGGATATTTTAAAATATGTCCGTAATTTGCAGGCGTATATCATCGCGTTACATTACGAAACTATGCAGGACGTGTTGCAGATTCGGTCGCAAGGGAGATAAAAGAAAGCGATTTCAAGGAGCTGTAACGTGTAAACATCGTGACCGGGTGCTCGAAAAAAAAATGAAAAAGTCGCTTATGATGAATGTCTCGAAAGTTCCTTATATGCGTCAGCCGCGGGTATAATCGCGCGCAAACGATCCATCCGCTGAGCAACGCACGCCCATTAAAGTGCTTTCTGGGCTCTATCGCGGCTTAAAAGCGCTTTACACCTCGCGGCGTTAGAACTCGCGTCTCAAAAGCGTCCCTCGTGCAGCTCGTACCGTGTGTTCACTGGCTCGTGTCGCGGCGTCATCGTCGTCTCCGTACGCGGATACTCGGCCCCTGTCGACCGGTCGATTTATTACAGTCGCGACGTGGATCTCGATTCCATTATATTCGCGAAATACTACGTGGATTCGACGATAGTCCCTCCAGAGCTGTTTGTCGGCGAAAAAGCCAAGTGTTTTTTGCGCCCGAGCTTAGTTGCCGCCTCCCTTTTTTCCTTCTCTCTTTCTCTTACTCTCTCTTACTCTTACTCTTTTCAACGGTCCTTTCAACGTTCGAGTTCGCACCGACGCGCGTCAGCTCTACAATGGTAAATATGTTTCCTACGCAGAAACGTGTTATGCTCGCATCTGGCTTTGATATGGCACAATATGTAAATGCTCTCTAACGTTATTTTGGCATTTACGGATATTCAGTGTTTTCAGAAAGTCTCGTAGATAAAGTTTCGTGATAAATGATCCCACTACATCTTATTATATTAATAACTTACAAGCATTCTTCAAACATGGATTAATTTCATTTCTTTATTTGGGAACTTAAGGCCTGTTATTAATAGATTTTTGTGAAACTTTTGCCATACAAATAAAAGAGTTATTGATCTAATTTGTAGAATTTTTTACAAGTAAAACTCAACTTTCTTGACAATTATCATTATTATCTATTTCTATAACATATTTATACAATATTTTCTAGTCTCCGATGTGGCAACGATTACTTTGCTTAGGTTCGCGAGATCTTCAACTGAACTTAAGTTTTTATTGATAAATAAAAACGCGTAACATAAAATACGTTTTTTATCAGTCTTACGAGTAATTTGTACAAGTACTCGTACTTATTTTTTTATTTATTTATGTATTTGTTTATCATACACGTTTATCGATACTTCAGTAATATTGCCTTATATAGTTTTTAATGAAGAAAAACAGTCTTAATTAGACATGGAATAATTCGTAAAAAAGTGACTTTAAAAATAAGCCAGTTATACTTACAAAAGCATTACCGAGGTATTAATGATGAAGAAATACTACAAGAGGGGCCACTTATGTTAGAGCCCTTCGAAAAACGTTCGTGACAGGGCCAAGCAAAGTACGTGTAATGGCGATCGGGACTCACGTCGAGCAAAGCGGTTGGATAAGAAACATGAATGCTAGTGGATGGGACCATTTTTTCCACCCCTTTTTTATCTACCCTACGCTTTATCACTCGCGTGCAGCAAGTTCATGTCTCTCTCATTTCTCTCTCTCTCTCTCTCTCTCTCTCTCTCTCTCTCTCTCTCTCTCGTTCTTTTTCTCCCTGGCGTCACTCGGTGGCAGGCGTAAGCACGCATGTACGTGGACCTACGTTGCAATGGGATCGGTGCTCGCATAGTGGCGTGCTCGCTTCGAAAGAAAGAAAGCAGCGAGAGAAAAAGAAATGAAAAGCTGTCAGAGTGAAGGAGCCTTGGGTATTAGCTTGGCTGAAGGGTGGATGCGAAGAAAGAGAGTTTCCTCTTTTCTTATATATTTTTTCTTGTATTCGCCGATGCTCTCCGCGAGCGCGCGTTCCTTGGGAAAGTTTGTTGTTTGAAGCAGCAGTGGTGGCGGTGGCGGCGGCGGCGATGGCAGTGGCAGCAGTGCTCGCGATCATTAATCATCCCCGGAGTTTTGGTTTGACTGGGGAGCGGCGGCAGCGGCGGCCGTCGCGAGTTGCGCGCTCCTTCTCTCTTTCTCCTTGCGATGCCACGCAGCGCTGGTTCCTCCGGTCCGCCGTTCCTCTTCTCTTCGGGACCGACGGGGGTTGCACGAGAGAAGCAATCCACGTTCACGAGCGAGAGAAGGGGAAGGGGCCATTCGGGAATGGCTATTGCCTCTGCAAGAAGGGGCAGAGAAAAGAGAAGAGTCCCCGTACGCGCGCGCGCTCGAAAAAGGAAAGCTTCCTTTTCACTCCCCTCCGCCGGACGCTCCGCGACTATCGCTCCAATGCTTTCACCCCTGAAACGGGGGCCATTTCTTTCTTTCTTCTTTCTCTCTTCATTCTCCGCGCCAACAGCAGCACGCGCTATTATACACGCACACAGAGACCCTTGCCTCGCATAGACACATGCGGATTGTGCACGTAATAATAGATTTTTCGACCTTTCTCTGAATAACCCCCTTTTTCTGCCTGCCTGCGATGCTTTGAGCGAAAAATGTGAGCTCTTCACCATACTACCGCCCGTATGCTTTACAATGCGTATTTTACGGTACAGGGTCAGCCTCAATGGCTGCCAGAGAAAAATCGGGATCTCAACTAATAAAATTGTTTAATTCTCTTCAACTATTTATCTTTTGACGTTTTTACCTTGCTTTTATCAATTAATTAAATGAATATATATTTACAAATGATAAAAATAATTCGAAATCCTGTAATTGAAATGAAATATTATTTCCTATCAATTCAGGCTTAACAAACGATAATTTGTTAAATCTATCGGTTAATACATTTCTACATATCTTATTACATTATTATTCTAAGAAATTTTGCTTATCCTTATCAAATGAATATTTTATTTTACTTTTTTCTTTTAATTTTATTGAAGATAGAAATAAAATCTTATTCTTTTTAATGCATTAACAACAATTTAATGAAATTAAAAAAAAATTGTCCGAAATTTAGTTATTTTCTGAAGTTTTTATCTTTACAAGTTTCTATGGCATATATTTAGGCTCTTAAGCAAAACATTAATAACATTTAATAATATGAATTGTATTTTATTCTGCTTAAACTTTATTCATAATTACTTAAGAAGAGCATTTAAACTATATATCTTAAGTCCGAGCATCCGACAAAGTTTGAAATTTTTTAGCTGCAGAGAAAATGTACAACACCTTTTTATTTCATAATATTTTGTTTCGTCTATTGATTATTATAACTTAAATTCAAAAAATAATAATTTATTATTTATTTCATAAGCTATATGTCACTATAATGTCTCTTTAGTCAGTAATTTAAATATTACCTCAATTACATATGTACCTTAGCTTAGTGAAATGTTGTGAAATTCACTAGCATTTATTTCATTGTAAAAAAGAGTATCGAAATAGAAAACCATCCTCATGATAAATCTAATACAATGAAAAATAACGAAAATGATAATTTTGACGCATAATACATTATTTTTAGAGTCAGAAGTGTGAGCAAATCATTGATTTAACATTTATTCATTCTGTGTAATTAGCAAGAAGAACGTGCATTCGCACTCATAGTAATTACTTAGTAATTCTCTGCAATTTGTTAAGTCACTCTTTGATTGCACGTTCACTGAGCTTCCCGGAATATCGCAGGCACGTGAGAAACTCTCTGTATAATACAAATACGTATACACAAGAACATATAAACAACGTCGAAGAGCTAGCGAGCGGCGTTAGTGCGTGTAATCTAGATTTTCATTAGTACCGTTTGCCGTATGATATCCGGCCCCGTAATTACCCATTACCTACAAAGCGAAAGAACGAGGGAGAAATGTGTGTTGATTGAAGGGGGGAAACGGATAAGAGGATGCGTAAAGATAGAGAACCAGATGACGTGTAAGATGAATTCGTGGGGCGAATATAATCATTGAATTCGCCCACAAAGAATCCGTGGAAACGATAGTTATGGTTGTGCGGCATTCATGTTAAGTTGAGCTTTATATGATTAGGAGCAAATTGTGCGCTCTGAACACAATGAAATGAATGAAAAGGAGTGTCTTTAACTACTATTAATGATAGGTGCTTTCATTTTAAATCTAAGAATATTACTTTTTAATAGCAAGCTTTAGTTTCAATTGATTCTCTTCAGTATTACATTAATATAGTAGTTTACATTATGATATCAAAATATTCTCGTAATTAAATCATAAATTGTAGCTTATTGTATATAAATAAATTAATAATAACAGCATAGTGTTGATCTTATCAGTTATTACTTTCATACATATTGAAATGCTATTCACGTACATACATAATTCAAATCACGATATCAAATCTATCAAGTTTTTATTATGAATTAAAAATAATAAATATTCAACATTATCCAAATGAAACTAAATACATCAATAACAAAAATTATAATGAATATGATAAATATACCAAAAGTATTATATTACATTGATCCATCATTCGATTTAATATTTACTAATACATACAATAAATAAATTATTCAAATAAAAATAATTTATTTCGAATTATAAGCGGATAAAATAATAAATGCGTATATAATTTATTTTATTATTTCACATAAACAGCTCATTAATATTAAATAATATTATTATTACATATCATCTTTTAATAAGACCTTATTAATCTTTTATTATTTTATAATTTAATTTTGTAATTTAAACATATTAATTACTATTTTAATTAATTTTCTAAAAAAAAATTTTTTTTAAAAAAAATTTACAATAAAGTATTATATTAATCGAGAATTCCTTGATTTTACACTTCTTTAACTTGTAATAATTCGATGCTTTCTCTATTTATATATGAGTATGAAATAAAAAAAATGTTCAATAAAATATAAAAATGAATATAAACTTAAATGAGCTTAAATTGAGTTGAAAATTCTCAAAATATGCATCATTTGGAAATTTAAATTAATATATATTATTGTCTTACCAATCTCGGATTTTATCTACTATCTCGTAAACTCGTGTACCAAAATACTCAATCACTGAAACACTTCGGATGTGCAATATATTTTATTCGAAACGAAACGAATGTTTTCGATTAATTTTTTTTATTTCTGAAATTTGACAAGAAGGTAATTACTAATGTTACGTAATCATAAAAATTACTTTTGTAATACTACCTTAATTAATTGTAAATAGTGAATTCGTACATTCTATTCAATTTTAACTTTGTCCTTTTAATGAATCGTAATATTGATATTATATTTATAAAATATAACAGAAACTATATGATTAACCAATCAAATGAATAAAATTATATAAATATATTAGTAACTGATGATTAATCCATTTTGTAGAATTTTTACTACTTTATTTAAGTAGTATTTAAATTTTCTTTTATATTTTCTTCAATATATATATACAAAATATAGGCACATACGATATTATTCATTGCATAAATTCTATACATGTGTTCTTTCCGACATTATCCATTACCGCTAATACTTATATTATTTGCTCTGATTTTATCAATGATAATATAAAAAGAATGACCAAATATTCGCGGAGTAAATTATCGAATGTGAGAAAAGTTACTATAATTTATTTAGTTTACTTATTTTGCTCTTTCCTAGGATGGTTTTATTACATATATAGTAAATATGTTACTAAGTGATAGATTTTTTCGATTATACATTAAAGTTATGAAATTATCTTTATAGCTATAGAGTTTTGAAGTATTTTGCATTTGGCAGTACATTGAAGCTCGAGTGAACAATATACTTAAATTAAACGAGTAATTTAATGCATGATGTATTTTTATTCTTAAGATGAAATAATTTAAAAAAAAGAAATTTATTTTCACTGCAAAAACACAATTTTGAATAAGCATCAAAATAATAACATAATAAACATACTATTTAGTAAATATTTAGTTATCATGTTATCATGTATTTTCATTTTAAAAGTTTGAATGCACATATTTTCCATTTGTGTAAAAATGATGATAAACTATTTAAAAAGCATTTTTTCAGTCTAAAACAAAAACTCGAAGTATAATAAATGACACAAAGTTTGGTGCGACTAATGCGCAGCTATGGATGGAGCAGTCATCAATGGAAATCAAGAATATCGAGATTACAAGGCCAAATGAGAATTCAGCGGCGGTATCAAAGGGGCAGCAGGTGGTCGAAAGATAGAGATAGCGAGAGAGAGAGAGAGAGAGAGAGATTGAGTGAGTGAGAGAACGATTTTGAGAGAAATAGGAGGGGAAGGGGCAGTCACACGATAGCTTGAGGGCAAAGGTCCCTTTTTTCTTTAACGTATAATATTCCACCAAAGTCTAGTCTTCGTGTCGGCCACTCCTCAGCGATAGTACCGTGCAATATGGCGACTGATCGCGGCTTCTAAACACGATAATTAATTACTTTTTCCGTTTAATTTCTTACAACGGCTTTTGCCAACCATTATATATACTTTCATTCATTTTGTTTCTGAAAGATCCTCATTTGCCCAATATTTTTATGAGTAATTTATATAATTACATGTTATTTCGTTCATATAATTATTCATACAATTAATTCATTTCTTATTGTATAAAATTTATTTTATGTCAATGAATGTTATAATTTCTGTTCGGAAAAATAGAAGATTATCAAGAATAAGTATATTTATATCGAGTAAATTATATCATATACAGATTTGATTAACCTATATCGTTGAATAGTATTCGATATGTAAGTATATTCAATATGTTTATAAGAAATCGGTTCGTAAAATGACAAATACATTATCTGTAGTAATTGTTACTTTTTATTTCCTAAATAAAACGAATAAGTATGATAAATAAAAAGGTAATTATTTAGTATTTGTTCTTCAAATTTGAGACCATTTTTATTAATTTTTATTTATGTGTGAAAAAAGTCAATATTATATCTTTATAATTTTCATTATAAGCAATAGCCGATCATTATATTGACATATCTTTTTGCATTACATGTGTATTGCATACGTTACAATATTGTGTATTTTATAAATATATGTATTGTATTGATGTTACCGTAGCAATGAGAGTTATTTGACAAATTCCAAATGTAGTCCCTGCTGTTCTTATAAATTCTATAAATATTACTTTTAAGCGTTGGTAACTTTCTGTTCAATAAATGTAAAAGTAATAATACAATTTTTTTGAGCTATTCCAGAATCTAATATATCATTATGATTATTTAATGTTTTTTGATATTTATTTAAATGTTTGATAACTTTAAAGTGCTAATTTTTAATATTATTATTATTATTATTATTATTATTATTATTATGTAAACATTACTATTTCCCATTTATAGTATAAAAACTGTTGGAACTTTTTGAAAATTTTCTTTTCTTTATTTAATAAACCAGTATATGTGTATTGGTGTATCATACTCAAATATTTAATTTTTAGCTTGAACAATATGTTGAAATATTTTTAAATTCAATTCTTATTACTTTTTGAAAATATATATTTTAATATAATGAAAGTTACACATACGAATATGTTAAATATATATATATATATATATATATATATATATATATGCGCTATGTGCACGAATCTTTTATTTAAAATTATTTCATAGAACTTTGAAGATTTGTAAAATTGTATTGTTTTTATAAATACTTTAGAGAAATACTCCTTTCATCCAATTTTGAAGTATAATTTAAAAATGCTTAAATAACTCATACAGGTTAGGGTCCCTTTAACATTGAAAAAATGTATGTCTAAAGTTGACACAAAATTGTATAGAATATTTTAAATTAACAGTACCAAAGACGGGATTGTGTATATGTTTATATTACTTTCTATATATATTTATATTTTTTTGCCTCACAATGATTCAATATCATAATAAGTAGTACTCAGAAATACAAATAAAGATATAATTCTTACCAATTCTAATATTCTTTTATTACAAAATGTGTCGTGTAAAATATATTTTTATTATATTCACCACTTTTTATTTTATATCTGTTACATTATATCAAATATTACAGTTATATCAAAATTCATTACAGTTATAATAAGTAAATGAAAAATATAACGATATGAACTGATATATTTTATGTACCTTGTAAGTAATCAATTGAATGATTAATTTCTTAATTATAATACTGAAAATGTAAAAATTGTAAAATCTATCTCTTAGATATCATTTTACAAATAAAAGAATTAATTTTTAACATAAAGAACAAATTAATTTTTAAAATAGAAGTATTTCAAAATTGTATCGTCTCGAAACAACTGTTTCTGCATGAAATGTGTATCAAGCGAATAGAATATTTAAAACTTTTATCAGTTATCGTTAAATTATGAGAAGAATCAAGAATTTCTTAATAAGTTTCATTCAAAACATTAATTTAAATTGTCACATTGTGAACAGTAACTGGACAATATTTCCTTTATATCATAATGTTTTAAATACACTTGCTGAACATTTTATAGAAAAATAAATTATCATCTTTGTTTGAAACCAATAAAAGACCTAACTTAATAATCTTTTAAAGTGCATATTATTTCCTGTGCAGAACTGTAATTGACCTAATAGTTAGAATAATAAGTTCAGCTTATCCGAATATCCGAAACTTAACAAAATGAAGGAAAAACAATTAAGAAACTTAGTTATTAGTTACATATTCTATAATTGCTTATGAATTATATAAGTACAATTTCTTAAATGTGCAAAGGAACGAAGTAAAAGAGATGACAAACAAAAATCACGCTTTCTCTCGTATTTTTTCTGTTATTGCTAAAATACGGTTATTTAATTTGAAGTATTAAAAAGCATTCTTAAAGTATTAATAGCTCTTTGTTAAATATTTCGTAGAATTATATAGAGAGAAAATGACTACCGCCATGTCAGAGCGTACATCACTATATGTAAGTCAATATATCAAAGTTATTTCATCAGGAAAAATTACCTCAAGTGTAGTGGATCGTCGACAAACGTTCGCCATAACTACGACTCGAGAGTTTGATGTGTGTATGAATATACACACAGCACGATCTTTTTTCCTTCGTTTCTCTTTCTCTCCTAGTGCAAGCAACCGAGTTGGAATTCGAGACAGGACGAGAGCATCGTCAGCAACGGCTATCATTAATATTGCGCCGTCAGATCTACGCCGACCTCTACTCTCTTTAATCCGAGGTTCCAGCATGAAATTCAAAAGCTACAATTACGTACGCCAGTTCCGATGCGTCGCGTCTTGCCGTTCATTCGATTTTTCACTGGAAACCGCGTACTGTAGTCGGGTATTATCTCCTGCTTTTCGTCTTCCCGCGCGCACGGAGTCACAAGTGAACGAACTTACTGGAAAATAGCAAAATGCAAAGGATAATAAAAATCACCATCGATCATTTCAGCCTTTGATTACTAAAACGTCCCTCGATTTTCGGGTCATACATGGATATGCAATTTATTATGTAATACGTATGCTTACAGCGCCTGAGTCAATACGCAGTTTATTAGTAAGTATTGTGGCTAATTGAAATTACATAGGTATACATCACTTTATTGATTCTTAATAACTATTTTGAAAAGTTATGTATAGCCGATAGAAAATGATTTCTTACTTTTAGATAATCAATTTGATTAGGTGAATTAGAAATTATCAATTTACAATTTTTTGTAGATAAATTACTTAAAAATATTTCAAAATATTGAAGATGTTTAGTTACATGTACAGTAACACTAAAATACAGTGAAATAGTTACCATAATTAGAATATCGTTTTTGTATTTCAAGTAAACTGTACTAATTATACTTTCATTCTTTTATTATTAATATCAATAAATAAGTTTTAATCGTTAATTAGGTATGAGCTATTTCTTACAAAAAAATTACTGTTTTAGCATAACATCCCTTCTATATGTTATTGAAATAATGAACGTCGATAAACAGCTACTGCTAAGCTGATTTATTCAAATAAATAAAATAAATAGGTAATTAAAAGATTTTCAAGTAAATGTTTTTGTTAGTTTGAATTCGTATTCGAAAAAAAATTTCATTTTAATTATTAAATAAACATTAAAAATATTCTTATGCTTGCTGACAGGACAAAAAGTAGAAGGTACATGTACGCAGAAATATTTTCTACATCATTACCAATAAGAGAGGCAAAAATGTGAAATGCTTAGTAATAAATTCTTACACTAATGAGAATACAAAATATATTAAGCCTTATCGAGTTTCCAGTCTTTATCCAAGTCTTTATCTAGTTGTACTATAAGTGTATGGCTGCATCATGCCATGGCTAACTTCTGAATGTTTCATATCGCCAACGGAGAGTACATATGAGAGAGCCTTCTTGTAATATCACTCGTCGTCGTCCGCGCATCACGGAAGCCGATTTCGACAGATTAGTATAATTTTATTTCCGGGTATTCGCCGCCCTTATGGTCGTGCCTTTGCATACCGAAATCTCATCATTGCCAGGGCGCAACGACGACCGTTCCTCTGTGTATGAGAAGGAGAGGTCGAATAACGAGAGAGCAAGAAAGAAAGAAAGGAAGAGACCAATCAGTTGGGCGGTGATCGAGGAGAAGCCATCAGTCACGGAGACGCGAATCCGCGGGGGTTGTCTCGCTGTTTGCGCGACGAGCTCGTTTAGTCGCGTTTCTCTTTTCAACCCTTGTACGCCTTTACCGTTGTCCACGTCTCCCCCGACGTGACGACGCGTAAGCGTGACGCTTATTCTGTCTCATTTAAATACTTTTAAACGATTTGATTTTTTTCCGACAGCTAACTATTTAATCCAGTTTACATGCATTGTTTATATTCATTTTTCAATATAAGATTAGCTGGGCTTATTCGGTGATTCCAAAATATTAGACGATAGAAATCTGTCAATTTTATCATAATGCGACAGCAATTATTTCTAGAATATTTTTTATTATTTTTCATTTGTTAATCATCACACAAAATTGATTCAAACTCAGAAACCGCATTTTAAATCAACAGCTCTCTATGTTTAAATACTAAAATCAAATGACAACATGTTTATGCAAAATGGTGAAATTTTATATGTTTCCGTTTATTGAATTTATTTAATTTTAAACGTCTAATACATTAAAAAAGTAGTTAATTTTAGTAATCAGCAGAGTATATCGTCATAAATTTTCTTGAATTTACTTTATGTATTCATAAAATTCATTTCAAAATATCTACTTAAAAATTAATTCAAAAACTAAAATCAATTTTTTAGTTTAGATTTGAAAGAATTTATAAATATAAACGACCATGTGGATGTTACACTTTACTTAAAAATACATGACGAAACTTTCTATATACAATTAAAGAAATATAAAAATATTCTAAATAAAGTGTATTTTTACCAATATAATATATCCACTATGAGTATGGTAATTAGTTGCTCAATAATATTGTTTTAATTTTTAATACCGTTTTAAAAATATATTATAGAACAATTGTCGTACTTACAGGCCTAATTATTATATATAAAAAATGCTGTTAATGTTCTTTTGTTTAAATTTTGATATCAAATTATTAAGCCAGTGAAAATTTTGTAAATTTATAATTTTACATAATAGTTGAAGAATTGAGATCTTCTCTTGAGTAAATTATCATAAATATAATGGACGATATGTTTCATGAAGAATTCTTTAGTAAATGAAACAGTAAAATTATTTTCATTTGAATGATTTTTCTATATGAAAGACCATTTGATATAGAAATTTACCCCTAAATTTAATATGAATTCTTTTATTTTTTATTTTTTACAAAAACTATGCAAATTTCATCTAACAAATAAATGTACCAATAGCTAATTATTTTCTTAACTTATTATGATTAGTTAAAAAAATATTATGAAGTTCCTGAATATAATATAGATTTAATTTATCCAATGAGAAACTGAATTTACTTAATTTATATCCTAAATTTATAAAGTATTACATCTTTAAAATGTACATTTATAAAAGATTTTTATACTAATATACTGTGAATGTGTCTATGGAATGTACCTATAATGCTTCTATTCTTGCAGAAATAGATCTGAAAAGTACAGTGTTTGTTATTGGACGTAAATTCTTGCTATAATTATTCTACAGATTATAAATAAAAAGAAATAATTAATATCATGCATTGAATAATGAACTACATTTGAAATATTGCAATTATATTTATATTTTTTCCCTATTAATTCGAATGAAAATGATGTATTAAATACTTTTATTTAAAATTTACTAATTAATAAATTAATATTCAAACATCGATATGTTATTTTATCGTAAAAGAATTATTGTTTGTAATTTTAATGTTGATAGCTAAATAATAAAAATATGCCAATAAATTATTAAAATAATTCATTATTAGGGAAACAGTTAATATGTAGTAAATATTTAAAGTAATTACAAAAATATTAATTTTATTAAATATACAGAGTGGACAAATGATTTTTTGTTTTATTTATAAACCATATATATCCAATAAAAAGCAAATAATGCTTATAATATCTTTTTATTTGTAATTGCATTTTTAAATATTTTCTTTTAAATTTGTAATAATTTTCAATTAAAAACTCTCGTTTAAGAATAAGTCTGATCATTTCTTGTTAAAAAAACGCACAACTTTCTGGATTTAATTTTATTTAATTCATTTTAATTCATCAACTGAAATTTTTCATATTCATTAGTTGATATAATAATTTATTACTTGTAATAATATCAAAATAATATACATATAGTTGATATAATTTAGTCTTTATTATGGGTTACAATTACCTATTTGATAAATTATTTGAATATTAGTTTTTTAAGAACTTTAAATTCTGCGACGGAAATTCTTAATTATTGTTTTCTGTTTCATCAGTTTTGTTCCTAAATTCTTCAGAAAAATAAACAACATTTTAATCAAATTAATTTAATGCATTGCATTTTCTTATATTTATATAGTATAATAATTAATGAAATTAGTGATCAATAGACAATATATCGAAGTTTTAATATTTCATTTAATTGAAATATTATTTGATTATTACAAATTCAAATGGTATTTTCTATTATTATTTTTAGAAATACTTATGACGGTTAGATATAAGCTACTGCCTACGTTTTTAGTCAATTGAATATATTTAGCAACACTCGATTGTATTATATAAGTAGTTATTTATGTAATCACGAAAATAAAGTATTAAAAGATCATTCTTTAGTAATTAATATCCGCATTTTCTGTTGTATATTAACATTATAAATCACATATTAATACTACGTATACAATAATACAGATTATATTTGTTCGATTCTTAATATACATTTTATTGTGATAATTTCGTAATGTAATTATATTCGTTTATGAATAATAAAATGTAAAAATTAACTCATAATGAAAAAATTTTAAATATTTTAAAATATATGTATATTAATTATTAATAAGGCGATTCACTAGAATGAAAATCAATTACTAAATATAAACTAAAACGAGGCAAGTCAGTGTCGAAGCATTAATTTCGACAAGCTAAACAATTTCATTTCTTTTAACGATACGTGTACAAATATGCTTATCTATAAATTTAGTATTTTAGAAGTATGTTTATTCTTGACAAACGCAATTATATACTGTTACTGTTCAATAAGTCCAGTACAAATAAAGAAGCTTTTTTGTTCTGAAAATAAAAGCTAGAATACCAGTACAATAGATATTGAATTTTATTGATATAATTTTTAAATATTGATTACATAATCTCGAGAACTAATAATCTAATTGAAAATATTATTTTTATACTCTAATATTGTTTATACATACTCATTTATGAAGTAAGAAAACAGTTACCGATGCCTGTATTTAAAGAGATATTCGATATTCGTTACAAAACATTTGTACTTTCGGAATTTATAACCTTTTCAGAATAATTAAGTAATTACAAGAAATCTAATTTGTTTTCATATTTTTATAAAATAATAGAAATATATAAAAGAAAAATATGGATAATATTGCAGGTAATACTAATAACGATACTTGTATAATTGCAAGATTAAAATTTAAGTACACCATCAAAGGACATTGTAATTCTTGTTGAAATTTTAAAAGCTTGTTGAAGGTTCAAAAGCATTCTCGTGTTCTATATATTTAATACAAAAATATTTCTTTATTGAGTATTAATCCTAATTTGTAAAACTCATCGTTTTAGACTAATAAACACTTTTTATAATATTATGAAAATATTATAAATAATCTGAATCTAAATTAAAATAAACTAAATTTAACGAACGTCGTTTTTTAAAGTACATAAAATTATAGATATAGGGTGTGTAGTTGTATAGATTTTTTGTACTTTTTATGCCAGTTATAAAGTGCTAGAGCATTAAGGTTAACCAAAATGTAAAAAAATATTTTTCGAAATATTGTTGTAAAGCGTACAAATATTCGGAAAATATAAAAAACTTGCCTGCAAATTTTTTATTTTATATTTGAATCTTTAACAATAAGCGTATATAATGATTATTATTTTTGTAATTATACGATGAAGATATAAATTTTGCACACATTATAATATTATAATATGAATAACTGTTGCATCTTATTTATTGGATATACATTGAAATGCAATAGGAAAGTCTAAATACAAGTTAGAAAGATGTTATAGAGAGCATGAAAATAGAAAGGACCGAAAGTTGACGTACAATTTCAACGTCTGCTTTCTTTAAAATAACTTTTCTCCCCTGTTTCTTCATTGATCACAGATTGCTGTTATTAGATATTTTAAGTTTTATTTAAAAAATATGTAAAATTCTAATAGTATATTCATTTCACGAGCTTGATAAAAAGTTCTCCTTCGAGAACTTTGAGAAAACAATAAATGTCCTCTTCTAATCCAAAGAATTAAATGTAGTGTCAATGTCGCTTATGGTAAATAAGGCAAAGAAACTTAAAACTATTCGTGTGATTTAAAAGTAAGAAATTTTACCGAAGTAAAAGCAGTTATTCAAAGATTGTCGCATAATTTTCAATAATAGGTTTACTTTTTGCTCATCGATTGCGCGATATCTCCATTTATCACTTTTTTAAACGTTCTTTTTAATTATTTCCGTAATGTATACATATCAACAAAGAAAGTCTTTATATCTCGAAAGCATTAGCGTGTCGTACTTGAATTGAATTGTTTTAACAAATGATGTATTCGTTTCTTATTTGTAAGACTAGCCAGCAGCATATAATAGATTCTTTTCTGAGCATGAAAGCGGCACTCACTTGCATTACATTCAGGAGACTTTTCATTTCATTCAACCATTGTCCGAATTTATAGCGAAGTAATTCGTTTTTTATTTCTCCTTTGTCATGCGCGAAAGCACGAAGCGAAGCGAGGCTTTCGGGGGCATTTTTGTGAGAAAAGCGACCTATTCCTGCAGGCGACGCCGCGCGTTCCTCGACCGTGGCTCCCCTCAGAATAGCCGACAGGACCAGGCAACAGCAGCAGCAGCAGCAGCGCAACCTCTCCCACCCGCTTCTTCCCTCTTATTTCGCTCTTTTTCCCTTGTCACGTAAATCATTAATCTTACCGTATTTTCTCTCACACTCAGATGTGGATTTAGACGCCGAGTCGCAAGAAACCTATCGTATCGCGCAACTAGAAAAGTGCCCTCGATACATTTTCCCCGAATTTGCTATTAAAGGCTTTCAAAGATTTTCTAAGAGAGTATTTTGAAAATAGGTTATTATTTTTTGTATGAATTGTAGATAATATTTTTCTTTGCTCGCAAAATAAACATTAATATCAAAACCTTTTTTTAATACACTACAATGTATTGCAACTTCGAGATGAAAGTTTATAAGAGCATCATAACTCTTACATTCTTTAATGTTTAAACGTGTCTCCATATAGATGGTAAATATTTTTTAATAAAGCATAATGCTGCGTGTAACAGAAGCATATTCACATAAAAATTTCGGTTTTAAAGCAAAAATGGTAATTTTATAGAGCCCGAAATGAAAGGTTAAGTTTTTAAATTATAATGTTATAGTATTTTTACTAAATTTCTACAATTCAAATCTAAGAATTTTTGTGTGTAATAAATAAAATTATTCAATTGGTTAGCTACATGAAAGTGAGCCAGAGCAGAGGCACTCGAGTATCATGGAAAAATATTATTATGATTAGCATCGATATCATCATGGTGTCGTCATTCCCATTATACATTTTTGTTTAGTAACAAAAGTTTTTTTATTTGAAATTCGGTTTTCAAGGAAAAGAAATTTTTAAACTTAGTAAACTTATGAAGCTTAATTATCTCTTATCTAAATATGAAAATATTTTATATCTTAATCATTGCAAGTCAATTAATCTAAATCTTAATACTTTAATTCGGTAGATATGAGAAAATTTATCCAATAATTTGATTATTTTATTAAAGTATATTATTATATAAGCTAAATTTTATTCTTCTCGGATAAATACTTTTTTATTTAATAATCTTCTATATGATAATCTTCTAAAATGTATTAATAAATATTTGCAATATTAATTATCTCGAAACGTTTAAGTCAAAACTACGAAGAGAAAATTTATAAACAATAAAAAAATTAATATTTAATTATGATAAATCACAGTTTCTAATAACGTTTGGAAATAATTATGCATAAATAAAAATTAAAATGAACTTTTAATACGTATTTTATAGAGTTCTATCTATAAAAAACAAAATAAAAAAAAGATTAGTTACTGTGATATTTATAAAAATTAGATGCATTCTTAAAACATAAACTTAAAACATAACTTATTTACAATTTAAAGTTAAAATATTAAAAAAAGAATTTTCTATGGTATATTCAACCAAAACTTCACATTAACAAAATTAAATTTAGTTCTCATTTGCTTAGATTAGTTACGTTGTAGAAATGTCCATGTAGTACGTTTATAAGAAAATAAAAATAATAAATAATTTAAGTCTAATTTAGTGGTATATAAATATAAAAAACAGAATTGCCTTATGAAGTTAAAAGGAAATTCTTTCACTCTTTCAAAGTGAGGAAAACGATGTGATTGTTGTACATGTAATTTTCTACTTACATAATGCAAGTTATAAACATTTTATTCACATTTTGTTGTTGTAATTCATTTTAATTAGACGATGTAGCTGCGAAGCTTAAAGTAATCTGATGAAACAGTAACTTGCTTTTACTTAAAAGCAAAAATGATAAAAAAATAAAACAAAGATTTGTTTATATGGAGATTGCAGTTTTTGTTATGCACCTGATAAAAATGTGAAACGTCTTTTATTTTATAGATAATTATGGTTTCTGCCCATTAGATGTAAGCGTGAAAAGTGGGTAGTCCGCCGGAGCTGTAATTACGTCAGTGTATGCACTTCATTAGCGCTCACCTGCATTACGTAACACCAACGGCGTGTCGTTTTATTATTCGAGCTCGATCAGAGATTAATGATCTTTCTTTGAGAATTACAGAAGGGTGAAAGAGTTCACGCATCAAAAGCCGCTTTTGAAATTATTTACAAAAAAATGACAGTTGAAAGGTCAATGCGTAAGAAACATACACGATTAATACTTTTTTCACCTACTAATGCGCTTTTTTATCTTAAATTTTTATTCTTTATATTCTGTATAAAAGCTCTCTAATTCGCGTGTAAATGTTTCACAGGATTAAATGATTTATGATAAGTTGCATTTGGATTTTTGTGCAACTACATTTATTTTTTTATTGCAGAATGCAAAATGAAATGAAAAGAGGTTTGAGAGAAAATTGGAAAATGATCTTTGATAGACTACTTGACAAATTGTGCGATATTTCTAATTATCTTAACATCTCATAATGGATTTGTTTCAGTATTATACGGCAATTTTTTTTCTCGTGTCCAGCGACGTGGACAACGACAATGTGCTATTGTAACTTGCACGTGTTGTGTGTTTGCGTAGATGTGTGGGTCACAGATCATAACGCAGTTCATGATTAGCAACATCCCGTCACGGATGTAACTGACTTTTCAAAATTAATGATCTTTTCTTACGCTACCTTTTCGAGATGCGTCAAAATCAGATGCGTTAAGCGTGCGGCATTCATTAAAAATAGTATTTTTATTATGCTATGCGACAACATCATAAAATTCCATACAAATAGAAACACAAGAGCTTTCTATAACTTGAATTACTAACAAAGCGTATGTATTTATATTAATGAACATCAATTATCGTTTTTTCAAATAGAAAACATGTACAATCTTAGCGTTTATGTAGAGAAAAAATCCGAAAATTATTAGACAATTTAAGATCTAATCATTGCAATTTTACATTTCAATATTTATTTTTTGCTAATAATTATTATAACAATTTTGTGATGAATTATTAGAAAAATATTTTATCGTGTAATAATTGATAATGATATACTTACAATATTAAAAAGTACACTTATATATCAAACTTTTGTAATAACGATTAAAAATTAAATTGAGAAAAAAATTATTAATAAGTTACATAATTCTTTAAAGAATAAGTTACGAAATGAAATAGATAGAACGAAGATATCTTTATTAATTAGTTATGCTTCCACGTGCTGTACTTAAAACTTACTTCTCATTGTCTTTTTTAAATCGAAGTTAAAGTTTTTATAGTTAGGAAACTGGACTTATGATTATAGATTTCAATAAAATCGGGATTGTATCAAGTCCTTCAATACAAAAAAGTTGCTTCTTAGAATAAAATATTAAATATGACTTCGAGAATTCACAGTAAGGAAGGTGTGAAAATAGTTTAGTTTTATTAATAAAATCGTCTCTTTAAAAATTAGTTATTTGTTATTATTATTTTTATAATAATTATTTTATAGAAAAATTAAACTAAATTTTGAATTGATAAATTCGAAAAGATAATACTGTTTTATCGACCAAGATTAAAGAGACAAAAAATAATCGATTCTTACGTTTTTGAAGATTATGTATCATTTTTCAAAACGCAAATTATACCATTTCAATGTACACTATATAATAGGCAGTAACTTTCACTAGAGTTTAACAGTTTTGTAATTAAAAATATTTTATATTTATTTAAGTCTTATATCCTACCAAAATAACAAAATAACCAAAATAACATCAGACGGACTTAATATTTAAATATGATGAGGTATTAAAATATCAACATTTATTTAGATAAAAAAATTATTTTAAGTTTATTATAATCTTTTGGCATTTCGTAGCAAATTATTCAAAATTTCTTTTCGTCTGTATTTAAAATATATATGTATAACGTATATTTGTAGTTACAATATGTGCTTGATATTTAATATTTTCGCATTAAATGAGAAATATGAACTTCTATTGTAAGAAAATATAACGTACATTATTTTATGAAACATACCAGTTAAGAGATTCGTTGTAATAATATGTATAATCTAAGTAAGACCCTGTATGTTCAATAAATTTGAATTCTTTATTCCATATTCATTGTTGACAAAATCAAAGAATCTTTATACGAACATCAAAATATACAGAAACGATATTTAATATAAAATTAGACCATGTAGCATTGTATGCACCACACAAACCTCTCTAGAACCGAATTTGTCGCCTGACTTCAAACAAATTCGGATCTACAGGGTAGATGTAGAGCATTAACTGGGCCTTTAAATCTGCATCGCTTTTAACGCCATCGCATAAATCTCGCGCCTCGAAAGACGCTCGAGGCAAATGACGAATCCTCGATTGGCCCAGTATCAAATGGCGAACTCGTAATCCTCTTCTTGAATCTCGGGGTCCAAGCTGCGCTGCTCTAAAATAAAGAAGCACAACGTGAAATAAGAGATACTCGGTGCTGTACAGGCTCGCTCACAATGTCGCGTGGCGTCACACCAAGAGATGAGCATTTACATCAAACTCGTATAAATTAACCGATGGCAAACAACGTAGAGCACCAAAGTTGCCTATAACGTGACTTCAATTTTTTCTGAAATCGCACCGTCATTCGAGAACCGTCTGGTTTTTTAAGCGCCGAGTCATCCATTCAGTGCGTACGTGTGCGCTTGGCCGCGTGCATCACGAGAAAGGAAACGTGTGAGACGGGCTTTTTCATGTTAAACCGACCAATTTTTTGCCGATTCCCGTGAGACGGCACACGAACGATCCTAATCTAAGAAAGTCAAGGCCCCGGCGCAATATTTTCACTGGTCTAGACCATACGCGGAGATCGAGTCGAGTGGTTTTGTTTGGAGTTCATTTAAAAATCCATTTCTTTTATCGCATGCTGCATATTGCTTTACAATTTAATTTTCGACACGCTACGTAGAATTTTTAAGATTTTAGCTCGATACTGAGCCAGCATTTACGTATTTTAAAAAGTCTATGAGTGGGATTTCAATGTTGTAACATATATTTACATGCATGTTGATCAAGCATTACGCATGGTGGACCTAAAGCAGTATATTTTGTCGAATTAAAGTAAAATAATATTAGCTGAATAAGCAGAGTAATCGAGTTTTTTCAATTTTTCTGCACAAGTCAAGTAAAATGTTTTTATTAATTATAAATTCATTATAGAAAGCGTGGAACAAACGTTACTGAAGTATGAAAAACAACATTACGCATTCAAATGCAATACAAGGAATTATTAATATTTAACGAGTATTGATATCTGTTGTTGAGTAATAATATAAAAAAGAAAAAGCAGACGTATGAAAGTGGTAGTGTTGTATAAGAAATAAAATTAAAATTCAATTACGTATATATGTTTTAAGCTGATTAAACTCCTAAAATTCAAAAATATAATGAAAATATTTGCATAATTTAATGAACATAAATGTTTTATTAATGTGATCAATCGATATGCGTTTTCATTCCAGGCTTCCCAACAAGAGAACAAAAGAAATCGACAACAGCTTGTGCGACCAACCTTGTACAACCGTTTAATCGATGAGGATATTCTTTTATTTAAAAGCGCTTATTGTAAATAAAGATTCACGTAAAAATTACGTTTTTACATAATAGCACTAGTCTTTTCGTTAATTATTATTTTACGAAATTTGAAAACTCATACCGAAGAAGGGATGTTCGCTTTCAAAAGTGTGAAAATAATCTTTTATGAAATAAGTCTTTATGAAAAGTAAAACTGAAAGTTAGAATTGTATATAAGTAATATTGGTCAATCAGGAATATTTTCAATTTTTTTCCTGTGTCAAACGAGGTATTTTAAAAATTAACTTTCATTAATTAATGCTCTTTGTAAAACAACATTGGCGGTTCTCATACACTTTTAAAATCCCTGCACGACGAGGCCCAACAAACTACTCCGATCCCACGGTATACAATACATTAACTTCGTGTAGATATTGACACGTCTATTAAAAATGTCATCGATGAAAAAGAAGAAAATCACATTTAAAAGCAATGTCAAACGTGACCCAGTCTCCTGCGCCTTTTGTTGAGTGGCAAAGAAAAGTTACAACTCTCGCGAGCGCTCGAGGCGCTTTTTCTTCGCAACCCGTTACAAGCATTCCACGCTACGAACCTTTAATACATCCAGCCTTCGATCATCGGAAAATATTATTAAATAAAAATGGAAAAAATCCAACGATCAATTACATTGCGATCTACGTGGAAAGCGGAGAGTCTCGTCAAAGTGCACCTCGCAAGCACGTATCTCGCTTATAGAAAGGCAAAACGAGCAAGAAAGCGTCGCTGGAGAAAGTCCCTGTCCGAGTGCACTCGAGCCCGTTGCATTTTTCCTTGGCAATTCTGACCCGAGTGCGGTACCTTCCTCCCCTCGGCCCCCCGCCCGTCCAACAACCGCGATGAAGTTCGTTATGTCACACGCGTGCACGCGTAAGCGTACAAAATGTGCGAAAGCGAGCAGAGGAGAGTCGGCAGCGACGGTGGCACTGATTGCCTTCCACCTGCAATAGCGATGTTGATTGATAGGCCGTGCGTTCGCCGCGTGTCCAGATGAGCGAGAAACTACCTGAGGAACGTTAACGGGTCGTGGATGACACAGCCGATATTGCCACGAGGATACACTCCTTGTTGCTTCTAGCGGTACAGACGTTTCTATCCTCGACGCTGTCTTGCGCTTATTTGCCTCTCATGGGACTCTCGCGGCCCTCGGCGAATGATGCGCTTTTACTCGGTCAATGTGGCATGCGCTTCCTTCTGAAAATCATTTCTTTGATTAGGCGCTTGTGTATTCGCCACGGCGCACTTCTCTACTTTCTGTAGGCGCCAGGTGACGCAGATGCACGGGAGAGAGAGGGAAATGAAATTGAAGCTTTTATTGCCTCTTTTTTTTACGATCTTCGTAAAAGAAGCGGTGAGTACTACTCGAATATTCGACAGATGGCCCACGTTAAAATGCGTTTTTAACAGTTTCCCTTATTTTGCGTTGTCGTAAATTGCGAGATCATTAGATTTACTAGCTTTTTTAAAAATTATTTTATACGCCTGTAAGGATATTTTAAGCGAAGAATATGCGTTAAATTGGTTTTCTTAACTCAATCGTATTCGTTGCATTTTCAGGAATATACCACGTCAAATGTATTACATCAACTCGATGACTTGTTTTTCTTTTGACTCGAACAAACGAATAACTGACATTCCATTCCGCAAAACAATATCAGCTACGTAATTACACTCTAATCGATAACAAAGCTGATCATTAGTTATGGAAATTGGTTGAATCTACGTTATATTGCACAATTTATTTTTATTATTATTAATACAATGCCACTGTTTTATGGATAAATATTATTCCTAGCGGAGTTTTACAAATTCAGTAAAGTAAAAATATTTTCGACCACGACAATTGGAAACATAATCGGATTTTTTCAATAAATAAAATCACTTAGGACAAACAACCATTTACACGACATTGGGAAATTAACCTAAATTAACCTCAATTTCCTGATCAAGTCCTACCAATTTAACATATTATAAAATGTAACACGACGACCGTTATAGGAAAAAATGACGTGATTAGCATACAGTGAAAAATTTGCCCAACCGATTAACAAGATTGAAGTTACTCGTTTGACAAAATACCGTATACTTATTTATTTCATTTAATTATGTGTCTTTACAAATACATAATTTAATCTGAAACTTTAAGATGTATACATCGATCTATTGTAACTTTTTCTTCACATGATTTTGCATTTAATGCTTTCGTTATAAGCACTGCACAATGAGAATTAAATTCTTAAAGCTACTAAGTTTCAATGCAACTTATTTCCACCATAAAAAAGTAGTAATAAAAATTTAGAATAATTTTGAAATCTTCTACAAATAGTCTACAAATCTTCTACAAATCTTCTACAAATCTTCTACAAATCTTCTACAAATATTCTACAAATATTATTTGACATTATTCTTTTCAAATACAAAATATGCGTTTCAACTAATAGAAAACATTCTGCTTTTGAAAGCAATAGTTATTAGAATAATAATTTCTTTGTAATTCGATCTACGAATATAAACTTGTCAAGTTCGACCTATGAAAAGGCTTAGTGTCGAAAAGTCATGCGATTATCCGAAGATTACAGGTCGCTTACCTACCGACACTTCTTTCAACGAGAATCTTAATCCTTGTCCAGTGTATCCAAATATTGACTTTACCAACCGAGCATGCTTCTCTTTCGCTCAGCCACCCAGCGATTTCTCCTTTGCACATTCAGCGGCACCCAGCGGACGAAACGAAGAGGAAGAGACGGATCATCCTCATTTTGCTCGATCTCAGACGGATGATCCGAGCTCAAACGCCCAGTCGACAAATTAGCCAGAGGCGCACCCGCTCTCCACCCCGCCTAGTCGCAGTCGATCAACATAGACTCCCCGGTGGCAGGACGTCTTCGGCAATCTGGCCCGGGATAATCCGGCGTCCAGATCCGCGAGCGATACCCTCAGGTGCGCATTAAGGCGCGCGCTGGCCATTGTGAGCGCGAGCCGTAGCCACGGAACTTTCCAACTCGTTTGCTTACTGGCGTAGTCGACGACGTGTAATTTTCATTCCCTCGAGAGAAACGCCACTGTCGCCGGGGCGGCGTGGAAAAGGGTGATCGTCGCCGCGGGAGGGGCGAGAGACAGAGCCGTCCTATCGACCCGTCGACGTACGCCCACCGACGACGCCGCCATATCGAGGGTCGTAACTGTATTCGTGTGCACGCGGATACGAAGTTTCCTCTCCAAGCTCTGCGCCTGTGGGCCGGGGTTCGTGAGCGCGTGAGTGTATGCCGGCTTTCGTCGGGTGGGATTTTTACCGTCGAACGAGCTCCGGAACCAGCGTTTTCCGATATCGTCTGTCCCTGAAAATCAAAGTTCCATTAGCGATACTGTTCGAAGTTCACTTCTTATCTTGCTCCAGTTCTTAAGCCAGGCGTTATTTTATGATAAAAAAAGCTATACTCTCCATCCAAGTCAGAAAGTATTCAGTTATTATGTGATTGACAAGTTGTATAAATACAATAATGCCTGCATTCGTGACTTTAGTGAATTTATCGTTTTTCGAACTTCCGCTTCCATTCACTCCCTCCATTAGCTTGATTATACAAATTCATTTGAAATATTTAGATCACTTAATGTTTTTTATATTACTGCTCTTATTGTTCACATATCGTTCTGCCAAAGCGATTATGTTTAATAGAAGGAAAACTGTATACTCATTGATTGGCAATATCACAAGTGTCTCCATTTAAATTTGAGTACCTCACGCACCCGGTTAATTGAACTATTACTGACTAGTCGAGTTACTTACTTTAATATCTTAAGAACAACTACGAACTTAATTATTTTAGTATTTTTATAGACTTTATATTATAGCGGAAAGGTTTTGGATACATTTTTATACAACAAAATTATATACCTGTTGAAACGAAGCTACTGGTAAGTTAAGCTATTAATTAGAAAAACAGACTAGAAAAGATTATTGAATTTGAAATTGATAACACGTTCCAATATTTTTCAAATATATCATAATTAAACACTTACTCTTTATATTGTTTTAATGATTCTTAAAGCAATAACGCATTTTCTGTTATAAACTTGCATATTTCATTCAGATCACTTAATATTTTATAGAACATTTTAATTTTAAAGGAAACACCTATTTACAATAATTGTTGAGTGAATACATATGAAAAATCAATTCACAATAGACTATACGTAAAAATTGGAATCAAAATAAAGCGTGAAGCTGTAATAAATTAATTATTTAAGCGAATAATTTAAATTTATTGTTATCCATATATTATAAAGAATTATCCGAATGTGAAAAATTAGAAAAAAATATATTCTTGTCTTTGAGAAATATAATTAATTTTTAAATTCCTTTCTTCAACACTAAAGTAACTTTTATTATTAAAAAGAGATCATAATGTCTTATTTACATAACAATTTAAGTCTTACTCAATTTTTTCTTAATAATTAAATTTACTAATAGAAACATACTTTGAATAATTTTTTTATAATTTTAACGAATGTTTTTAATCTGCTTTTTGCAAATTTTGCAAATATCTTTCTCATCATTTACCGTTCTTTCTACCTAATGATTTCATATAGTAAAATCTAAAAATAAAATATATTGGAATTTGATATTTTACGCTTTATTATTTTTATTCATTATTTTATTTATATAATTTAACTGTTATTTTTCACTTAACATTTATTTGTAGTATGTAGTTACATTTTTCCAATCCAGTGATTTTCCTATTTTAACGAAAATCGAAAGCGGGACCATCAGAGCGTATTCATTTTATCGGAAAGCAATAAGCACTATATCGTTCGAATCAAGTGTAGATTGATTTTTATTATTTATAAAAAGTAGATAAAGAATAAATATATGGTATAAAGTATAAAAGAAATATACTTAGATACGTGATGTAGATTCAATACAATAATTTATCGTTGAAGAATGCGTTTTAGCATTCATAGTTTCTTCAATCCTTTTAATAAATAAAAATGTTATATATACACGTATATATGCATGTATATATAACATTATGAAAAATAATTTAAAATTTATTGAACGGATACAATTTTATTTTAAATTTAAAATCTTTCGTGAAAATTTAAAGATCTATTTTTTACAACGACATTGCAGAACGTTCACAACGATTTGTATTATCGCACATTTAAACAAAACATTTACATTATCAAAGATTATTATTTGTTCAATTTTCTAGTAACGTGAAAAGGTCAATTTTATTGTCTCCTGTCTTATTTTATTTAACGTCAATTTACGTAGTTCCGTAGAAAAAAAAGGATTTTTTGCCAAAATTCAAGAAGTAATATACTTGAAGTGAAACACTCAATCTTAAATAATGTTAACGTCAGACAACGGATGTAGGACTTGAGTAATTCTATTATGAACTTAGGTCATTTTTTGTTACAAACTTTTTGTCATGGCCTACTAGTCGACAAAAGTAGCGTTTCCGTTGTTGTTCGACAATGTACGCTTACGTTGTCGTACATTCGCAAAGGTATATTGTGAATTCTGATTTTTATAAAAACGAAAGTGATTCGGTTAAAATGCGCTTTAAATCATAAATCATGTTATTCCCTTAAGTTTGAGACAATATACCAAAATCATTATTAATTCAAAAACGCCTTCGAGAAAATTATTCGGGTACTCACGTGAATGTAAAATCATGCGAAATATCTATATTTCAAATCTTAAATACATTAGCTACTCTTGCTGTATATTTTCTAAAATGTTATTATACATCACGAAAATATTCAGAGTGAATGTAAGATTTTCAAATAATTGATTGATTCGACAGATTCAGT
This sequence comes from Wiebesia pumilae, assembly GCA_018907045.1. Taxonomy (NCBI): domain Eukaryota; kingdom Metazoa; phylum Arthropoda; class Insecta; order Hymenoptera; family Agaonidae; genus Wiebesia; species Wiebesia pumilae. Next base: position 170,929 of record JACCHZ010000186.1, read on the forward strand.
GAATATTGACAAAAATTTATAATAATGATTTATAAGAATCTTTTAAATCTAAAAAGTATTAAATATTGTTTAGCAATTTAATATTCAGAAAACATTCCCTTGTTTTTTGTTATCGTTTGAAGACGTTATATTAAGTTTACATTCTTAAATATCTTTAACAGATATTTTTAATGATGTTACAATAATATAATTGTTTAATTTTTTATAATTACAAATAAACATTATTTGTATGTATAATATGGAAAACTATTTGTTTTTTAAATAGATATTGAGCTTTATGTGATTAAGAAATACAACAATCTGTCGAATTTAAATTTTATCTATATGTATAAACTTTATTAATTTTTTATAATTTTTTTATTTTTCTTAACCCTTAAACTTCAGAAGCAATTTTTACAAATAAAAACAGAAATAAAATCTTCGTAGATTGTTAACGCAGCACCCTAAAATATTCTTAAAAAAATGATGCTGTAAAATTCTTTATAATTAATTAATTTTTAAAATATATTTCATAATAGTTTAATCCAACGCTATAAATATTTAAGACAACATGTTAAAACTATTTCAGAAGTATGAATAAGTGTTTAAATAATTACTTTGAACTTTATAAAACAAAACACAATCATATAAGCTGAATTTAATAAGTATTAGAAAATATCTATAATAATTTATTTCAATTTGCTACATCGACTTAGAAGCGAATGAACGTTCACAGGTCAGACACACAATTTATATTGATTTCGCATCGTAAATTGAAATGTTATTAGCAATTTGTAATTTCATTTTGACGTAATACATGTCTGCTACATCCTCTACGTAGAGTAAGAGTACTACCTAAACAAATTTTTTGTTTTAATAAGGTCGACAAACTGTTTTTAGAGACTTTCATTTGCAGAATGTCTTCAAATAAAGAAAAAAAAAGAAACATTCGCGAACAGATCCCGCAGTGGAATAAATTGAAAGCGACCAACAAGAATTCGTTAATTAAAATAAACTGTAAAAACTTTGTCTTGGCGCGGCATCGTGTCAAAAGGCTGAACTCGAGTTCAAAGATATAATACTGCCACGTTACTTTCATTGCTCTGTCGAAGCGACGGCATCTACGGGCCCAACAACTAGAAAGGAACATGGATTATCCCCCGGAATTTACCATTTTTATTGCTCTGCTCATGTACCTCACTCGGTCGGTCTCGGTCCCTCGCTCAGGAAAAAGGCGGCAAAAGGTGAGCTGTACTGTGTAGCTCCTTTAGCTGCGCGTGCGGCCGGATGACGGCACTCCTGAGTTTCGCGCAGCAGCGGTTCTCTCCCTCTCCCTCACTCTCTCTCTTTTTCAGTGGCAATATATACAAAGGGGAACTGCTCTTGGGACCAGGGTGCGAGACGTGGGCCGAGCCGTCCAATAAACGAAGCAACCATCTGCTCGCCAGCCGGCATATCTGTTTCTCTTTTGCTCTCGCGTTAGCTCTGCCTCCCTCGCCGTTCTCTCACTTTCTCTCTCTCTCTCTCTCTCTCTCTCTCTCTGTATTCCTTACCGCCCCTCGTTATCGTCCGCGTGTTTGTTCCCCGTGCCGCCGTTTTATGTGATTCTGAAATGAAAGCCACACGAGCGAGCAGTCAGTAGCGTCTCTACTCCGTCTCTGTGTAACGAACTCTTCTTTATCGAAACCTCTCTTTTCATCTTCATTTTTTCTTATGACTTTCTTTATTTGCGTTTACGAGTGGCTCATGAAGCGAGCTAAGCTTTTTTTGTTACTGTGTGAGCATTATTTTATTAGATGCGAAGTTGAAGCTCAAGGCTGAAGAACGGGAAATGATAATTTTACTGGATAACTTTGAAATTGGAAATTTCCTAAAGTTATTTACCCTTTTTGCTTATTACGAAGAGTATTTTTACGAAGTTATAATTTTACGAATATTTCGTACAGAATACACGCGTGATAAGAACATTTGATGTCCAATATACACGAAACGTTGGATGAATTTTTTTCTAAAACGTTTCGTAAATATAAACGTAAATAACTCGAAATTTCAAACTTAAATAAGCCAATTGCTAATTCATAAGAATATTGAAGAGAATCTCGAAATTTCAAGGTCATATCATACGACTGCACAGACTGAGTTAACGGCAGAATATGTTACCTGGCTTAGTGCCAACTCGGCTATCCTCTCACTACATAGATTATAAAGAACCGACATCTTGCAAAAACCATTGAAAAGTACCGTTCATGTGATTTCACATTTTTATCTTTTATTAATCGGAAAATAAATCGATTTTCTACAATCAGCTACTCTTACTCTTTTAACGTTTTACAGAAATTTTATGATTTCAATTGTAGCCCTTATTTTTTTATAAAAATATTTTTTATAAAAAAATATCATTTTTCATTTGAATATTATATTTGTATTTAAACTCTATGAAATGTACCTATTCATACCTACATAATTTCATAGGTACATGAACATTCGCAATTGTAAAATATCTTTACCAATTACAGTATTTGTTATACAAGAACAAGGTTACAAGTGACTTACAATTTGTACAATATAACATTGATTTTGCTTCACATAAATTTCAAAAAATACAAAATTGATCACGATTATGTTTTAGATATAATATCATAATAGAATATTTGCTTAATGCTTGAATATAAGAAAACTAAAGTAATATTTAAATTATTACGTCTGAAAATTTATATACTTTTTACTAAAATAAGACTATATCAATGCATGTATATACAGATATGTATATATATATTACAATTATTCTTGTTTTTTATCATTGAATCTATTGTTATTTATTAAAATGATATATAAAATCTTATATTATTTAATATATTATGAAGGCTATAACGCCTCCAAAATTAAATTGCACATTTAATATACATTAACGAAATTAAGAACATTAAAAGTAGATCGTTTACTTGTTCATTTTTTATACTTGTCTAACTAGAAATTTCATTGATTAGCTCATATCGTAATGTTATCATTTTCACTATTGGTTAAACAATAATTTACTACAAGATATTGGAAATAATTTCTAAAATAATTTCTAATTTGTAAGGAAAGGAATTCTACATTTTTTACTTTGAAAATTAAGAAAATTACTGCGAAGTAAAATAACTTACTGACAAAATTATGTTAAATTAATTTGAAAAATGAAAGAAAAGTGTTCGATAATATTAAGATTTGGAAGATTTACGCTAAGTGATGTGAAGAAAATTATTACGCTATAAAATGCCAAGGCTCCCTCAATCAAGAAAATACATTAACCGATAGTGTACTAACTCTCTTTCTAGGTACTTGTAACAAACATTTCTGCTAATGATTCTCGAGCTCATAAGCGAAATCAGCCAAGCAAATAAACAAGAGAATAGAAATTGAAAGCGGCGAATGGAGGATTTGTAATTTTACAGCGTCTGGGATTGTCTTCGGAGCAAACGAAGCGTTAATTTGACACACATACAGCTCACTAACACTCAAGCCAGTTAAACGGTTCTCTCTCGGCTTCTGTCTTGTTCTCGCACCCGGACGAGATGTGACGTCACTTGTTGCGGAAACGCGCTTATTCATATGACTTTCAAAGTTACGTATGCATACATCTACAGTACGTACGTAATGCGTTTATAAGTATCTCCATGTATTTCGCGCGACATCGATAAAAGCGCGCACGCAGCTTTGATGAGCTGAAATGGCGGAGATCGATTTCAAACAATATGATTGGCATTATTATTTTTGTTTACTAGTAACCGAATAAGAGAGCGTACTGGCGATAAATAAGAATTCAATTTCCGTCTCGTCCGCACACGCATGACTGTATATTTAACGACGAGGAAGCACGCATCGATCACCACTAACTTCGTCGCATCATCCTTACCGTCAGCTACAACTATCGATTCGACACCGGCTAACTGCTGCCGCACACCACGATCTGATGCTTATATACTTTAATACAGGCATGTAGATAAGACCCATTAAACGAGGTCCTCTTTTATCAATAGTCGTTTTCAGAATCGTCATAATGTTGAATTACGGTATCATGTCGTGTAACGAAAACTATGCATCAAGAAATTTTTCATTGATCGATGATACGATTTCATTTTATTACGAGTTTCAAAATTGCTTTCTTTAATATTATTATCTTTATACGGAGACTTTTATAGTGGTGTATGAAAAAAACTTATCAATTTAAGCTGAAACGTCGAGTCAAACCCGTAGAAGATACTTATTCCATCAGTTTCTTAAATGAATGTAATACTAATGTTAATAAAAGGTACATAATAATATTCAAATTTAATATCTAAATTGAGATCAAGAAAAATTTAGTGAAAAAATTTTTCGAATATTATATTGCATCATAATAAATAGTTGTGCATTAATTAACCGAATGTAAACTTGCAAACATTTTTTGGGAATTATATACAGTTTTTTCACAAACTAAGATTATAACGGTAAAGAATTTTGCATTTATATGGTATTACTAGTTGAAATTTTAAACCATTTATTTTTCATCAGATATAATAGAGTAAATTTAAAAAAAAAATATATATATATATATATATAAATTCTGTAATTTATATAAACAATTAGATCTTTGATTTCTTTAACAAAGCTCTTTTTGGATCCGCATAATTAACGCGAAAAAACAAAATACCAAAGTAAATTTTTTCACAATTAAAAGTTGACTAATTAAGAATTTGATTTTTTAATTGACATAGGCTTTTTTTAATGCATTAGTCATTTGTCTAATTTGTGAATATATTAGTTAAATAAAAAATCGTTAATGTAACATTGGCCGTAGACTTTATGTTCGATGGCAAATTCGATGTATTAATCTTTTCGACTATACCGTATACAAATAAAAAATGTGAAAAATATGTTTTGTAATAAAAAAATTTCTAAACGAGTAAAAATTCTACTTAATTTGCCAAGTCAAGGATACATTTTAAGATTCTATTTTAAATTATAATTTTCTTGTAAATGTTCAATATTATTATTAATTGTAATTAACTATGGCTAAGAAAATTAAAGTTTTTAAACCAATCATTTTAAGATTATATTCTTATCAATTATTAATTATTATGATTGTTATAGGTTTTAATATAAATTTTCATTTTCCAAGCATATGATAATATTATTGGTGTACAATTCAAACGGAATACTATATTCATCTTATCTACACAAAATCTATAAGCAATAAAACACATAGTTCACAAATATAAATGTATTACGAATATCTAAAAGATGTTTAATTGAAATGTGTACGTAAATTTAATAACTTTATAAATATGATTTACAATCAAATTAGATTAGATTTTTTATTAATTTATATATTAATTTGTTTTACAAATGCAATACTTCTACTTATATTTCAAGTGAATCAAAAATAATTGGTTTTAATAATAGACGTAAATTTTATAATTAATCGTTTTGGAATATAATATTTATGTGAACACTTCTTACGTACATACAATTGTAAATTTAAATGCAATATATAGACATTTTTTTTAAAACATTAAATACATGGATAAAAGTAATCGTGAAAAATATTTCGAAAGAATGTAAGAAATCGTGATTATACATTTTATTAATTAATTATAAGATAGAAATTTGTAGATTTATTATATCTGGGATCAGAAAAACCAGATGTGGCTAGAATATTGCGTAAACACCAAGTAATTCTGTGTTTACGGGATCCGCTCGATTAATTTTATTATATGTTCAAAATAGTGACAATTTTTATGATATACGTAGGCTACATAATTATTAACTCTGCCTTGAAGTATGAAGAAAAAAATAAATAACGCTTTTCATGAATAAGCGAAAATTGTTGACAATTTTAGTGACATCGCTATTTTTATAATGCTAAGCAATAATTATGCACTTATAAGTTTTTTAAATTTTCAATTTAGAGTTTTTATTATTTAATTTTCAATTAATTTGCAGTTTTATGTTCTTAAATTTTATAATTAAAGATAATTGCCGTAAAATTATTATCCTGAAACAACTTTAGAAAGATGATGGTTGCAACAAAATAGTTTAATCAAATAATGTAATTTTATCAAAACTTCTCCTTTAATTTACGGATTTCTAATGAATTAGATAATGAAGAAAGTAAATTTAAATCAAGCAAAAATCAAAACCAAGGAAAAAGTTGAAAATTTATAAGTATGCTTCTACCTAAAATGAGCGTCTTGAAAATGAAAGGAAAGCTTTAGCCATAGATCAGAGTGAGGTAAGGTAGAAATGGGCTTTCTGTTGGCAGACGACCACGACGGCGGCGAGTTTTAGGGATCCGAAGGTAGGATACGGAATGCGGGCGGAGTGGGTCCATGATTGGGGCTCTCATGGCCGGTTTTAGGCCGCACGCGTAGCCTTCGAGGCCAGTATGTATGAGTGTGTATAATCATCCACTTTATAAACGAATTGCTCCGCGAAATTAAGACGGTCTATAAGCTCTCGTCCAATGTTCGTCTTTGTAAATACATTGTCTTATTAACCCAGGTTTTGAGCGATAGTATTACATAATCGTGTAGCGCAATCCTACGCGTATTAGTTTGCGCGTGGAATTTTTTAATTATACTCAGCGTGATGCACCGAAGCACAAGAAATCATGGGAGCGTCGAATGGCGCTGCGCATGCTCATAAACGCCCCAGATATTCGTGACCCTTCGTATATCAGAGCCACCCCTGAATTTCATCTTGTGCGCGCGACGGATCGCACAGCCATTACGAATTCCTTTTCTCTTACTCTCTCTCTCTCTCTCTCTCTCTCTCTCTCTCTCTCTGCGAAGGACATGTATTTCAAAAATTCATGGAAATTACTAGCCTTGGAGGTTCTCAATTTCTGTATTACTCCAAAGAAATGTAATTTTCTCTAATTAAAATAATTGTAATTGTCACGAGCAACGATTAAACCAAAGAATTATTGCTCATATTTCGAAGCTTATTTTGAATTATAATTTAATTATCAACGCTTATAAATTTTTATCGATAGATGGTCTTGAACTAGTTCGAGTGAGATAATCGGTTATTCGATTCAATGAAGGTTGACCGTTTTGTAAGTCATAAAGATAATATTAATGCACCGTTACGCGATTTCCACGATTATTATTCTCCAACGGGCAAAATATACATTCGCAATTGCAATTCGAATGACTATAAATCATCTTTAAAACAAAAGGAAAAGTTTCCAAACTACCACGACGGAGAGCACGAAGCCGAAATACGTGCCTCATAAAAAGAAGAACCGACCTTCCATTGAATATGAAAACGTTGGTTTACGACCATCGTCGCGCCATCTTTATCCAGAATACGCGCCAAACAACGACGACGATGACGACGACGACGACGTCACACCACATAACCATCCAACATGTGTCAGCGCGAATTTCACTTTTGAAAATCAGCCGCGCTCTTGCGGCCGCGTATCGCGACGTACTCACCTCCGTCAACGGCGGCTTGCGAAGGTCGGGACGACAGGCGCAGGCGAGTAGCTCAGTTGAAAAGTAAGGGACTAAAATCGATACTCACAGCAGAAGACCGGGGCCGAGACAAGGTTGCGCGATGATGCCGGCGAGAAAGTCCGGGCGCGTCTATGCGTGGGGCGGCATTCAACGGGTGTCCCGGCGCGAACCGAGACGGCCGATGTCATCGCCGAGAATCCGGGACACGCGCACACCGCTAAATAGGCCGCGTCTGGTGGCGGTGCGCGCGTGCGTCTGCGCGGCACCGGCTGAAGTTTGACTCTGGGCGTCACCATTGCCCACCAACGCCGCCGTCACCGCCGCCGATGACGACCATGGCGACGACGGCGACGACGGCGAAAGTCAAGGGATGCCGGGGGTGAGAGAAAGAAGACGAGCTCGAGTCGTCTCGTTCTTGATGGTGATCTAAACGCTCGTCCTCGGAATGTTTCTTCCGTTGATTCTTCGGTGGATGTCGAAGGAGAGGGACGGATGATACTTCACGTCTGTCCGGTATCGCGACGACCTGCAGACTAATCCGCTTGCTACCACGCGTCTATCTACCCGGCAACTACACGCCTATGTAAACTGCCATTAACATAAATTATCATTGGTGACAGTTACCACCACTACGGCTCCTTTTCTCGCTCGCTCTCCGTTACTCTTCTGTGCTAACGCCCTAGAGCCCGAAACGACAAGGACCATCTTTCTCCATCTACTTCCTCTCCGCTTTCTCTTGTTTCTGTTATCCTCTTTTTCTCCGTCCCAGCCTCTCTCGTTTACTTATGGGTCTTGTTCCCTCTTGCTTTGCCTCCTACAAGAACCGCAAAACGAGTACTCGGCCTTAATTAATATCTGGAAATGATACTTACGAATTCGTAAGTATCATTCGTATTTTAATTATATAATTTTTCAAGAGACCTTTCTTCAATAAATATTGCTTCGATACTAGTTACGACTCTTCTGTAATGATTGAGATAAGGTCGAATTGATTTGACACTTAAAAACAATTTTTTTTTAATTGGCATTTTTATTCTTTATTTCAAAATATCGCGTGGATTATATCTTATTAAATGAGCTAATATTTAATGTCATATCATTTCTATCTTACAGGGGGGAAAACCCTTTTTATCAGAAAAAACATAAATGTAATAAACTTAAATATATCACCGATGTACACGGATTTAAACAATACAGTATATTTCTTCAGTGCTTTAATAATCAAATGATCCGTTCAGCGTTTCACTTTTTATATTCGAGTAACCTTGAACTTGAGAGAAAGAAAAGAACTACGATGTAACAAGTTCGATAAGTGAGAATCGCAATTGGTGAGTATGAGTTAGAGTGCTACATCATCGCCTACGGTAAATCTACCACTTCACTGTCACTTTTTGCTAGTCGGTTATATTATTATATATAAAGAATAAATTGCTTTCTATGCGCTAAGGTACCGACAAACAATGCGAGTATCGTGTGAGAAATGGCTATAAGTACAGGGACGATGTGGACTCGAGAGGCAAGTTTCGTTTTAGTCGTAAAGCCAATGATTTCCGGTCGTCGATTAAACAGCGTACGATTCACCAATTGTTAAGTTAAGCTAACAAGTAAATTCGATAAAATAATGTCGACCATTAAGTCATAATGAAGAATTTTAATTAATTTTAGACCATAAATATAAATATCCGAAGGTATGCTATAAAATAAAAAAGTATTTGTAAATTGACATTGCAATAGAAACGTCGCTCATTTAATGCCATAATCTCAAAATTAAAATATTAACGTTATAATTTTTCCTTCAAATTAGCAATAATTAGATTTACCCAATAGCATTGCATAATTTTTCAAGCGCAATAAAATTTAAATACAGTCAGCCTAGTAGTTTATTGTAGCAGAAATTTTCCTTACTTACCGTTGATTACTAATAATTTTCAGTCGGTATTAAATAAATATTATGCATCGGTCGATAACATGTTACAGCATAATTGATCATATTTGAAGTAGTTTTACATCATGTCAATTTATAATTATTTGAACGAATAAAATATCGATCGTTATGTATAATACACTACGCATATACAGCAACGAGTAATATTACTGTTGGTTGATAAATAAACTTTTATTTCAGGATAATGGAGTAGATGGCGCAAGTATCGATTTATCTGATAGATCGACTCCACCTCTCAGCCGTTAAAGCCCCACCCCTTGCAACGTCTAAAATGCTAAAACCACCCTTCAACCATTACGACAGTAAATTGATTCATGATGGCCGCTCAACAACTGCCGCTCCATCTGACATCTATTCTACAAAACACATTATAATGTTTCTGCGGCCGATAACGCAAAAGCCCTTTGCTGAAGTTAGGGTAGATGAAAAACTTCGTAAGTTTCCCGTAGATGGCAGAATTCAACGTTTTCCGTAGTTTTCGATATGTTACGGATGAATCGTTTCTAGTTGATTAAATGCAATATTAAAATTTTGTTTACAATATCAACTAAATTCCATTTCACATCTTTTAACAACACTAAAACAATCTTAATAACATACGTAGTATTTATTGCTTGAAAAACATAACAAAATTATTTTGAATAATAACACAATAAATATTAATATCGGTAATATTAATAATAAATATTAAAAACGGTAATAACTAATGATGAAATGAATCCTTTATTCCTACCGATTAAATCTATCCTTTTATATTTTGTAATATTTTACATTATTGAAACTAAGTTAGCAAGAAAGTGGTATGCAACATTCGAAAAATTTAACAATAATTTTTAATTTTTCATAATTTTTATTATATATTTTCAACAATTTTTTCCAACATTCTTTTCGTAATATCATCCTTAAAATAATCACGAAAGTTCAATATAACATAATATTAAAATAAATAAATAATCGTATAAGAAACAAATGAAAATTTGCTTTTACCACAGAATATTTAGTAAGTTAAATATCGGTAAAATTTCTAAAGTCGATATTGATTTTTATAGCAATTATGTTTACGTATATATAATTTTATCAAATAATTGCATTTCACACACCGTATTTACAAAAACAATTATATTACTTGTTATAACTCGGTGAAATATCCGTCAGTCGTCCATTTACCCCCTAACATAGTTTAAACATTAAACGATACGATCTTTATTTAGCAATTCACACCAAGTGCACCCCTTGTTCTGTGAGAGCGTCTTTGGTTGATTGTCAATATCGGGACATCAAGGACTCTTATAAAATAAAGAAATTTCATCATCAGGCGCACGCGAGAGAATCCATCATATCTGTCGAAAAAGGCGGGAGGACATTTCGCACTAGAGGAGCATAAGCGACATTTTATAGCATATTAACGGGAACGACCTTTTGGAGTAATGGTCGCTACTGCTCCCGAGGAGGCGCAAAGTACCCGGGAAGAGGCCGCGGCAGCAAGAAAAAGTAGTCGCACGTCACATCGCATGAGCGTCCCCGCGCTCGATAGCGTTTCCTATAGTTGCGCAGCTCCTTCCCGATCCCTCGGGACGAGCATTTCCAGGAAGCGTAACCGACGCGAACGAATCAAAAGAGCGCGGCCTTCTCACTTCATTGGAGATGACGTCGAGTTCAGCCCCGGACCGCGAGTGTCCGCTGTCTATTCGAATTTCTTCGCGATGTACAACCGAGGCTCGGATCCCGTGCCTTGACGGACATGATACATCCTCGCTAAAAATGCCGTCATACGTCACGTTTATGGCTTATTCAACAAGATTTTGGCGAACGGACGTCAGCTCGACGGAGTTTACTCGACCGTGATGGGCATTGCCGACTTACCTGGAAAATTCCATCGATGCTGTTTTTCAGACTCTCGAACATCCATTGACAATCAATCTGCTCGTTTTTATTTAAAACTCTTACACTTGGAGCAAATTCAATTCTAATTCTTAGTTTTGCTAATGGAAATACGTATTGGGACATAATGGACATAATTGACTAATTTCACAACTTTTTTCCATATGTGACTATATGGTATTACTATAGAAGCCAAATCACATCAACGTGTATTTTATAAGTGCCTATTAATTACTGTCTTTGAGACGCTAACCATAAGAAGGATGTAAAAATAAAGGACAAATATTCATTTATTATGATGGTACGTTTTGCATTTAGTCGATAAGCGTCCATTAGAATAGCAGACAATGCATTTGTAATTCTTCTTGACAGTTATCTCCGTTGAAATTTATAATTGAATCTAGGTATCATATTTAAGTTTACCAGCTACTTGTGTACCTTTCTAATGATATTTTTATTAAAATATAAAAAGCTGAAAGTATATTTCTGTTTTTAAATTAAATTCAGTTTATTTGTTAAAATATATAAGAACAAAGGAAGTTGATTCTACAGTCGGGCAACAGGGAAAGAAGAAAAGATATCATTGAAGGTGTTTAGACCCTGAATAAGATAGGAAAAACATTCTTTTTGTAGGAACATTCAAAACATTTTCATTTAATAGTCATACACTTTTTTGTAGCACACCACAACTCTTCTGAGATTTTTAAATTTTTATCAAATGTTAAGAAATTAGTATTCCTATATCATTTTTGTAAAATAATTATTGTAAAGTAATTAGAGTTTTATTATGTTATATTTCTTTAAAAATGCATTACTTAAGAATTTTTACTGTAGAAAATGAAAAAATATGATATCTTGAACTATCCTCGATACATTTTAGCTAAATAATAAAACACTAATGCGTAAAAGTAAAAAATAAATTTGGGTACATAATGACCTCAAAATAAAAACAGAAGAATCGGTTGGAAATGTCTTCAACAGATTTTTATATAAAACCAGCAAAAATAGAAGAATATCAAGATCGTAGGTTTCAAATTTTGATGCTTTATCATGATTTATCATTCAATTTAGAAACTTAGAGTGGATGTTAATTAAGTGTACTATTTTCTTCCGTATGATAACATTACATTAATAAATTATTTTAAAATTTAATCTAGCATATCTATAATAGAATATGTGCACATACCTAATCATACACACCGATTTGCGCACGACCAGAAGGAATGTTGAATAAATAAAAATAATATAATAAGATATACAAAAAGAGTTTATTCATTTCATATTCTATAAAACTGCATCAATTTTAATTTATTTAAAATTAGCATATATTTTTTTAATTCTTATACATATCAAAGTATACTTATAACACTGCACGAGTTCGAATACAAATTTGGAATATATATTTTTTTCAGAAATAATAAAATTCAAAAACGATAAACCACAACTTATCCTAATTGACTTTGGCTTCACATAATTGATAAAAAATGTTAAATTATACGTGGTAAATAATACAATTGCTATTCAATATTGTGCATCTATCATAATATCATGCTGACTGATTATGCAATTAAGATTTACAAACTGATTTTCAAAGAGGAATGAAGTACAAAAAAGATTAATTTGAGACTTTTAAAAGTAAAAATCTTCTATCTAGTAAAACAAAATATATGAAAATATCAGTTTTTTAATATTTGAACTTTAATCAAATGATTTGTTTAGTATTTTATGATGGAATTTTCTTTTAATTTTTTTTCTTTAGTCGAGGAAAGTTTGTGTAAAAAAAATATTTCTAGACAAAATAAGAAACATTTTTACATAATTTAAATAATCATTAAATAATCATCATTTTTTAAGTAACATGAAAAAATTGCAACAACTGACCAATTGTCTTTAATAGGACATTCATAACTTTACAAACCTTGTAAATACTAATGTTGGACGCAGAGTATCAACTTCCTCTCTTTATGTTTCTGTCTGTCCATCCCTCTCTCTCACTTTCGAGTTCACGCTCGCTTTCACTCTCTCTCTCCATCTCTTTTTGTTTGCGCCTGCGAACGGGTGGATATATATTTTAAATAAATATCTAACTAAACTTTATTTTTTTTTTGTCATAAAGCTAAACAAGTTTTACGGCAATTAGAACTGTAAAAAACTGTTTTTTAAGTAGCTTACAAGAATTTTGCGAAATTACCTATCCAGATTATGTTTTGTCTACAAAAGTAATAATATAAAAAAATTTTTAAATAATTTTTATAATGTAAATTGCTAACTTTATCAAATTGTAAAATTTGAAAATTCTTTATACATATTCGTGCAATTACCTAATATACAATTCTCGTTAAATTTCTGCATTAATTATATTAAAAATTTGTAAGAAGATTTTTTATTTCAGTGTATATTTTGTTTAATCGTACAAGGTTGCCAATGACGCAATAGCTTGTAGACCAATGAAATTTTTGTTTATAGATATAGCGTTACTTTAAATACGACGTTCAATCGCGCAAGGCATCGAATAATGGGATCAGTTTTACGCACCAATTTTTACAAGTAAACTTCCACGTTAGCAACTCCATGCGCTTACATAATGTATACAGCACAATTATACGTCTACTCACAAAAAGTCCTATAGCGCTCCAAGTAGATCCTATCATTGACGATCTCACGTACCCGGAGACTGTAATTGATGCAAATTTGCATATGTGCACGATAATGCCTGCAACTTATGAGGTGAATATCGTTATCGTATTCTGTACTATGATCTGACACACTTAGACAATATTTAGATAAATACAGTTAAATACAGTACTATCATCATGAAGAAATTATTTAAATAAACATGGAAATATAATTGTGTAGACTACCAACTTAGAAATCATATATTTAATTTCTGAATTTTACAAAGGGATATTTATAGATTAACTCGAGAGTTGTGAGATTTCAACATTTTAGAATTCTTATAAGACACGAACGTGAATATTCTACGCGGTTATTTAAATTTTTTTATTACGTAATTTTGCTGCATTTTTCGTAATGATAATTTACTTTTTTCAACAATGCCTAAAAAATTAAATATCGTTGATTAAGCATTATAAGATCGTGTAAAAATCAATAAAAATCATTTCTACTTTTTTCTGTTAAAGAGAATTTAACGTGAAATATCTGATAAAAATTATTATCGTAGAAGATAAATAGGGTTTAAAAATAGTCATTATCAATAGATAATAAGCAGAATTCTATGACATTCATACATTTTTGGTAGATTAAAACAATGTCTATTATTCATCTTAAATATATTTTTCTATATAATTGCATAAACTTTTATATATTTCAATTAAATGGTATTTATTTTAGATCCCAATACCTATTAAAATGAATTATGAGCTGTGAGCTTCCTTATTTTGTATTAGAAAACACTCCCCAGGGTATGACTTAAATCTGCGTTCCATAGGCTGATTTCTTCATGAATTATTCGTGCAATAGAATTTATTCTTCACACGAAAAAGAAACAATATTTAAAAAAATATGTTGCAAAATTATACAAGTTTAGTTACTTATTCCTATTACTATTTTATATTTATCTATTTACAATATAAGATAAATATCTACATGATATTTTAATGCTTAAATATTATTCAATTTTTATTCGCTGTTCATTACAGGCGATAAAAACGTAATTTAATTCAACAGGCAACCGCATATTCGTAAAACACATACCAAGAAACTAAACGATAAGTATGTTCCATTTTCGTCGCATATAATAATTTATATGAATAAATATTACATACAAGATAAATACGAAAGGTAACGCTTTGTACATTACACATTACATTACACATCTGTATATGAGCGAGGAAGGCACTACCGACATCAGTCTTATCAAAGATGCAAACGATAAAATCCAGATCGACACCAGGCAAACTTCTCCCGAAAAATAATGATGGCTAACGGTGTTCTTCGTTCACTCTGCCGGTATGTGTACGATTGTGTGTTTGCACGTTCTAATACTGAACCGACTCGCGGGTCAGTTAGGGTCGCGACCTCCACGCCAACTCTTCGCTTTGGCGAACCTGCTGCCGAATTTCAGCCTGTCGCTACGAACCACGTGATTGATAAACCGTGCTCTTTTCTTCATTCTCGCACAACTTTTGTCTCGGAGTGTAGAGAGTGACTCTTGGTTGTGTCCCGTTTTTGCCACTGAAGGACAATTGAATCGTCGCATGTGTAGGTGAACGAAATTTCGCCTCTTCTAAATTGATCCGCTCATTCAATTTGGAAAAAACTTCTCTTCGAATCACGATGCCAATTACTTGTACTTTTGTTATCAAACAGAAATCATACATTTGTAGCGGATGGATTTTAATTTTAACTTCATTTTATTACGCATATGAAATATAATTACTTTTATTTTTACTTTTAGATCCTTTAAGCATGCGCTTATGTCTTATGCGCACGCTTTGTATTTCTGACGAAAAATATGACATTCATTGAAAACTTGAAAAAATGAATTCATCGATCGGTTTTAAAATCTTAGTCGCATTTCGAAACTGCTTTAGAGTCAAGAAGTTCTGCACTGTCCAAAATAAATAAAAGTCCAAAGTTGCCAGGTCGGGTGAATTCACTGCGTCCAAATCTGTAGAAGTGCCCAGCCAAGATAGATGGTTTACTAAGTGGTAGAGGCAATATGCGGTCCAGCGTTATCGTGCAGTAAAATCGTGTTTTGGCTTCCTTACAGAGTAAACGGTCTCGGGCAAAGAAGCTTAAGAAAAGGAGCTCTTTTTACATTCCACTCTAAACTGAAAGAGCCTTTTTATCATTAATATTTCGTTTTATCATTCATGTAAATAGAGGCTTAGAGACTACCCATTACTCTTTGTGTTTAAGATTGTCCCGAAGAACGCGCGTTTCGTCACCTTTAATAATTGTCAATTCAAAGGGTTATGGCCTCATCTGGAAGTAAATTAATTCCCCATATACTCCTGATTCTCAAGTTTTGTTCTTTTTACCGTTATACATTTTTATAGCTTTGAGTTCGCGTTTGCTTGATTCAAATATACTATCCAACTTTTACTCATACACGTGATCTATTTTTATTTTACAAAGCTTGCAAATTGCGTTAATTTTTGCGTTATTCGCTGGATGCATCGACAACGCATCTGACTCAATATTTGCAAGTATAATTGTTTCGCACAGCGTAATACCTTGATTAAAATAAAATAATTTAAGTCACACGCTTTGTACGAACATGCTGCTTATTTATAAGACCTTCACTATTTATATATGTAATATTCAATGTATTATAAAATAAGTTAATACCAAAAAAGATAAAAGATATCATTTTTTATAGAAACCAACTTGTAGCTACTTAACTATAATTTATACACGTTTATATCAAACACGATCTTCTGAAAAAAAATGGCAATGATAAATTTAACTCTTAGTAATATTTTAATTTCGATAAACAATTAGCTGTTAGAACATATCTGATAGATCCAATTTTAAAACAAACTTTACTAAAACACTCTAGAAATGATAATATGGCATATTTTCACAAATATGCCATATTTTACAGTTAAAGTAGATTTTTAATTATTTGTACCTATTTATCATTTGTCAAAGTATATTAGTTTTGAGTTAGAAAATTTTCTATGTATTTCAATTCAAGGATTTATGTGTTTGTACCCATACACGTTTGGCTTCACTGATATACGTAACCGCCTACAAATATGTACGTAAATATACATAACATATACCTGAGATTATACCATTGCAAGAGGGTCGAACTAAAATTTAAGTACCTATGTATTTATAAATATGTATGCTTGTGCGTGAGTGTGTGTACAAAATATAACATATATTAGGTTATTTCTATTCGTAAAGAATTCTATTTGTGCTGAATTGCTATTCGATAATGTACTAAAATTTCTATGAACTAATGCACCGTTAGTTATTCGTTAAAAAAAAAAACGTTACGTAATATAGGATTCCGATAAAAGATTTAAAATAAATTATTGTGGAATACAGTAATGTTTATTTATAAGAAATGCAGAAGCTATTCCTTTCTTAATACTAAATATGACTTACTTGGATACATTTGGAGAAACTGATGAAATGTGTTAATACTTTGGCATCGTTCTTGTTCGAAGATTAAAAAATGTTTGAAACTTATCGCCGTAGCAATGTACAACTGATATTTCCAAAACGGATAAATACTTAGTTTCTGATGATTCTGACCGCATAAATTAAAAAAAATTAACAGTAAATTAATGTATGAGCAATGAAAAAATAATTAAAATGAAAGTATTTATAAGAGAGTCATTCTGAGCTGACATTACAAGAGATGTTCGTCCAAAAATTCTCAATGAAAACCCACTGCGCTTATCTTTCCGAAACCATATATCCAACAAATTCTCTTCATACAGAATTCGCATAATTCAGATTTTGCGGAGCATCGAAGAAAGGCTCTCCTCTTCAGCGTTTGCCGTCACGCTGCCGTGAAAACTCGAGCGTTCCTTCCATTCTTTCAATTATTTCTGTTTCCTTGCTTCTTTCTCCCCCTTTCGCCCTCTCGCGCTCTTTCGTCATCGTCGTCTGTCTCTCTTGCTTCTCCAGTGGTGCGGCATAGAAAGCATCGAGGCGAACACGAGTGTTAACCTCTCGCGCGGGCGAAACTATTACAATTCCTCGCGCCTGCCGCGGGTGAGGAGGTGGTGGATATAGGAGTTCGCTACCGCCGTGGTATCCCCGCGATCCCCCTTCGACGCGCACCCGGGACCTGCCTGGCATCGCGCCCGTCAAGGGAGATTTATAGCAACTCGAATTCCTCGACTACTAGTCGGGAAAGAGGGCGCGTGCGGGGGTGAATGCCACTGTGGTGAAGTTAGGAGAAGGAGGGACAGAGAGGGTGGATTCGGCCATGGAGTACGGGAGTTCAAAGAAAAAGAGAGACGGAGAATGTGTGGGGCAAGTGAGCCCCGGAAGAGGAGGGTTGAAGTCTAGCTAATGTATGCGTGAGTACGGAAAGGTCTGGCCAAGAGAGGAAAAGAGAAGAAATTGAAGAAAGCGTAATAGGTTTTCGATAAAGAAATGATATTAGTGCAAATTTCGGAAAAATTGCTCCTTTGTCGTCGTCAGGCTTTTACAAATTTTGGAGACAATAAGACAGCCCGAGCCAAACTGCTGTTTAAAATTAACACGCTGCTTTTAATTTGGTACATATTTTGGTGCATATTTCTTATAATTCTACTTTCAGAAGGACCTTCACAATATGATAAATAAAACTAATAGTTAGAAATTACTGAGATGTTTTTCAGGCTTTCGGAATGCTATATGAGCAATTAAAACTAAAAAGCAATCACTCGTACATATCTATTCGAATGACCATAAAAATCTTAAATTGTAAATTACGGTTATATAATTAAAATTCCTTCATATTTTTTCTAGCTACGGTAAAGTAAATTATATTTAATATTCCAATTAACTTACTTTAAAGAACAACCTTATTTGCTATTTAATTATCTAGCTAATGATAGTTGTTATCGATCTAGTATAAAATCTAGTTTAAATATTTTTATCCATGTACAAATTTTCTTGTACATTATTCATATTTTTTAAAAAATTGTAAAAGAAAAATGAATTTAATTTGGAATTTTTCGTACTTTTTCAAAAATTTAAAGAAATCGCTTGTTCAATATTTAATATGAATAGGGATGGTTGTTTCGTTCTCTAACATTAAGTGTTAATAATTTAAGAATACCATTTAATAAATATTAGGGTCTTTTATATTTTTTTATATTTTATTATTGACTAATTCTAATTTTATGTAAATATTCATATGATTATGACTAAAAATTGTTATGCTATGAAATATTTAGTTAAGGCTCAGTAATAATATAATAGTATTGTACATATGTAAAATACTCGTTGAGAGTATCTTACATTGATGAATAATAACAATTACAATAACACAATTTCAAATAAAAGCATCCTATGAAACATCATTTTTCAAACAATTTTATATTCAAACGGGAGAATCATCAAACAGCATTTCCAAATTTTCTTAAAAATAAACTTCAAACCGTTTATATGCACATACTTCACGCAATTTCGAAGAAGTTGAAAGCATCACTATGCAACGTTACATAGCGGTGCATTTATGTTTTCAAAATAAAAAATGGTTAAGAGATCTTTGAAAAGTTTGAAAATAATTGTTCATTTTTTAAGATACAATTATATCACTCTAACAAGTCGAGTATAAATATTAATATATAAATAAAGACTCTTTTTTACAAGATTGAAAATCTACAAGAAGAAAATATAATGGAAATAAAATTTTTGCAATTAGAGTGATCATGGTTTAATGTAAGATCTGCATAGTTTTTTCCTTCAAAGCATAATTTCATATTTTTCTTAAGGTCTATCAATTAAAAATAAAATTTAGCATTATAATATAGCCGTTAAACATGTACTTCTTTATTAATGCAAGTTTAGGCTACATATTGGTAAAAAAGCTCCCCGTAACAAATAAGTTGCAACATTTAGCAACGTTCATCGTCAAAAAGGAAAAAGATGAAAAAGCTTCTGCTTATTCCCAGTGCTTCGACAGACAGTTCGGGCGGAAAATACAGCGCCCATATAACGGAAGAGAGAAACACAAGAGCGCTTTCGACCTGAGTCCGAAACTTCGGCTACATTACACGGAAGCCATCCGCAGCGCTTTTTCTCCTCGAGTACGACGCACGCCACACGTTCCACTGGTAGACGTCGACGTCGAGCGAGCGACTTCGCCACCTTATTATACGCCCAAGCCGCTGACAGGCTTCCGCCGACGTGCCTCCGAGTCGCTCATCACACTCGGAAAGGGTGCGCCGACGGGGTCGAGGGAGGCGAAAAAACGAATACCAGAAGCGACGCTGGTAGAAAGAGTGGAAATAGAACGTTGAGCCGACCGGAGCCTTCGGCGTTTATTGTTTCCGTGTCGATCAGCGCAAGACCTGTTAAGCTTCAATTCTCGAGCTTTCTTCGGGGATCCGCTCGTTCTGGCGAAGCTAGTACTGCAAAGCTATTTTCTTTTATGTGCCACTGACTATTAAAAGAAAGGTAGATTTTTATACTCTAGTGAAAGACGATGCGCAATAATCAAATATAGAATGTCTTACAAGCGAGTAGCTCGGAAAGATATTCAAAGTATATGTGGTTGATATGTGCGAAAGCCGTGCCACGATCGAGCAATTTTCTACACGATCCAAGGCTGCATAAGTGTGTAATCTTATATACAGATTAAAGTTTGTAAATTCATGTAAAAAATATTAACACCGACCTCGATCAGTTGTGATCAAGATTTCTTAATCTTGATAACGTGTTATGTACGTATAAAATTACAGTTTTGCACAATTGTACAATCGATCCCAAAATGCACAACACCGGATTCAGACGCTAACGAGATCTATCTCTCCAAATAAATAAATAAATCGAATGAGGTTGCTGTTTAAAAATAATTGACGATTGAGAATAAGTATTCATGTATTATTATCCGGTTACGATACCCATAACATATATACTTTTATCACTAAATTAAATTAATTATTTTGTTAGCCAAGTCTACAATATTAATATCTTTATACATATTAAATAAATATTAGAGTACTCGACGAAAGCGTAGATTCATATAATTATTATTTGAAAAAGGATAAACTTGATAAAGGATATAAATACTATGTGTGAAATTAAAATCTCGTTTACCTTTAACTATCGTGGAGTTAAATCAAGTAGCTTAAATTTTGTTACATGTTTGTTAATAGTCATAAAGTTAATAAGATAGATATTTTCGGATGAGATATTTGTATGTAAAGTTGAAAGGGAAATTACATTTCAAATTACGTATTATTATTTGATTACACTGATTTTATGTATAGAATTATTGCGTCAGTGACTTTGATTCGTCGAAGTTTTCGTTACTATGTACATTGTAATGTAGGAAGCATGGTGTAGATTTTTAAATACTAACGTTTAAATTGTTGTAAAAACTTAAAATATTCTCAATATAATATTCTTTATTTTCTGTACAAATTTTCTGAAAAATAGAGCAATGAAATTTTAATATTACTTATTATTCAGCAAATCACGATTTGTTGAATCAAGATTTGTTTGTTGCAGCTAATTAATAATTAATGGAAAAACTCGTTTAGACAGGCGACATTTACCAAAGATGAAATAACCAAAGAAAAATAACGGCTAACTTATTACATCGAGTGCCAAACGAGTAGAACCGGAACTATCAATTGCCTAAAAAGCAGACGCGAAGGGAGTGGAAATGAAAAGAGAGGTACCAATGAAATAAATGTCGCTGGAGAATCATGCGAGAGCGAGTCGATTAGAAGTACAGTGAGAAAGAGGCGAGAGAGTGAGAGAGTTGGCGCCGCACACATGAACGCGTGCTGTTGAGGTGTGGTGATCGGAATTTACGAGATAGCAACCCCGCTTCACCCTTTATCCCTTCTGCCAAGCACTTGTTCTCCCCCTAAACTCTCAACAGGTGGTCGTTTTACTCGACTTCTGTATTGTAATTTATAATTTAATTGATTTGGGCACGAAACAAAAGTGATGTTATTGAACTTGTCCTCGATACACTTCTCCTTGACGATTCATTATTATTATGTCGACTGCGCAAACACGACGTCCGCATTTATTCAGGAAAGTAGTTTTTTGTTATTGGATGTGCATCGAGAGAATCTTATTGCTCAAATCTATGAGCTTTGAGAAATATGTAAGGTATACGAGTACTTGTATTTTCATTACTATTAAACACTGTTCACAGATGAGTTGCATTATGCATTACAATAAACACTAAAATTCATAATTAAAAACATTATTTAATATCTGCAATAAATATAAATTTAAACATTTTTTCCACGAGGTTTTCCGTAACTGTTTGAAAAAATATTATACATTGATCGTTTTTATTGGTATTAAATTCTAATACTCAAGTTCTCGAAATATCTTATAAAATGTTTTGTACAGATGATGTTTGGTTTTAACTACTGAGGTTACAAGACTATAAACGTGTTCAATTTTTATTTTTTAAGCATTACATTCAGAGACTTTCAATTAGTACATACAATTTTGTAGTCCCAAGGTTTGTTTGTTTGTTTGTGAATTGCACCAATTTAAAGGAATTTTTGGTAGGAAAATTCTCTCTTTATTTCCGCTTTAAAATAAAATAAAATTTAACACAAAACTACATTTAATATTGCTTTAAATTATATAGACGAAATAAAATGCACTTGAGATATTTATGCGGTGTTTCTTGCTCAAGTGCATCGAAAATATTGTCATCGGATAAAGATAGCGATATGGTTCCTTAATAAGTGGGTATTCGAGTATATAGATTTATGAATTGTTTATGTTTACGATAGACATTATTGGGCTATTGTATTACATTATCTGAATGGTAAAAGCTTCTGCAATAATTTATGAGTCTTAAAATAGTGAGTCTTAAATAGCTATTGCTTGAAAGTAAGCCTTCAATTTCGTAGATTACCCAAAGTCAAAATAAAATGCAGAGCGCGCGGTTCAGGTATACGTGGATTTAACCGTACATTATGAACGGTAAAGTGTACGGAAAACCCTTTTTACTTCTGTAACGGACTGACGGGACCTTGGACACACCGTTGTGGAAAAGTTATTGAAGGGTCGACCCATGCAAATGGTGTTTCAGATTTGCGCACGACCTTCGCGCAAATTCGCGCAAACTGGTTGAGCTTGTAAATCACCTAATGGATACCTTCAAAGATTCAGTTCGAAAGGTTTGCGCTCCTTTTGCATCAACGTGACGTCTGCTGTTCGGAACTTTCATTGTTTCGGCAAATATATTTTTAGAAAAATGCACCTCCTCAAACTATTTCTCGATCCTTTGTCATCCCAACCGTTTGCTTTTTAATTTCGACTTACTTTAGGATAAATGTATTTGTACTGAATGTATCACTCGAATTTAAATTGAGGCCAGAAGAAGCTTGGATATATAGATACTACAGCATAGAGAAACGTGTTAGGTCGAATGACATTGGGACAGCTGTCACGAATGATTAATTTTTAGCTGAAGGTGCTAAGTACTGACGCTACTTTAACATGTCTTCGCTCTTAAACATTCGAAAAGTTTTTTTTCGCTCCAACTCTTTATATTTCACTTTATTATCTGGATCTAATAACATTGTAAGATGGCTAGAACTTTCTAAAATATTGAGTCCGTTCAGATTTATTTAACAAATTTCAAAACATCCGCTTATAATTAGCAAAAGAATTTGAAATTTGTTAATGTAAACTTTTTCTTGACATAGACAATCAGTCTATTTTAAATGTGTAGCTTACAGTCTAGTCTGTAAATTAAATGGCAATCATTTATTTTTATCGAGATATAAAAGTTCTTTTGAAATATTATTTTTACAATATATTACGGACTTAATCCGTTTTTCAATTTATAAATAGATCTAGATTACTCTCATTAATTATAAACATATGCATTGATTTAATGATTGAATGTATCATTAAAGAAACAAGAAATTGTAAATGAATTAAATATTTATTAGAAAATTTACATTTTGTTACTTGAAAAATGTTGAGTAATTTATTGGAGTTTCAAAAGATAAAATTTATACAAGTATTTAATCTTATTGACTGTCGGGTCGTAGTCAATATTGTGAACTTATTTGAGATACAAGATATTTGAAGAAACTGAAGTTATTTTAGCAGTGATTTAAAATACTTAAAATAACTTATATTAACTTACATAAATAAAAAGCAGAGTCATTAATGTGACGAGTGCCTTTCAATATCATAAAGCTTGATTGTTTGTTCTTCGATGAGAAAGTGCCATAAGGAACTTTAAATCGATCTATAATTAAAGGAGTAGTAACTTTCTGCGAATTCAAAAAATAAAAAACACCAGTAGAGGAAACGTAGTATCGCTTCTTGTATTTTGTATGACCGGTTATTCTGATTTGTTTCTCTCTGGACTGTCAGCACACGCCAAGCTAACAGTATTTAACGTTCCCTCCTTCCGTTCAACAGTTCTCTGCGCGATGGCTTACGCTATGGACGGTATTTGCATAGAAGCCTACAGTAGTGGTAGTAATAGTATCCCTTTTGTTGCGACTACACTTGCCTCCCACGTTAGTGCCTTCGCTGTCAGTCAACGGACACACGGAGCCGCGGTCCAGTCACTCTTCTCTCGGCTTTTGCTTTCGCAACCTCCTTCTTCTTGCCTCTCGTCATCGTCGTCTCTCTTCTCTCATTCTTTCGACTGTGGCTCGACTCGTTGGAACCTCCCTGCAGGCGCACGCCTATACAACCCTCCAACTCTCTCTTGCTCTCTTACTTCCCTTCGCATTCCTGCATACGATTACGCGAGCACTGCACTTACGTGCGTTTTGCGCTCTCGCCGCCGTCTTTTACTTTCCTTATTTTTTACGCTGTTGCCTGTCGCGACTCTCTTTTTATGCCCGCGTCTGCTTTTCTTCGTGCGCCTGCTCTCGCTACTGTCTGTCTCTCTTTATACGAGAGCCGTCACTTTTCGAGCTCTTATTATTCATTATACCGCTGGAGTGTCTTGTATGCGTTGCAAACGCGAAACTGGGTTAGAGTTTAGCGTTAACGTTCGCATATATATATATTGATTGCTTCATTTTTTGTCCGCTTGTATTTTTTGGTCTTCTTCATGAGTGGACAAATATGTTTTTATGAATAATGGATAGGCTTCCTTCAATCATTGGCGCACAGATGAGGTGCATTCAATTTTGATGTTTATCCTGACATGCAATGTCTTAGTTAATTGTTGCCTATTATAGTAAGTGTACACTTAAATTAAACGGTAGATAAGAAGTACATGTATTTATTTTTAAAAGACCAAGTCGACATGATTAACTCTTCGAATATATGAATTGATGTTACATTTTGTAAAATAGGAATAGTCGTGATTTATGCTTGCACATCGTAAAAGGATTTTTGTTTATCGATCACAAATCATTCGTTAATAAATATTACACATTCATATAAATAACTTTTTATTCTTGAAAATTCTTAAAATCTTATATTTATTGCAATTCATTAGAAGAGAAATAGTGCTTTAATGACCATTAAAGTGAATTTACATGTAGATATTTATAGACCAATTATAAATTAATGAACTTAATTTTTTAACGACCGACACACATATAAAAATAGTTAATTTCCGTATCTATAATATATTGACTTATTTTATCGAGTGGTATATAAAAAAAAAATAAAAGATAGTCTGCAGCGGTAACATTTAAATAAACAAATGCATCACAAAATTATATTTTAAATCGTTTAAAATAATTTGAGCGCATCCATCGAACAATTATACAAATGTCATTTGTATAAAAGTTTAACTTTGAATTTCCTTGTATCAAAGGCTTCTGAATAACAATAAGTACGGACTATTAATTTTCTTAGTTGTAAATGCCAATGAAATAAAAAAATGTTTCTTTAAGGCGTGTACAATTTAATTTTTTGCTAATGCTAAGGTCTTTACATGACCGCGTGTAACTTGACGGACGATTAATTACAATGTTTCTTTACTGGTTGTTCAGCTTCAAGAAATCAGAGCATGGAATCAGGAATGCCGGATTCGAATATTATATGTCAATTTAACTTTTTGCATAACTCTCGACATCTCTATTCGTGAAATGACGCGAATGAGCGCAAACGATTCAATCGTTGCAATAGAATTTGCAAGCAATCGTGACGATTGTCACGTCAAAAGCAAAGGTAAACGAAACATCGGGCTAGTAGAGCAAACGTTCTTTGACATCGCGAAAAGTCGCGACTAGACTCAACCTTTAACCAGATGCGCGTAGACTATATGATTTGACGACTTTCCGAACTCTATCAGTAGCGCCGTGGGTGCGAGCAAAGAAATTACGACCGATTTCGCGTGTCAGAAGAGTACCCAGGCATCTCGAGGTCGAGAGCATCTTCCAGCTCCGCTGCGCCGAAGTCGTCGTCGTCGTGGATCGTCGCCGTTGGACCGGAATGGGAGCCATGGCGGGAATGAAGGACGCATTAATAAAACATCAGGGGTTTTGCGGACGATGTATCGATGTAGTGTTTATATTATCTTCTTTGATGTCGACATGTGAATTGGACAGATTTGTTATTCAGGCTCCGTACATAAAAGTGCGCGCTGAAGTCTTGCTCTCCGGCTCGCCGGGACGGCGCGCGCGGGTCCGGACGCAGGGCAAGATTGACAGACACGCGGCGACGTTCGACGGACGCAAGAGGGACGGCGGAAAGGCCCCTTTCGCCTGTCCTCTGTCTCCGCTCCTCCAGCCCGTTCTTGGCCCTCGTTGGGACGCGTCGCTGCCGCTTCCGAGCGAGAGTCACGTCACGAGTCGTCGAGCGATACGATTGGGAGCTTGCGAGCCGAGCGCCTACGACTTTCTCTACGAATTTTCTTCTTGACTTTCTGCTGGGAGTCGTACCCACTCGGCCAATTAATGGCTGCAGCATTTTGCGAGGTTTCACGGTAGAAATTAAACAGTCTCTAGTTAGGAAAACAAAGTTTATTATTCTTCTGTAGCGCTTGAGCATTTTAAAAAATTCTCCAACACATTGGTAAGGTTCTAGAGGGCTTGAATAGATGAACGCATATTGCGTGTTTAGCGGTCGGATAGAAAGCTTAGCTTTGGATAAGAGTTCCCCCCAATAGTCGCGCGTCGCTCTTTCATATTTCATATTTGGACTCGCGATGTATTATTAATAAAAGAAGATATCTTTATGACCGACACCGATAAAGGATTAAAAATGACGTGCGAAGTGATTACGGCATTTTAATGTTATATGGGCTCTCAATTAACTCGAAGTGAAACGCTTCGTCAAATAAAGTTCGATCATACTTCCCCAGTCTTTATCTTAAAATAAATCAGCTTTTTAAGATTGAGATACAGAAATGTTCGATCGAATAAAGATAGGGTAATGACATTATTCGATATAAAAATCAAAATCATTGCCAATTAATCTTTACGCGGGACACAAACAGAAACTCGTGGCTCAATTTTTACATCAAGGTAAAAAAACCTACAAGTGATCCCCTAATTTCCCAGTAAAGCGTAACAATTTTTTATAGACAAAGAGGGTGGTGAAGTAGCGGCGGACGCCGGGAATAAGGTCGGTAATTGATGTTCGCTCAGTCGCAAACAAGCGCGAGAAAGATAGAAAAGCAAATGTTGTTTCATGGTCGCCGTCGACGTTGTCGTCGACGTCGTTGTCGTCGGGCGTACACTGGTATCGACATTCTTCGTGCAAACTCGAGGATCCAGAGGAAAAGTGAGAGAGGGAGAAAGACAGAGAGGCAAATCCCTCCATTGGTAAGTTAGCAAGAGAGAAAGCGAATGGACTTGAACGTTCACTCGCTGTTCAGCCATCCCGAACCTTGACTCTTCATTAATCATCCAGTACTATCAATGACTGAGTGACTGACGTTAGGCGAAAGGTATTATGCCTACGGCTATACAGATCTCTGATATTTTCCACCGACTCTAGTCTTCGTGCTCCCTCCACCTCTCTCTTTTCAACATTTCCTTGCAATACACTCTCGCTCTCTTTCTTTTATCACTAACTGTCTTTCCTACGTGCTTTTTATACCCTCTATCGCTTTCTTCACACTTTGGAAGAATCTATTGTTAAATCAGACCTCAACTGAAAATATTTTAGTAATTATTTTCTATACGCTTTAAAAAATCCATCCTTTATTGATGATGCATAATATCAATGGAATTATGTTTAAATAATTGTGACAATTTGAACGTCAATAATAGTAATATTAAAAAATTAAAATGTATTATATTATTTGTTATTTACGAACAAAAATTTCAGTCTTACATTTTAATATACTTTTTCAAAAGTAACGATAATTTTAAATTAATTTCGTAAGAAAAACTGTTGTCTAGGAATATCTTAATTATTATTATTATGGAAATTTCAAATATAATTTATGTATTGGTACTTGAGGCATATATTATTTTCTACATCTAACCAGACAATATCGACAATTATTTATTATTACATTTCCATAAGACAGAAATAAGCTGAAATATAAAAATATCGATGATTTTAAAAATTTGAATTATTCTTGACATTAATAATTTTAAACGTTAAATTTATTTAATTTTATATAATATTTATTTAATATTCTTGACTTAATTGTCAAGAATAAGTAATATCTTAAAAGATACGAAAATCTACATTTATACTTTCGATTAAATTTTATTAATAGAATGTACTTATTGCAATTATCGTTTACACTCGCTTTTAATACAAAATTTATGTCCTCTGATAATCAGCAAATATTAATTAAAGGAATAGAAAAAATTCTCTTCAGACAGAAATATGGACATAATCAAGTAAAGTATTGTAGTTAGTTTTTAATGCATGGGTATAAAGATATTGAGTATACAGAAAATGTCGTTGCTTTAGGCTACTCTATGTTCATATATATAGATATGTGTGGATTTCTTTTCTGTATAAATTCATTAAGAGGATACATATTTAATTTCTATATATCGCTGAAGAGTCAGACTAAGCGAATAACAAGGATGATAAATAAAGACGATCAAATCGTCGATGACGAAGAAGTCATTCTACTAGCTGCAAGGTTAGACCGTTGAATAGAGTAGTTTTATGGACGGACAGGGCATCTCTAAAGCAGTTTTCTGTTTGCTTTCTTCATTAGTTACGAGTATATATCAGGCATTCTATTATATGTTAAATTAAAATCCGAGAAGCAAGATAGATTTCATATATTGATATCATATGTTCAATGCACTTTGAAATATTTCTATAAGCGACCGTACAAATTGCGAGTATAATACTTTGGATTATGTTATTATAATTATAATATATTCTAGTTTAAATTCGAGACTAAATTTTAAAACCAATATATAAAAAAATTGGAAGTATGTAAACGTATAAATACTGCACATTATATCATCAAAAGATGATAAATTGTCTAGACGTATCATATTAAGTATTATAATATATTATAGTTGTTACACTATTTCAAGTACTGAATAATTTTTATAAATAGGACAAATTGCTTATATTATTCAAAATTGTTTTGTAATATTTAATTTAATAATCGATATTTGAATTTAGTCATAAGATATTTCTTCTCACTTTTATACCACTATTATTGCTATAAAATCATTGAAAAAAGAAAGATATAATAATAGATATACTGTACAATATATTTTAACAACGTAATCTTACATTCGTGATCAATTATTTATTCTATGTTGAATTTGTAATAATTCCTTGTTTATTCATTGTTTTATCGTTATAATTACAAGCTGACATACTAAAGATGCAACCAATAGTGTAGCGAGTCACGCTTTTATAATTAAATGAGGAAATTGTTAAACAGTACTATTCAATATTCATTCTCAAGAATAAGAGGATACGATTATAGATATCCTTGAATTTAGTTTTAGTTAAGGTGCATCTAAAATGAATCTTGCCAGATACAGCGTCATCAACGGTAGCTTAGATGACTTGCGGACCGTGACTTGCCTCTTGACTCTTCTCTTCTTGATTACCAAAGGCTTCCACTCTTGGTTCGTCTTGCTTATTCCTTTTTCTTCCGTATTGGTATTTTCTCTTTACTTTCATTTTCTTTATCTTGAATGTTGCACGCCCGTTCCGTTAAGGACATCTTACACGTTAGACCCCCCACGATTGTCACGCGATTCGATTTTATCATACAATACAAAAATCATTGTTTTATTTTATGTAGAACTTCTTAAATACGGTAAAGAAAAGCCTATCAATAAATAGATTTATATATACTGCTTGCAAAAGGTAGTTTTTAATAATTTTTTATAATTTTGCTATTAATGTACTAAACAGGACCGATTTTGTTTAAATATTAGAATTATTGAAACGATATTTCATTCAAATTATATTGACAGCGCATGACAAAAATCACTGTTGCAATGGCATAAAGTTAATTTTCATTATAGTAAAATTTCACTGAATTATATTACCTTCATGATAACGTACAAATTTGATGAAGATAGTCTGATTATGTAACAACATTACGTATAACACCATAAGTAATTCAAATTTTTCAAATGATTCTTTTGCGTCCTTGATTAAACGGCTCTTTTGATTACAAGCAGATACCAAGCAGATACCAAGCAGATACCAAGCGAAATAACCTTTTAATTTAAAATTATGCGATCAATTTAAATTACACGATTAACTTAAATTATACGTACAAAATATATACTATTAGATGTATAAAATCTTGATAACCGATAAGAGCATTTTCTGAATAGATGAAGGGAGATAAATCGGAATATCAATTTAATATTATGATACGTAAATCACTAAATCAAGGCTTTTCTAATAAAGGGATATACGTTTCGACGATAAATAGTGAGAACACGAAGAATTTTTTATTTGGCAATCTCATAATTGAGCAAAGTAGTATGGAAGTATTGAAAGAGGTAAATAATTTGCTTATCTTAACGAGTTTCAAATAAAAAACGTTTAATTAAATTTGTAATTCGATATTTTTTACTTATGAAATTTTTACTAGAATAAATGCAAACGTTCTATTCTTTTTAATGTTTTAAATATAAAACTAAATTCAGTATGCTTTGTGGTTTCAAGTATTGAAAATAGTAAAAGTAAATCAATAAAAGATTCTTTATGTCCAATAGTTATCATGATTTACTTAATTATAGTATTGAAAAACACCACAAATATCCATTTACTTTCTTAAATTTACGCTTTTTTTAAAGCAGACGGAAGCCTAAGATATTATTTAAAATACTTTAACTTGATAAAATCACGTATATTTTAATGAATTAAAAATTTGAATCGACAAAGTAAACGAATTTAATTTCTTTTTCTTATATTTTCAATTTTATATACTGCTGTGATTCGCGGTATTTATAATAAATATTTAGAACCAAAAGAGAACACATTGAAGATCATTGCTTTTTCTGGATTATCAAAAACGATCTTATTATATTTAGTTAATTTTTCTGATAATATATTAAAAACAAATTTTGTGATTTCTTGAAGTAAGGGATTTTACGTTAATTATTAATTTTACTAGCGCAAAATTATTTCATTTTCTGGTCCTAGACTATAAACATAGCATCTGCCTTCGAATATTACAGCAATCAACTGTGAGATAAAAACATTACGATATAAAAAGTTTTTTTTAATTTTTATTTACATATAAATTTAAACTCAATTTATTTATATTTAAAAACTTTAATTTTTTAATAAAAGTTAAAAAACGTGAATTCAAGTTTATAATAATTTTTTTATAATTTTAAGAATTTAATACTATTTTCTATTATAAAATTAAAGAATTCAAAATCTAGAAGATTTTGAATATTTAAGAATTAAAAGGGAAGTATTATTTTTGTGAAGTAATATACTCAAACTTCTTACTCTTGTAACGATTAAATTAAAATTTCTTTTAATAAAACCACTGGTTTTTCAAATTCAAAAAATTATTATAAATGTCGTTTGTGAAAAATCTCTTTAATTACTTATTCAATAATTACTTCTGGTTGTAATACCAGACATAAAATAAATATTTATTTATTATTTATTTATTTATTTATTGTATTTAAATAAAATAAAATATTTATTTTAGTTTAATAAAATAAATATTTGAATTAAAATAAAGATTAGTTGGTAATTCTAATTTTATTAAGTTAGTACTGAGTTTCAATTTTTCCCTTGTATGTACCAAATTTCTTTAATTTTGTCATTTATTTAATAAACATAATAGTATTTTCGGTTATACATTTAAATTTATCTACATTTATTGAATACTTTCAGTGGATATTCTTATTAAGTCGTATATTCTTATTTAAAATTAAATTTTTTAAAAAGTAAATTTCGAATTACTATTTGCTACAAATAATTTATTTTCAGTCATTGTCAACAAAACCATTAATGAATTTTCTTTAATCAATCAGATATTTAAAAAGAATATTTAATAATTTAATTCTAGATGTAGGTAGAAAATTTCCTTTAGACTTTAGTAATAGAAGTTATACTTAGATTAGGGAGAACAAAGAATATCTCAGACTTTTTACGTCATACCATTTAATAATTACAATTTAAATTATATATATATATATATATTTATTTATATATATATATTTATATTTATATAATTATATGTCTTACACGTACGGTGCTCTAAGTTACGTAGATGTAATATGTATGTATTTTTAGTTAGACTATTACGTATATTACATGGAATGAAGTAACATCTCAAAACGCTACGCGAACGTAATACTCTTGAGCTTAAATTCAACGCGTGGATGCATTATCTGTAGCTGCGTGCTTGCGTGTGGGTGTGTGCGCGTGTGTCGCGTGTGTCGCGTGTGTCGCGTGCGTACGCGTGCATACGCGTGACGAGTGTATTTATGTGTAAGTCTATGAGGGTTTTGTGTTTATGCAAGTGGGTACGTAGACGTATTTTTGTGCTTCATCTCTGCATTTCCTCACTCATTAAGAATTAACTCGAGAGAAATTTTGCGATTTCCGACAACGTTAAAAAGAAAGAAAAAATAGGACAGGGCTCGCAACAGTGCCGCAGAGATAAGCTAGTATTTATTTTCGTGTGTACAATCGAATTTGCGTCAAGTCGAATTTTACATCGTTATCAAATCGCGCGCTCGCGCCGTTTATTTTTCACTAAAATTTCCTTTTTATTTCTCCGCATTTGTGTTTGGTTAGGTACAAACAGAAACGTGTAGACGACACGCGGCGTGAACAACAAAAAAAATAATCATAACGAAACAAACAAAATACAATATTAACACTGGACCAAGTCATTTATAGCATAACAGACTCACTTTCCATATAATCTAAGATAATAATCGCTATAATAATTTTAAATCGATGAAATAATTATATCGTCGCCCTTAAATTCTGCGCTTATTTAAATACAATCTATCGGTGCGCGAGCATCGCAGGAAGTATATATAATATGTGCGTCGCTTCTTCGATCTTCAAGGGACAAAAAATTTGATCGTACAGATTTGTCGATGCTTTTACGGCTACCTTCTCTCATCCAAGGTTTCTCCGATGCTCGTCACGATAATAATATAATAACATCGTCGATATAGCATATTTCATAATTATGTACAGATCAGCGTTTTCTTCTCAACTATCGGCCTTATACTTCCTTCATCGCGTTACTACACTTTATTTTTTTCTGTTTTTATTTTTGTTCAATTATCAGTTATTAAAGAAATTTCTCGCGCTCGCCATACAGTATTTATTTAACCACTTACAAGACTTATAAGATCCCTGTATTCTTCCGAATTTGCTTATCGCACACGACTTCTTCAATCTCGTATTTCTTTCGTATACATTGTTTATTACTAAATAATAGTTCATTACCTCAAGTATTCAGTTCCTCTCGCTCGCCTCTCCTTCTCTGTTAGTAATAGCTTTATTATAGTTAAGAATACACACGGCGCATGACGATATATCACATATGCGTTTTACGACATACTCAAATAATAATATTATTATTGTTATCGTCTAAATCTCGTCTATCGCGCACTTTACAGTTCGCTCGCATTTTTAACGCACATTTACATCATGCACTGACAAACTCAAAGCCTTTTTCCTGCATATATGTTTAATAGGTATGGTATAATCATTCCCGAGTGCAAATTTTGCACGTTTGTGTTAACCAAGTCACCTATAGGTTTGCTTTTTCCTTATCCTCCCGAATCTTGCTCTCACAACAGCCAAATTAATTTACGTGCGTAAATCCATTCATTTACTCGTATAAATAAGTAGTGCTACTTTTCAACTCTAATTGACAAACTCAACAATTAGGACTATAAGTTCAATAATATTCGCTTAATTAAGGATTCGATCAACTGGAAGTATTAGAATTAAAAACTTTTTCTGAAATTGCACAATTTATTACTTAGAATTCTGAAACTTCTTTCAAATATTGTTGAACATTGTAGTTTAACGTTGAGAATTGCTACAGTCCAGGATCGCACAGCTTCAACATCGTTGATTTGAGAAGGTACATGCTGTACCTACTTCTTATTCGTCAAGATGCACGTTAATTTGGCTCGGAAAATAATGGTACGTTCCGTAACGTACGTTCCATAAAAACTTTGTACAACTTTAATCTAATCTGAAAAGTCGCTTTCCACTGTAAAATGATCAATATCTGCAGGATATAATTGAATGTCCACGTAGAGTAAGGAAATGATTCAAACCGACTTTAGGTTCATCAAAGAGCAATCGAAAAATAGTTTTCAACACATTGCCGTGCAGCTGCGAAAATTTGATGGTATAAGAGCAGGGCTCGATAGTACCTGAGAATTCGGCTTACTATCAAAACATCATTACATAGGAACAACATAACTGCTCCAGTAAGAGACAGAGAGAGAGAGAGAGAGAGAGAGAGAGAGACGCTTGAATGAATGTGGCGCCAACTGTTAATCTAGAGAAAAATAAATGTATGTTCAGAGACACAATGTACAACACAAGAAAGAAAAGAAAAATATAACTCGGAGTGAAAAAGCATTAGCAGAAAGTCAAAGGAAGGAGACGAATCATATAAAGTAGACAATGAAGCAAAGAATAGAGGAGTAACGATGAAAATGCGCGAGCAAAGATGAAGAGAGAAAGAAGTACGTGTTTCTCAGCTGCCCGAACATCATTAGCGCTAAAATTGGCTGTTAGACATATATCGGTCAGCTTATATATCTACATGCACACACATAAAAATACAAAAAGAACTCAGGGGTATTGCGTTTGTACGTGGAGTTATAGAGAGAGAGAGAGAGAGAGAGAGAGAAATAACGTAGGGAATGAAAGAAGGGAGTGAGATAGAGCATTCGTGGCTAAAGTTAGTCGAAGACGAAAACTTTTCAATCGCAAACATACATAATATAATTCACATTATCCGTAACTATTTTTCGAGTGCAGAAAGAACGGCATTCATGGATTATACAATAATCGGCTTTTTCAGTCAACTTTTATTTGCTTTTTTATACACCAATTTCAAACGACGATCAATTGACAAAGTCATAATATAAATATTCTAATCATAAATAACACTCAAACAATACAATTTTTGTTTCGCTGTTCGAAAGGAGAAAAAGAGAAAAAGAAGGAAGTCGTGTTCACGCAAATCGTTTAGACATTATTATTTTTTCGTTTTGTCTCCAGACGATTCGAAGCTCGCGATTCGTCGTGCACCGATTACCATTTCTCCATTCGCAAAAATATTAATTGCCAAGAACACTTTGAGCATTAGCAGGCACCTTACCTTCTATTGTACGTAAAGAATACGAATAATATCGTGCAGGTAGAAACTACGTTTCCCTACACACAAACACGCACATACACATATACGCGTATGTGCGCTCGTGCGTATGTAAATCGAGATATTGCATTGTTATCGTTTCCTTTCCCCAAACTTTTTTATTCTTCTATACATAATATAATATTTATAAATTTCTCTTCATTATTTATCTACGCGATAACATTTATCGGCTCTCGATTTCAGACTTCAAGGGGAAAGAGAAAGTAACGCGTATTACGAAGGTTGAAGAATAGAAAGATAAGTGAAATAGAAAGACATAACATAACGGAAAACGTAGGTCAAATAAGAAGAAAAGAGTGAAAGACTCGTAAGTACTCGAACAAAATAATACATAATAAAGAAAGAGATAACGAAGGGACATCGAGAAAATTAGCAGCGGATTCCCTCAATCTTTTAGGAGTTTTAATCGTGAACTTGAACTTGCAAATAAAAAATATTCCGCTTAACGGTAAATCATGTGAAAAATATTAATTTCTTATTTTTAGTATACTTATATTGCACGTGCAATATTCAGAGAGGAGAAGAAAAATCGAAGACTGTTCAAGCTCATTGAAAGAATGAATGTAGTTAAAATTGAAGCTGTATAAATCAGATAGAGCCCGTTCCCTCGAAATTGACAATTGAACTCCGTAAAAATTTAGAGATAAGAAAGTATTGCAAGGGACAATCGCTTTCGCGCTTATTTTTCCAGCAGTTACTCGTGTGCACAAAAAACCGAGGTCGCCTTTCGCACACTCGCTCGTGTCGCACGATTCGATTATAACAATTCGTCTGGCTCCGTGTGCGTCTCTGTTTCCACGTGATCTTATGTGTTTGTGTCAGTCTGCCTCTGTGTGTGTGTGTGCGCGCGTGTGTACAATCTTCGCACTGCCGATCGTGTGCGCATACATGTGCGTGATATCCCTGCGACACATTACGATGAGTGCGAGCGCCAAAAGTGCGAATCAGCATACTCCTTTTAATTTATCCCTTAAAACTTCGCTAATACGCTTAATCACTAGAGTTTCGGGTTATCCTCGCCCGCTGAGGCGGACTCTCGATGCGCACTCGCGCGCGCGCGCCCGCTCCTTTCCCCGTGTACCTCCGGCGAACATCCTCGCGTTCTCATTCGCCGGGGCATCCTTTTTATTCCTCTCATTTCGCGTGCGCATATACTGTAGATAATTTACGAGCGGCGGTGGTGGCGGCGACGGCGGTGCGCGCGAGAGAGAGAGCAAGAGTCTCTCGGAGCGCGTCCAGTCTATCGTGTGTACTTTTTTTTCATTTACCACGCGCGGCGGCACGGCAGGCAGAAACTTTGGCTTCTCTTTGACTTCGAGCGCGATGATGCGATTCGGAATCCGGAGCAACTGCGCCTTTATATGGTTTTTGGATGGTTCGTTCTCTTTTTAAGGGGCGTTGCACTCGGCTCGCCCATGAAGAACACTCCCGAACGGCTCTCCTCCCTCTTCGACATTGGCTCTTTAGTCTGCGTCTTTGCGAAACTATCTTCTCTTTTCAATTCTAATTGCGCCAAGTATATTGCAATGCATTCGTTTTAGCTGGACATTCGCGGATTCCGTAACACTCTCAAACAGTAACGCAACTACCGCTCAGAGTCAATACATAATGTGCATTATTTTCAAAAACCGGTACCGAGAACTAATAATTTACAAACAATGGTGTTTTTTTATTTACACCGGACTCTAAGCATTCTTTAGTATCGTAAAAAATCCCTCTTTTCGGGTAACGTTCGGTCAACGTTTCCATTTACTTGGCAAATGAAGTATCGATATTAAGTGGTCGAGAAAAGGCCGATAAAAGACAAAAGAAATTAAAATCAATCGCGAATTATCGTAGGTAAACGTTAAATCTTTGGAATGTTTAGTTCCAGCTGCACAGCTCAATGTCCGATTGCCTTGTATCTTATTTCCCGTGTGCATTGATCAAGACTCGGTACAGTCTTCGTCAGCAAACGTCAGCGCGGAAGAACCGAGCCCATGGGGGCACGTAGGGGGCACGTAGGGGGCACGTAGGGGACACGTCGGGGGCACGTCGGGGGCAACGATAGCAGACGAAAAGATGGCATAGTCAAGGTCGAAGGTCAATTAGAGCAGGGCTCCGTTCTCGAGTGGTCTCGCACAGCGGAGGTTACGAAACGCAGTCGTGAGGCGAGGCCGCGACCGGGACTCGCGCGCGATCGGTACGCAAATTCGCCTGGGGCCGATCGCGCGCGCGAATCCCCCGCCGCGGCCGCGATCGTGGGAGCGAAAGAGAGGGCAAGTTGGGGGAGGGAGTTGGTGGCCTCCCCCTCCTTTAAAAGTTCTGCTCGCCGTACATGCCGGGGAACCGGACAGCGTGTGCTCCGAGCTCGGCGGGCGAGAACTCGTCCTATGTGGCCAAGTGCGCGAACTGGCCCGGGTGCGGGGCGAACTGGTAGGGATGCCCGTAGGGCGCCATGTGATACGGCACGATGTTCATGCTGGCCATCTTGTGCTCCTTCTTCCACTTCATGCGCCGGTTCTGGAACCAGATCTTGATCTGACGCTCGGTCAGGCAGAGCGCGTGCGCGATCTCGATGCGGCGTCGCCTGGTGAGGTAGCGATTGAAGTGGAACTCCTTCTCTAGCTCGAGGGTCTGGTACCTGGTGTACGAGGTCCTCTGGCGCTTCGTCTCGCCGTTCGCGTTCACGGTACCTGCAATGCAGAAAAGCGAGATCGAGCGTTAAAAGTCATGCCAGCACTGCCTCTCGCCCTACCATTACCACCAACGCAGGTCGCGGCTGATCGGCGGGAGGGCGGGAGACGCGTGTGAACGTATTGCATTTTCGGACAAACTCGCGAGCGCACCTTTGGCTACGTCTTTGCGATGGAGAGGCGTAGGAAATTCTATTAAGCGCCTTGGGAGCGGTACTCGATTTGGAGAGATTATGCATTAATGGGGGATCGCTGACATTGGTGGTGACGTAATAAAATGCTTTTAACGGGCTAATGAATGCGTTGAATATTTATAGCCAGGTGCGACTTGTTTATAATACGTTGACAATGCAAGACATATTGTATTACATCGGATTGTCCGCAGAAACATTATCCAAAAATAGCATTTTATGAAGATCATTCCAAGAATACTTAATACTTAAATGCTTAAATAAACTTCCTTAAAGACACTGCCTATTCTAATTTTAACGCACTTTTAACATACTTGATGATTCTCATAATTAGACGAGCTTTGTACGATAAGAATAGATTATTTCGTATCACTCGGTAATTTAAATTGTTCTTTATGCATCACTGAAGTGAAAGCAAGATAAATAATTTGAATCGTCTCTCTTACGACTGCATTAATAACCAGAGATTTAATGAAATGAGAATGGCAAGTTTCATTTATGGTGTACTTAATCCAAATAACCTTCGTGCAAACTACATCGAACTTTAATTTAATTTTGCATAAACGCGTTTTTTCCATGGAGCGCGAATTTGCCTCGCAATTTAATAAATCGCTTTATTAATCATTCGACATTCAATCTTGCGCTATTAATTTTAATCGCACATCTCGCTCGAGAAATCGCGTACCGTGCAGTACCAATTGAGTGTATGACTTGTCGAGCGCGAAGTTCCTCCTAGGGAATCGCTGGTAATAGCTCGTGCAGCGCGCTCCCCTCTACTTTCATCCGGAAGATCGATGATTTTCCAAATAACAAAGCTGGTGCACACAGAGAAGAGCAAAATTACTCGCGCCGCGCGTTATCGGGCGAAAGCGATCGGCGCGTACGAGCGATGATTATAGAAGAGTCCGGAGGAGGCAGGCCACCTCGTAAATCCCGGCGGATTCTTAAATATTAGACGGCATAACGGACGACAAAAAGTGGCTGGAGCATCGCTTCCTCGACGACCTCGTCCGATTGTCTCCGGAGTCGCGGACGCACTTATAAGGCGAGCGCAGCTGTGGGCGAGCGCGGGCCCAATAAATATAAAAAACGCTTACGCGCGCGCCGGGCTCGTTAATTATTCGGAATGGTTGCGCGGGGGTTCATCCGCGATCACTCCGCGGTCGTCGTAAGATCGCCACTTGGCATAAGTTCCCGGGCTATTACTCGCTTCTATTTACTCCCGCGGGCATTATATAGGCGATCGCGACGCGCGTCGTAAATAATTTCCCGACGCTGTTATTACGAACGTGGTCGCTACCATTAGGCGTTAGAGCCCTCGTGTATTTACGAGTGGCGCCGTCTCTTTCGCTCTCGCTCCGCGACTTGGAAACGGCGATAACCGACGCGTGACCGGCTCCCGAGTTCTCTGCCGATTTAATTAATTTCGGCGCGCGATTCCCTCATTGAGTCCGCCGCGATAAATCTGGTGGAGGGCGAGGTTGATTTTTGAGAGGGAACGCGTCGTTTGAGCGCCGATTTATCGAGGTTTATATTGGCCTGTGATGAACCTATCGAGGTTCTTCTCGTACGTGAGCATCCGCGAGTTTGCGCACGAAAGAGAGTCTAGTCCGCGACGCCTTTGCTACGCACTGTTTCGCGTTTATTATGCGCATCTCAATTCCGCCGCAAATTGCCGGTTTAACCTCGTTGACTCATTCAAAAGTGTTATTTCGCCTGTGAATCCGCTCGCACCCAACGCATTTTCATACACGTGCCGTACGAAGCCAAGGAGAGAGAAAAAAAAAACGTATGATTTGTCTGTATACAACTATGATTATTTATATGATCTTTTGAATATCTTAGGCTTAAATTGCGCTCGTATCTTCAACGCGCTGTAAAGCGGATAGAGACAGACGTTTGATTTACGAGAAAAAAAGTGAAACGCGACGTTAAATTAATAACGTATTCAGAGATAAAACAAATGCAAAATAAAATCTCATTTTTGTACATTTCAGTATTTTTAATTAAAAAGCCTAAAACGTTGAATGAGATGTTATCTTGGTTAAGAACTAGCTATGCCTATACTAAACGAAAAATTTAATTAATTTCAAGAAGTAGTTTGATGTATGCTTAGAAATCATTAGTGAAATCATTAAAGCAGTAACATACATTCATTTGGGCGAAGATATCTTTATATAAAATATTTCATCGTGTTAAATATTTATCATACTATGCAAATTATTTTTGGAAATAGAATTATTATTCGAAAAGAAGTTCTTTCTAAATACAAAAAAAAAAAAAAGATTTTTCAGCTAAAATCATTATAATTATTTAGA
This sequence comes from Wiebesia pumilae, assembly GCA_018907045.1. Classification (NCBI taxonomy): domain Eukaryota; kingdom Metazoa; phylum Arthropoda; class Insecta; order Hymenoptera; family Agaonidae; genus Wiebesia; species Wiebesia pumilae. Next base: position 211,814 of record JACCHZ010000186.1, read on the forward strand.
GATGTCAAGATTATTATGGAATGTACTACAATACATTTCAACGTGCTACTTTATAAGCGCGGCAACGTCGGAACACATGAATAATTACTTTTATAGATGATAATTGAATAGTAGCATAATAGCATTTCATTTAATTAAAATAATGTTCTCTCGAATACGCTCTTAAGACATCATAGATTTACATTGAAAAATAATTAATTGCATTTCTGAGAATTGCTTCCATTCGTTAGCAATGATTTTTCATCACTCGCTATGCTCGATTTCAAGCCAATGATGTCAAATTTAAATTGAAACTTTCCCAATCCCAGGCCTCGGAGAATCCCTCGTAATAATCGGCCAACAATAACGAAGTTCCTTAATATAAGGATGAAATAAACAACACTAATCGGTCGCAAAAGAAAATTCGATAAAATAAAGTGAGCAAAAGCAAAAAATGGCGAATGCGAATTCGCCCGAGCCAACGTTCACACAACCTCCTCTCTGTATTGCACAGCCTCTTTCTTGCCGCACGCGGCGAAGGGCCGTACATCTTTTGTGCGCTCTAAGTCCCGTGTGGGTGAGAGTTGCAGGCGCATGCGGATATTAAAGAGGCGGCTCATTTACAGCAATAATGAATGCACTATTAATAGTCGGCGCAGAGCGAGATGCGAGCGTGAGCACACGGACAGCCGAAAGAACGAGAGAGAAAGAGGCGGAGGAGGCGGAAAGAAATTGTGTATATGTATGCGAGAAGTTGGAAAAACAAAGAATGAGAGAAACAAGAGTAGAAGGAAAAGAAGAAGGGTAGAATTATGAGAGAAATTAAAGAAGAGGGGGAAAGGTACGAAAAAACGTAGTAACAAAAAAATAAGGAGATTTAGTATACGAAAGAGAGAGGGCAAAAGGCAGAGAGGAAGAAGGGCGGCAGAGAGAGGGACCAGTAAAAAACCTAGAGTAGAAGGATGTAAGTACGTTTTTGTAAAGTAAACAAAATTATCTATAATTTTTAAATTGGGAAAGAAAATTGCGTTAAATTAATGTAGCGAACTGTACATAAAAAAACGAGGAAGAGAAGGTAAAGGTCGGGTGAGCGAGAAGTGCAAAGAAGTTGTTAAAAATGTAGTTTTCATTCCGCTGATTGTGAGACTCAGCAGAATTTTACGCAAATGTTAAATTAATTTAATTGAATACTGAAAGTTTATCTTAAATGTTAAAATAAATGCAATGAAGAAACAGTAGAGGTTGAAGAGAGGTTATGAGTGAGAGAGAGAGAGAGGGGTGGGAGAAAGGGAATCATAAAGGGAACACGAGTGGAGAAAGTATAGGAAAAGACGAACCAAGGAGAGAGAGAGAGAGAGAGAGAGAGAGAGAGAGAGAGAGAGAGAGATGGTGAGTACGAGCGATCGGACGGGGAGAAGAACCGAAAGGCAAGGTACAGGGAGAAACTCAGTAGAAAGGGAACGAACTGGCACAGGCAGATACCTAATACGTAAGCGCGTTCGCCAACAGCGGAAAAACGTGACCGCGAAGCGAAAGAGACCAGGGCGTGCGATGCGTGCGCTTTGCACCAAAGAGAGAGAGAGAGAGAGAGAGAGAGAGAGAGAGAGAGAGGGAGAGAGGGAAGGGAATCGTGGCTTAATGATTGGACAGAGTGGAGGGCAGGGGTCTGCGCGTTATCGCTTTCCTCCCGATGTAGCACGTCGCTACCGACGCGGGCACTTTTTAACAAATAGTTCCCGCTTGTCTGACTCGCCGGTGATTTGGCGAATGCGTGTCGTGCCGGATCAGCACGTTAAGGTTTGTAATTACGAACTCCTTCGGTCGCGCGAAATTTTTATGGAATAATCGCGACCCGCCTTTTCATCGTACTCTCAGTTAGTAAATACTGCGCTATTTTGTCGGTCAACTTCGCTGCTTCTCCTTACATAAGCCAGAATGTTAATTTGTTGCAATAAAGCAGCTTTAACGACGTGCAACGCTTACAGGAAGGTACCGCGATTGAATATTACCCGCTTTCAAACGCGATATCGAATGTTAAAATACCAAAAGCATTTATTCAGTAAAGGAGTGCTGTGAAATAATTGTTTGGTAAACCGACTTTTATTTAATGACTTGCGGAAATATTTTTAAGTTCCATCAATTTTTTAGCATTACATTGGCGCTTTTGAAAAATCCAAACATCGGATTGTATGGATTTGTCACGATTATGCATAATAGGACAGATAGACGCTCCGTACCAAAGAATCATTTATTCGATGCGTAAGAACACAAAAGGAAAGTAAAAAAGAAATCTGTGCAATATTACTTGAGCAAATTACACAGAGAGATAGAGTCCTATCTCCCACGATGTCCGATTATCTATTTAACTATCATCGGAGGTCGGCGCCTTTTTCGGTAGTATCCGCGGACCTCTTCGGACGATTCACGATCCTACCGTGATTAATCACCTCTTATGTGTTACAGACATCGCTGCATCTACCTCAAGTCCGAACTAACGGGTTACTCCACTGAGTGTATCGATTCTTATTATTATAATTTGCTTTTATTGTTCTCGTTTTCAATTATTATTTAAAAAAAAATCGTCTATAAATTTTCTACCACATTGCTATAAAGCAGATGTAGGATTTAGCATTTCAACTTCTCTCGAAATCGATGGTTTTATCATTACAATTTATAACAATAGTGTATTACAACAGTTGCGTAAAGATATTGTTTTGGATTACATTTTTACTACATCTGACGATATTATGATTTATTTTAATAAATTTTAAATTTTTAACGATGAAACTGTAAAAAGAAATCCAAAAAATCCAAAGTATCAATTTCATTGTTGCTTAATGATAAATTATGATAAATATTAAAATGAATTCCAACCGTCCGTGTGATCTATCTGAAACTTACACGTTTCATAAGCACATTCGCGTCATTTCTCTTTTGAAATATTTAAAATTGCTTCTAAAACTATTTCGTATTCCGATATATTATTAACAAAAAGGCCAGTTTAATTCTCATTTTCACAAATTCAAGATGCTTGTCGCCGTCAATATAAAATATTATTTCACTCGAAAAATGCGTATTTTTAGTTTTCGATTCATCTATCAAAGCTGCGATCCAAGAATACAATGTCTATTATTATTAATTCGATACGTTTTTATTTTGTTTTCGCCACCATCTATAATTCATCAGACGCTTTTTACAACCTGTTGTGTCGAAATGAGTTTGGCAATATCTAATAGGAAAATAAGACATACCTATTTAAAAGTTGAAAACATAATTGCCTCTATTGTGGAGGAGTTCTTGGCAGCTCGCTAAGCCTCGCCAATGCACATTTGGCACATGTTGCTCCGAGGAGCACAGAAAACGAGAGATGAGAAAGAAGAGTGGGAGAAAAACTCAGAGCGAGAAATCCGGCTCGGCACTCCATTTTTAATGCGCAAAACAAGGATGCAACGGAGCTCGCTGCCGTGAATTTGGCGCGACGATCGGGTTCCGCCTAAGAATGTTCGGTCGTCGCGGGGCAATGATAAATGAAGTGCGTCACCGATGCGCGAACGCACGCATCCACTTGCCGACGCGCCACTGACACTTGGAGTCGTTAGCTACGAGCGGACGGCCTATGAACGCTATCGCGAGACGCGCGATTATCGAATGTTCCTCCCGTGGATCCTCGCTTTAAACAACCGCGTCATTCTCTCGCTCGCTTGCTTCTCCGTTTAGCCCTTTTTTGTCACGCACAATTCCTCGGCTGCACTTGTACTTCACGGTACAACGGAGCCTCGATTTTTGCGCAGACGCCCGCTGATCGCGCGATAAACGATGCGCGCGATTGTATTTGCGTCAAGTCTTGGAAAGCTGCATGTCGGTTGTTAGATAAAACCACATTCCGTTGACGATTACTTATCCGCGATACCAAGACACTTTGCCAGACGAACCAAGAGCGATCTTTTGGTTTTTATGCTCGCTTAGAGAAAGGTTCTCTCGTTGCGTAAACTAAACACAAAAGACTATAGGCTTTTGTTCAATCGTGTACTTTTTAATAGGAAATGTTACAGGCGCTGGTTGAAAGCGTTATAAATGATACGATTTTATGTGAAACGAAGAGCGATCGTACTTTCTAGGCACTCGTACAAGTAAAACATCACGATTTTCTTTGGGTCGACAAAACCTTTAAGAGCCACAAGAGAAACATCGAAGAGCAAATAAATGAAAAAAAATATATTCGATCTTCAAATATACAGGAACCCGGAATGATAGGGAGTCAGCGTCGCGTAAAAATAAGCCTTCTATTTCTTCTTCCATCTTTATCTAGGCAGAGTAGATCGAAGTCGATCGGATAGATCCAGTCCGTGAAAAGTGCCGCTTCCCACAGTTCCCCCCAGGTTATCCCGGTCAGGCGTCACTCAAAGTCCGCGTAGCTGTGACTACGCAGAGGCAGTGACAAGTTTGGTACAGGGACCGCGGGACGCGAAATACACGAGGAGCGAGCGCTCGCCGTTTCATTTCTATTAAGAGCAAAGGGGGCAACGGGGCGAACAAGAGTAGAGCCAACGGGAAAGAGTCGCTAGACCAGGCGCGACTTATGCGCGCCTCCGGCTTGACTCGCGACAACGACGTCGACGACGACGGCGACGACGACGAGGACGACTGACGCGGGCAACGTGGCTTTGACAAGATGACATGGCCATGCGCTTAGCGCTACCAGCACTCGGTAGTGCGAGAGCCGAGAGGTACTCTTTAGGCAGCTTGTCGACGATTATTACACACCTGATACATGCTCGGTGTTGTTGCTTTATTTGCTTTGCTTTGCACTTAACTCGCTTCGGAAGATTTACAGAAACGTTTGCTTCTCTTCAACTGATCGATGCTTCCGACGTTGATTACAGAGTCTTATTTATGGTACGCCACTTAACGTTCTTTTTCTATATTCACACTTATATAAATATGGGACTTTTGAAATTAAAAGTTATTGCATTATTTAATAAAAATAAAAATTTAATAAAAATTTTCGCGTTTCGCACGAGTAGAATAAAAAAATTTTCGTTAAATAGTTATACTTCTCATGAGCACCTACAAATTTGCCGACAGAAGTCCATTTTAAGTTTAAAGCAAGAGTAATAATTTAGTACTATGTAAAAATATTCACCTGTACTATTTACAGATCAAAACAAAAAAGTTTTCACTGTATTTATATATACGCTACATCATACTTTCTACGGCTAAGATCTTGTTCCTGTCACTGCTCTCTTTTTTTGCAGTTTGCTGCTCCGTCTTGCTCTGTCTTTCGTTCCTTCTGACATCGTTGCGACAGATGCTGCACATTTTTAAGCGCGGGAATCTTTTATCCGTTCGTCGGATCCATCGAGTACTCACGAGGCGCAGTGCTTGCAAATTTTTCTACACTTTTCATACAAAGTTATTGCAAAAATTTCATTTGCGCGAATGTTATGAATGCTTTCTTGTCTGTTATTGTTGTTAATTACGTATAACATATAAATGTTGTACTAAAATAGTTTTCTAGCAATATTATGAATATTTGTATTGCATGTGCAGCTAAAAGTAAATATTGTAAAATATTACGAGAAAAAGCGAATACACTTATGAATCATCGTACATAAAAACACAATAAATATTTCATTTCATATGTCTCGCGTTTTAGATTATAAAAGTTAAATATTATAATTTAAACTGAAAATACAACTTTGTATATGTTATTTCTATATTTTTATTAATTATGAAAAAAAGTTAGCTGTGAAAGATACAAGATACTTTTATGAGTAAACTTTCTATATTAAAAAAGAATTAATCATAGTTTCATAAATTCATCCGTGAAGATTGGATAAAGGAAAATAACGTGATCAATTGATCCGTGTATATATATATATATATACTCTAGCTATGTATTCTACATAAATATTCTTTATTACGATAAACGTTATTTTTCATTTTAATCATTAAAAAACTATTAAAAAATTAACATTATTATCATTTATCAGCTAGCTTATGCTTATGTAAATAATGAAAAATGTGTGCATTGTATAAACATTATTTTTTTGTTCTGCGGGTATCATAATTATAAAAAATTAATTTAATATTAAATATAATTGTTTTGGATTACTGCATTAACAGTATAAATCATAATGTCAATATAATTTCCTTTACAAAGTAAGCAAAAACTGTCTCGTACCAATGTGTCTCGTAACAAAAATCATTAAATAGTCGCAAATATATTAATAATTACATGTTTCCAAGGTAAATGGTATATTTAGTATGAAAAAGTACTTAAAAGAAATTTCGAAGTAACCGAGTAATCTACCAATAGGTAGTCGATTCATAGATCAATAGCAGCCTCTCATGTGACTGTACCAAACTCCTTTGCAATAATTTTACATTTTTCGAGAGGTAAACTACGTACGTGTATGTATTATAGTGAATGTACGACCACTATTCTTTCGTGCATTACTGAGGAAATAGCTAATTTATTTTGAAAAGAAAGTCTACGATAATTGTTTGATACACAATTTTTATTATACATTTCGCTCTGCGATAAATTTAGAGTATACGGATCCAGTTCATACTCCGTGCTTGCACGAGTGTATGAAAACGCTTCTTGCCAGCACTTGCTTTATCGATGTAGCATATGCGTATCTGCATAAAAGTGTGTATATATGTTACATATATATACATATAACGTGAAAAAGAGAGGGAGAGGGTGAGAGACAGGAGTACTCGTAAGGAAGCCCCTTAACCTCTGGCACATATCCGACTCAAGTTATCTGATACGCGGTCAGAGAAAGAGCGGACCTTTATCAACTCTCTCCATCTCCACGGGCGCTCAACCAATCGGGTCATTTCGTACACTTACTTTAAGTGCAAGAGAGATGAAGGAGAAAGGGAGAAAAAACCGTCTCAAATGCCAACCGATGCCACTTCGTTTCTCTTATGCTCATCTCATCTGTTTGCTTTATTTATCACTTTCTTTAATTTAATATCTGTCTTTCCTTATAATTTTTCTCTTTTAATCGAATGGCTGAAGAATATTCGGTACTTAATTATTATTATTCAACTCGACATTCTAATTAATGTTTCTATTTTAACTAATTTTGGCCTATTTCAGATTATTCTTTAACGAGTCTTTGGATAATAGTAAATGTGATTTATTATTTCTTTACTGCATTATATTCAATCAATCGAATCGATAATTCGAAATTATAATTTGTATTTTACGATCAGCTATTGTCATTGTAACGAGAATAGTCTAGTGGTCATTAATAATTCATAATTTACGAACTAATAGATATTCGCTTAATGCAGTGTTCGCAGGTCCTAGTTCCTCCTCCTTAATATTGATTTAACAATTCCTGTAATCTGATTTTTACTTATCTTAAATGTACACGTCTTAAATTTCCGCAGTCCATTCATGGAGTAATCTGATGGAATCCCCGTCAAACGTAAATTGCAGTCTTCAACTACTTAAAGTGATTCGTTTGTTTTAATTTGATTTGAAGTTCGATAGGAAACTGATTCGGAATAAGCAGCGCTAAAAATTCTCAGACAGTGACTTATTTTCAATTGATCTTGAGCAATTACCCCTTATTATTATCTATGATTTTTATTTGCCCTTTTACACGACTTGCCTGTATCGCTCGGATGTACGCCATTTTCTTAATTATTAGATTGTTAACGTATTATGGTGAACTCAAAAAAAATGTATTCTCTATATTATATCGTCAGTAAGCAGTAGCGCAAGTAATCTTGAAATTATTATATTCCAAGTGATTGCAATAATAGAATTATTATTATTAAAAGAAATAATTCGGAAATTTACGATAATAGTTTATTTAATATGAAGATATCGGTAATGTTAAAATACAAAAAATGCCTTCAGATTTCCCTCGCATTTTTTCATTTATAAATAGAAAGACTTGATAAATGATTTACAATTGTATCATCCAAAGATAATTTAACTAGAAATGCTTTAATAAACGTTTACCAAAGTCGCGAAAAAATACGATGAAAAAAATAATGATGAAACTTAATAATATTAATTCGAATATTTTTTAAAGCCATATCTATTGTCATTCAAAGAATTTTAACGTGACTCCGGGAGACGCGTGCGACTTGTCAAAAGGAAGTCGAGGAAGGCGGAAAACAGCACAAGCCACTGTGCGCAAACTGGATTTATACGTACGCGACAACGGACTTGTGAACTTCTCTCTTTCTCTTAGTTTTCGCGACAAAGCGATAATGCTCTGAACGATATTAACGCAACTATTTGGCAACGGGCCAAGTTGCGCATCATACAAGAATACCATGTTCTCAAGCCAAGGATAAGAAGGCATGGACGAAACAAAGGGAGCATATTCTTTGTATCGAGTGAAATGCAATTATAAAATATCCATTTAGCAAAGTAAAGCGAAGAATACTAAATAATGATAGATTGATTGAAAGTTAAACAACACCGCTTAGAAGAATTTCATAATTTGAATTTCTGATTTACGGTACGCTTTAAATCGTTTATTATTTATTTAAATTTACTTGTAAAAGCTAATGATTTTATTATTATCGTGTTAAATAAATCATAACAATACGGAAAATGTAAATTTAGCTTGAGCATTATAGTGCCAATGTAATATTCAGATGAATTAACCTTATTTTTATTCTTTAATTCACATAGACATTATTTAATGAAATAAGCTTTTAATCAATAAATATGTACGTATATATATTTTATAAAATATAATTATGAATTGAACTTTATCAAATAATGTATTTATAATTTTCTTAAAATAATTGAGATACATTTGGTAATCTAATGAAAATAAATTTTCGAGTTGTAAAACAAAATTAAGAATTAGTAAAGCTAATATTTAATTAAGATTTATTGAGACGAATTGTCTTTGTAAAACATGCCATTGTACAAAACTATTATCGTCCAAAATTAATAGGCTTTTGTAAAACAGAATTACGTTCTAGATTTGACTATTTACTTTTTCGAGTATAATTGATCATAAGTAATAAAGAAATCAACGAATAAAAGAGCTTCACGCAGAATAATGAAAAATATTTGCGTTCTTAACAATTGATTACAGTATGATTAATGAACCTTATAAAAAGTAGACCGATAAAGTTGCAAAAAAGTGCATTCACAGTATCGAATTGCGATTGAAAAGAAAATTGAAAATATTTATTGGCGATTTAGCGGCGAATAGAGTAAGTGACGACTGCCAACAAATTGTCTCGTTAATATTTCCTTTGAAAATACATTTCGTCGGTCTGCCTTTAAAAACGAAAACGAATGATGAGAATAAAATGAAGAAGTAAAGAGAGACACAGAGAGAGAGAGAGAGAGAGAGAGAGAGAGAGAGAGAGAGAGAGAGAAGGAGGACAGATAGAAGACTGTTCTTGCCTTCGCCAAAACGACCGCGACTCTCGATCCATGGGCAATTTAAATTTACCTAGGCATGTTTAGCGTCATTCAGCTTTGCGCGCTCTGATTTGTGATCGTTCTATGCCCCACAGCTGCTTCCGATGCGGGCCAAAGATCCCTCCTCACGAATAATATCAACGACCTGCCGACATTCCGCAAGTGCTCGCGGAAACGCGAATACCGTGCCGATGCACGACCTAAGCCCCTCTTGGTCCACCTGTTACAAAACGTTGCCGTGTGGAATTCCCGCGGTTGCGCGGCTCTTGCGACTCGATAATTTAGAGCGAGTAAACAAGAGGCTATTCTTAGCTCCACATTTCGTGGATATTATACAAGAGCATTCATTTTTACATAATGCGCGTCTGAGATATTTCGAAATTTGTGAGCTTAAGTGCTCTTACGTCCGAGCGAATTGTAAACAAAGACGAGCCGTTAATCAGAGTTGTCAGGGGGTTTAAAAGAACTCTTCCTGTCGTATTCAATCTTTTCGCGAGCTTGAGGTAGTTTTCTCCCTCGTGCTCTAAATTAGCGAAAGCTACCTTGTTTTAACCGCAAATCGGATAATAATCACCGATCAGTAATAAATTTCTGAGATTTGAATCGAGAATTTGGCGTGGCACGGTTTACAGGGACTTATATTTGCATTGCCTTCTTTTTCAAACGATTCGTTTTATAATTCAACGAAATCCTACTTTCTATATTTACAATAACTTATGCAACAATGACATTATTTATTAAATGACATTAATTTATACAACAATACAATTGCATAATGTAAAATTGAAAAATCATCACGAGGCAGTGATGATACGAGCACGTTTCACTTAAATTGTATTTAGTATCAGATGCAATATCATTAGCGCAACAATGTATTAGAAGATGCACACTCCATCAAATACGCATATCTGCGTCATTTACGTGATAAATAGTAAAATTATTCGTGACATCGACACGAGAATTCATCGGTAGTATATCTTTCAAGTTTGCAAATAAGACAAGATATTTGCAGTTCTAGAAGATATTTCCAGTTCTCTAACTTCCCCTGTAAAGTAAAAATTTTCGTTCATTTATTTTCTTTCGATTTTTGAAATTTACTTATATTTACTTTTGATTATATATCAGCGAATGAAACGAGTATCGCCGATATAATTCAGTATGATTCTGCTGAGAAATCAAAAGTTTAAAGTTTAATTTATTCGCAAAATCATTGAATTATCCTTTGCTATTAACAAAAGAGAAATCACTTTCTCAAGTAACACAACAAGTAATATGTGGCAAACAGTGATCAATCTAAATAAAACAGGAAACGGTCTTTCTATTATAAAAAAAAAAAAATAAAAATACCGCAACCACCCCGGAAAGAAGAGGGGAAGCGATCAATAGATGACGTTACAACAATTCGTCAACAATCGACGACGTCTCATCCACATAGTTTAAAAACACCTAGTATATGACCCAACGGGACGATAATTGAATCTATGGGACTGCAAGGGATTATTGTGAAACCGTTTAAATAGTCCTGTAACAAACCTACATCCGCGAGGTGAGGGGGAACGTAGCTCTCTTGCCGTCTCGAAAATATTTCTCTCTCGCCACGAGATAACAAATGATCCCGGCGCCGCGGCGAACGCACGCACACCATACCGGCACGTATAAAAGCCCTACCTCTCCCTTTCTCTCTAAGAACCATCCCCCTTTACGCTGCGGTATCGCTCCCTTTTGCCACTCGCGCGCCGCGGTATATCCACCCCCGCGCATCTCCGCGGAGCATTACACTTCTTTGCAGCATTCAAATTGAAAAGCTATAATTTTTGAATCTATTTATAACTGTCCGAGAACTAGAGGGGTCGAGCAGAGCGAGCGAGAGAGAAATAAAGTGAAATCGACACAAAAGAGATGCACGTGGAAGATCCTTTAATGGATTGTTCATTTTGCTAGAAACTGAGTACGTAGCGAATGAAAGAGAGACAGAGAGAGAGAGAGAGAGAGAGAGAGAGAGAGAGAGCGCGCGCGCGCGAGAGAGAGAGAGAGACGAACATAATTTTCAATGCAGTGCATGTTTATTTCGTGTCTTGTTCTTGGACCCATGGGGATAATAAATTAAATTGTTTTCAAGAAATCTGTAGCTTGTCGAATTTATTTTGGTGCCCGATTCTTTTTCTTTTTTTTACAACTGGAAATAATATCTCTATAAATAATTCGATATTCACTGCGTATGATACACCTGATCTTTGACTAATGTAAACATCTAAATAACATTTTTCAAGAAGGTAATTGTCAATTACCTTACTTGATCAAAAAATAAGAAATTAGTTGTTATGTTTTTAATACAATTGGTAAATTTTTATAAAATGAATTTAAAAAATTTCGAAAAAAAATTTCGAGAAACTGTTGTTATTACGTTCTTATGCTGAACCTTATCAATGTATATTATTGATCGAATGAAGAAAACAACTGAAGAAGTGACTTACTATAAATCCGAGCAAATCGCACATCTACGCAAGAATCTACATGAATTGAGTAAAGAGTTGCCTTTGTTTTACAAGCGACATTTCATATGCGGAAAAAATGTGACCATGAAGAGGGTTACGCGAACAGTTCAGACAAGCGAACGAAAAAGAAGCTTCGAAAGCAAAATGCAGAAAAAACGACATGAAAAGCGAAACTCGCCAGCAGTGCGTATAAGAACGAAAGGCTGAGGAAAGACGACAATGGAATGGGTGTCTCTTTTTATCTCTCCTTCCCTCTCTTACACATATCGAATGAGGGAATGGGGATAGATGCCCCGTGTCTCCATCCATCACGCGGTGGCCGGTCTCCGATCGGTCGACGCACACGCGCACCACAATCTTAGAATGCATTACCATCCTAAAATAAAATATATATGTATACGCACACTCATGCTGCCTGATATCGCCAGAGCATCGACTTCGCGTAACGCTTTGTCCATTTTTTCTGTGATGCATTTCAACGTTCCTACAAGGGTTCATAAACTGATAGAAAGCAAGAGAGAGAGAGAGAGAGAGAGAGGGAAAGAGAGGGAGGGAGAGGGCGAGCGAGAGATTTGAATTGTAATTAATTATTTTTTTAAGATTAGTCGGCTTATCAACAGCGCGTTTAGCTATTGCAAGTTCGCTGATTATAAATAATTAACTTGAATTTCAAGCAGCATGTTAACATTGTGTTGTATTTCTTTATTCTTTTTTCCTTAATCTTGTTTGTTTTCATTTACAAAAGTTATTTTTACACACGTTCAAAATAATGCATCACATTTTTATGCATCGTTTGCTGTTTTCAAGTAATTGTTCGAATTTAAAATAGCTATAAGTAATTAATCGGTTCTTGAATTTGTAAAGTAAGTCAAATTATTTCTTGTCGATTAATTTTTCTAATAATCGACAGACTTTGTAAAAGGCATTTACCGACAACATTGACGAGCATCTTAAATATTAATTTCGTATAGCGTGTCCATTTGATCATTACATCGACACAGACGACAAATTCTTGTTCCGCCAACGAGTCGTAAAATGTAACGAAGCGAATGGGTGTTTCTACACTTAACACCAAATGCAGACAGTAAAGTGTGAACTTTTGATTTTTAGATCGGCGCTCAGTATAAGTTCTACGAACACAAAGTCGCATTATTATATCGGTCTTAACGCATAATAACGAGTTTTTGCTCGACTCTAAAAGTGAGTACCGCGATTGGCAGAACATTAAGAACCCAAAAATACTCGAGCCTCGGTAATAATAAAGAAACTGCTGCTCTTTATTTCGAGCGGTGGGTTCTTTGCCGCTCGATCTCGAGTCCAAGTGGCCGCGCGATTGTATTCGCGTGCGCGTGAGACAAGCTCCGACGAAATAAATCAGCATAATTCAAGCGTGCTCTTAGTATTAGCGGTTCTGGTGAGGGAGTCGCGCGGGCCCTAAATGTGTATAACGGTGACGGGGCTCGTCGCGTCGGTCCAGCGGTGGAGGAGCCCGAGGCGCTCCTCGAGGATCAGCCGCGTGGTCACGATAAGGCTCGATAAGGAATCGAAAGACAAAACTTTCCGTAGCTATCAATCGAAGTCGGGCTCCGACCACCTCCTCCTGCACTCGAACCGCCTGTGCTACGTTTCTGCGTGCGCGCGTGTGTGCGAGCGCGGGAAAATTAATGACTTACACTCCTAGCGGGAACAATACGCGGTCAGCTGCGATTTGTGTGCGCTTGCGCGCTCGACCGAGCAACGGAGCATTTCTCTTTTCTCTTTAGATTTGATCGTACTCGCGGCTACGCGTCGCGTACGCGATAGTGTGCGTGTACGCATTACTTTCCAGCCTCGTGCGTTGTTGCGTAGAGGATGGCGCGGGAGATTCGTGACGTTAAGTTCAATCACTGGTTGCGATGCTTTTATCGATTTTTTCTTACCACTTTATCACTCTGTGATCTCGGTAATTAAGTTTTTGAACACGTGCTTGAAATTGAACACAATCGCAATTTGAGGCCAGTTAAGAAGTCTAGATAAAACCCTCTTGAGTTTGTCAGAAAATATTTTAAATGTAGAAATTATTTTTATTTATTAGTAATGTGATTTTTGAAAAATTATTTATCCCAGTTAAACTGTATTGCATGTTACATTTAATCTCTAATATTAGATGTATAATGATACACTAGCATAATGCTGCATAAGTGAATGATATTTTTCAGTGACATAATTTAACTAAACCTGAAACGTATTAACATCTTCCAAGATCTTTAGAGCTAAATATACATCAATATATACTAGAAATACCTTTGTCGTAGACTAAGCATAAAGAAAATTGGTCTTCTGCTAAAACACTTTAATTAGATATAAATCGTTAGTTTTATTTGAATGTATTGTAATTAGGTCTTGTCCGGTGTGCAGCTATATTTTAGTTATGATAAATTTGATATTTATAAAATATTGCAAAGTGCATTGTTTATTTCCATAAAATGATTTCGCTGAACATTTAAAATATTACGCCAATAAATTAATGTTATCAAATTTGTTTTCATTTTTTTAATTCGTATAAATTGTGTTTTCGTAGCATTTTTTAAAATATACAAAAGATATCCATGCCATTGCATTGATTAAATGTTAAATATCTGACATTTTTTAATTATCTTCAACTTGTTTTGAATGAATTATAAATATAGATTTTTTCCGCGCGATGATTGTTAAATTACTGATTTTCATTTAATGTAATTTAATTCAATGAATGCAAATATATTTGCATTATTAAGCGATTTTATTTGCAAAAGCTTTGAAATCAATATTAGATGTTTATAATATCATCAATCAGAAAACACTTAAAATTGTGAATATATTACGAGTTTTTTTTTAATTTCTAAAGTTTATAATATTTTTAAAAGGCTATTATATGTAAATTAATTTGCTTAAACTGAAAAAATACGATATTTCATTGCAACAGTCATATGTAGCAAGACAACCAGTTTACTATGAATGTGCGAAGAGATTAAATTGAATGTACTTCTGAAGTCAAAACACTTAACTCGGATGAGAAACACAAGTATGAATTTTGCATTGAATAATTGAACAATTCTTCTTATGAATAATTCTTGGTTTTAATCATACTTGTATAGCAATTTAACTGGGGTGGAAGCAAAAAAATACAAATTCGCTTGAGCGCATGCAGCAACAGTAATGAAATATAATAAATCACAACATTTCCTCCTCGTGTGCCAGTCCATCATAAGCGAAGACCTACACATGTACATGTGCTTGTATATTAACCATATTCAAGACCGGCGACCTCGGTGGAATCACAAAAGAGAAAGGAGAATGTAAGAAAACGAAGAAAAAGCGGAAGATAAGCGCGTATTCGCGCGAGATAAAGAAAGAGAGCACGCGGAAGCACGTGCGCATCGATTTGTTCTTTCGTGTACTGCGTATCGGGGACACGCGGTTCATGCGTTAATACAGCCAGGAGAAAGAGAGAGCGAGAGAGAGAGCGAGAAAGGGATCGTGCAATTTCCTAGTGCGTGGCAAAAGGACCTCGGCTCTTTTACCTGAATAAACGAAGTTTTACATTGAGCGCGTGTCGATCGATCCGCGCTCAACCCACATACTTTCGTATGTGTAGGTGCGAAGTGCGCGAATAGCCAGCACGCGATTCGCGATAAGTTCGCTGGCGGAGATTCTCTCGCGTTTATCTACCGAAAAATTGATTCATCGGGTGATGTATGTGTGCGCGGCGGGAGAAAAAACTTTGCAAAACTTTTACGGTTTTCCTTTTTTTTTTCTTTCTTCTTTCAATATACTACACTTCAAAGTTCCCTCAGACGATTCCGTATCGATAGCCTAATGTTTCAAAAAATCGCGAGTAAGTAATTGCCAATTTGCTGTCTGAAGCACGTAAAATCTTACTTCCCATTCGATAATTACTGGTTCGCTTTACTTTTCTACTAAATCGCAACGCCCGTATTGCATTACCATCAGATATTCGCAAAGAAAAAATTTTGCTTGGTTACTTTCATAATATAATTATGTAAAATTATGTAAAATTAATAGGTCTTGCGCAGTATCGGAGTATATTTAAAATTTCATAGCACTTGTAATTTAATTTGTAAAAGTGGAAAATAGGTTAACTAATGGAAAAAAGCTTCCACTAGTTAATACTCAATTATATAGAAATTAGTGTGCGTAAAAAGTACGATTATCGATACAGTTTATTTTCAAAGAGGACTTTTTGAACCGACCTGGTCATTGGTAGAAAATGGTAAAATCTACTAAAACAGCTGGTTTTTCGACGAAATTTCCATTTTAGCCACTTTCACCACAGCGGCCAGAGTAGCCCCGAGTGAAAAGTTACGTAGGCGCACTCGTTCAAAGTATTTCACCCTGTCAAACATCGCCGTTGGCGCGACCCGTACACGCCTCTCGAGAAAAATTCTCCGATCTCGTTCGCAGAAGTGACTATTGTCCAGAGACAAGGTAAGGTGGCGAAGGCGCCCCGGCCGTACGGCTTCCACGTAAAATGAAAAGTGCGGTCCGGCCGCCCCCGTTTCCCTCTCGCCGGGTGTGCGCCGTCGGTCTCGATAGTCCGGCGCGTTCTTCCTGGTTTTTGCGCGGCCGCGTATCGGCCAAGTCGTCGCGTACGTAAGCCGCGGGAGCATTTATTTATGGCTCTCGAGGTCGCCAGGGAATGCGAGCGGCGGTTCGCCCCTGTGCACGCGTCTCGGCTCCGTGGCACCACCTTGGGAGAGAATCAAGTCGTCGTCGTGTTTCGCGTGTCCCCGTACGTCTGTCCTTGATTTCCTCGCGCGACTACGCGACGTAGCGACTTTAACATATGGACTTTATCGGATAATAAAATTTACGGTGCGCTTAAATTCACGCGCCTCTTAGCTTTTTCTAGTACAGTTGAAGAGTTGGGGAGAGTCGAGGTAAAGTAATACGCACTCGCTCCTGTTCGCTGATCGAGGTGCGGTTGAAAATATGTTTCGAAAATGCAACTAGGATACGCTGTACTACGTTAATGGATTGATAAAGTGTACTGTAGAACATTTTTTAGCGTCGCAATGCTAGAATTATGCGTGTAAATTAAGCGTAATTTATTGCAGAGTTTACCGAAAGAATCTTTTAGTTTTAATAAAACTAACTAGAATCGAGTATACACTTTAAAAAACTGCACATGTGTTTGTAATATTTCTCGTGTACTTTTTGTAGTTCAGCAATTCTTTAGACATGAATATTTTCAATAAAATCCTGTGATATTGACTAATAATCTAGAAACGTTAAAGAATAATACGGATAACGACAATATTAAACGGTATTACAATATGAGACTTATAAATTACTTTGGATATTCAGAATTAACGGCTAACGTACACAATTTTACAAGTTATGCTTTAATTATCTGCAATTTGTATTTATAAGAATTTGATTTATTCAAAACTTTATTCAATAATTTTGACTTTAATTTGCCGATGGATATTCTAATCAAAGTATAAAAATATTTCTAAGAATTTATTGCTGTGCGTGCAGTTGAAAAGCGAACGAAGGTTCTGATAAATAATTACTCCAAATTTACACAACGGAAAATATCTGAAACATTAAGAACGAGATACAATTACCATTGGTAATTAGTGGCTCTAAAATCTAACTTGATATATTTTTATATTAAATCTATTTAAAATTATAAAATTTAGTGCTGAAATGAAAGTGTCGTTGAATATTGTATTTGTGAAACGTAAAGAAATAGATTGACATTGCACAAGTTCCTTGTTTCCGTATTGAGAGATAAACAACATCCACATGGTATAGTAAGACTGTAAACGTGCGCTCGAAGACGCTTGGAAAAAATTTGGAAAAAATTACGATAACTTGGTTTCGGACGTATCCATGAACAGTAATGATACGTTCCAAAGTGATCTTGCTCAATATTAAGGACCGCCTTATTCTGGCGGGCTCTGCCCCATAATTTAGCAATGAAAAATGTTAGCCTACGGATTTATTAACGATATATCAATCAAACTCCCAGAAGCCATAAATAATCACCGATATACCGTGGTAAGCATCACGCAACGCCTCGGCAACTCTATAAAAAAAGCCGAAATCTCTGTGAGAAACGCGTAAAATATCTCCAGGAGATGACAAGAAACGAATAGAAGACAAGCGAGAAACGCAGCGCGTCTAAATAAAAGAAGCGAGCGCAGAAAGAAGACGCGGCCTACGTCTCGCAAGCTTCCGCGACGCACAACTCGCGATTGTTCTGCGCAGCATCCGGCGATTGTTACTCATCTCTTTGCCTTGCTATCCAACGACAGCTTCTGCTGTCGTTGCTTCTGCCGCCGTCGTTGTTCCTCGCTCGCATGACCCAAAGATGAGCCTTTTCTTCTCCGTCTCGCGCGCGGCCTAATCGTCACCCTCGCGCAAGCATTCGCGCCGCTCACGACGACGTCGACGACGAATAAATCACGTTGGATCAACGATTCTCCGCGCTTACGTCACGCTCTTTCGGGAAGAGAGATTCGCGCGAGTTCCGATTTAATCGCGCTGAGGCGCGCGCCGTTGCTGACGAAGACGACGATGAACAAATGTTCTTCCCTCGACTCTTGAAGACAGACTGAGTATGTGTATAAGAAAGGAACTGAGTGAGAGAGAGAGATATAGAGACAGATGCACGTGGGGTAGGCGCGCGTTAGGATTAAAGACGATTTCGCCGTTTTGTTGAGAATCGCGATGGTGAGCGCGTTAGCTGGGAGAGCTTTATTTCTTACTCAAAATTAGCTTGCCACGACATCGTGATTCGAATTTTCATGGCTTTCAACGATTTTAGAGGTGCGAAATTTATTTTACTGACTTAATGATTGCTTTGTTGCTTGACGTGCTACTCCAATGCTGCTACATCTCTTAATTTATACAAGCTTTTTTATTTTCCTTGAAAAATCTAAGACTAGTGGTTCAGAATTTTCATTTCTTTGGCTTGAAAAAGTCACGCTTTTTTACTTACCAACTTATAAGAGTAAAGTAAATTTACTTTTCAGAAGTTATTTTCGATATACAATTTAATATTGAATGTTAATTTGGCGTTCAAATATAAAGTAGTTTACGTTAAAGAGAGCGAATGATGATTATGCGCATAGTTTTTGGAAATAATTTTATTAAAAGAGTAACCAAAACACTAAATCGATCGGTTATAGCATATTTCTAAAAAAGTATGTTTTGTGTGTCTTGTAAAATTACAGTATGAATTTGGTCTGGGATAATTTGATATAATTTGATATAATTTTATATAATGTACCTTGTGAACCCATCATTTTGAGCTTTTTAAACACTTTTTTTCATCCAATTTTCTTAGCATTTTTGTATAATTCATGTAGGATAAATGCAGTTATAAATTAATTCACGGAAACTTAACATAATTTTCTATAATTACAGATATTTTCTTTGCCATTTTTATTTACTCGTTTATTTTAATTTAGTTGACGAGATCGATCTGGATAAGTATACAACTGATTGTAAAATGCAGGAAATATTTAATACTTTTTGTGATTATTTTAATAAACGGGATATTTATTGGGTGAAAATAATTTTTTGTCTTTTTGCATATGTTTACATAGTGCATGATTAAATTAAAGAAATAATATTTGTCTTAATGTATACGTGACTATTCTATACATCAGAATCATTACAAGCAGTCTTTGACGATAAAAATAAGTTGAGTAATTCAACAGATAATTATTTTTAAAAAAAGCTTGATTTTACAACTCTTGAAAGTTAAAAAAATTCAACATAGAAAACATACTTCATTCAAATGCCTAACAAAGGTAAAACTTTCCCCTTTCAAGCTTCCAGAATTTGATTTATCTGCGTGCAAAATTGTCGTGGGGAGCGAGCAGTACAAAACTTCCGGTATTCAAAGACATTTCGAAGAGTCAAACTCTTACCGACAAAAGATTGGTTAAAAGTAAAGCAAAGCAATAATATATATATACTCTCTCAACATAAAGCAGAAGGTTACGCGCACCTCAATCCATCGTGCGAAACGACAACGACTACGTCGACAATAAGGATTATTGTTTCGCGCACAGATCACCGATATTCTAAGTTACAGTTCGCTCGTAAATTTTCAGGTTCTTCAGCACCACCCCCTCGTCCACCTCGGGGGGTTATGTACGTTGCGTCGTATCGCGCCAAGAGGGTGGCTGGTCAGAATCATGTGAAGAGAAAGAGGAAGAGAGAGAGAGAACGAGAAGAGAGATTCCCATGGTGAGGCAGCAGCAACAGGCGTCCCTGCAAGATGCGCTTTTCCTATAATATACTTCCAACTCTCTTTCCTACCTCTTCTTCTATCTTCTTTCTCTATTATACTTACTGCTACGAGTGCGCGCAATGAGGATTTATGGGGCACAAGCGGTCCTCTACAATTTCGTATCCGCAATCCTTTTGCAAGTTTGCGGTGTCATGTGATTATCGTTGCTGTAAGATACACAATTCAACAGCTGGGGTTTTTTATTTTTATACCTTTCAAGGTCCTCGTCCTGAATCTTTGTATTATATAATTTTGAAAAAGGATACCCAATGCCATAATTAATCATTATTCGGGATCTTCCGTGATTTATTATATTTTCTTCATTTTACAGTACGTAAGGATTTATTTAAGAGGAAAATAGTTCTTTGGCACTCAATGTATAACTACATAAAATGTGACAAAGCAAGTAGGATATAAATTATTTTTATCGATCAAATCTCTAGAATCTACACAAATGTAATTGTTGTAAATTTGATTTATGAAATTTATTACACGTACTTGAAGTATATGTTTTACCGTGTAATAAAAAATAATTTTTTTATATTATATTTGCATGATTTATCCGATATACAGACGCTGTGCAATTGAGATTAAAAATGTAATGAAATTTAATATAGTTAACGAATACTTGGATGTGGTATTAATATTTGAAGCGCTAGTATAATTGGAGCTAAAGTGTTTTAAAACGTGGCTTAAGAATCAAATAAATCAATAAAGGTGAAAAATTTGAAATCTTGGGTTCGATCAGATCTTGGAGATATGTCGAATCTAAAATTAACGAACATTTATCATTCTTGTGAAAGACGAAGTATGTACAGCGTTGAATTTTGTAAGTATCTTAAAATGCATTCACCGATATTTCTTCTACCTACATATATTTTTCAAAAACACAGTGATTTATGCAGTTTAAATTAAATCTAATTTTTTTCAATACCTAACTATATCGCTCTATGTTGAGAAATGATAATTCGAATAAATTTAATAATTACTTGCTAAGAAGGTCATAAATTAATTAATTAAATGGATTTACATAGCTAATGATATAGTTAAGAATACATTTGGTCATTGGGTCGATTAGATAAAGTTGGATATCTGACAAGAAGAATTTAATTTAAACATTACAAACACTCGTAAGCGTTTCCAAATTAATATTTGCGTAATTCTGAAAATGCTTACAAAGCATTTTGTGACCTTATACGAGCTTATTACGATAATTCTAATTATAACAACAACAATAGCAACAACAAGAAGAACGTATTTCAAATGAACGTCACGAATAGCGTTTATTATTTGCAAATAAACACGAGTTCTCTACAAAGACAATTAGCACTTATCAATCAGACACTCTATTATGAAATAATAATACGTCATCCACAAGGAGGAATTAAGAGAAAGGCGTGAAAAAAGTGAGTAAGAAACAATTTACTTACATTTCTCATATCCAATTGTGAGCTCAGCCACCGTAAAGCTCCGAAAGAAACATAAAGCATGCGCCCGAACATAAATCTCGCGTGTCGTTCTACGAGCACAGAAAAAACCTTTGCTCCGAGTGCTTGAAATTCTTGTGAATTTCGAAAAAGCAGGGCCGATCAAAGAGCGCCTCAAGACCCACCGCACTCGAGACGCGAACAATTAGCGAGGAGCATCGACGAAGGGGACGGCCCCGAGGCGATAGAAATCGTCTAGGAGCAAAAGTATCCGCGAGGTGGGATTACGTCGGCGCGAGCGCGAGCGTGCGAATGATAAAAAAGTCGGCGTGCATCTTGGAAAACCAGTTCTGCCGAGAGTCGAGTTACGTGACCTCGTATCTCTTTCGTTCTCCGGGACTAAGGACAATAAAGGCGTTTATTAGCACGTCCTTTGAAAAATGTCATTCGCGCGGCTCTGCGAGTGCATAGTCGTAAGCGTGCGCGTACGCGTGATGGGAATTAAACAAATAACGTAGTCGACGGCCGTCGTCGCTGCCGCCGTCGCTGCCGCCGTCGCTGCCGTCGTTCTTGGTGCGAGAAGGAAAGTGGGTGAGGCGGATTTGCCTCTATTGGAGATAAAACAGTCATCGCAGTGCCGATGCGCCTATGTCATTGTTGTACGGAGGTGAACGTAGGTAAAGACTATGCGTGGGTAAGGAGCGGAATGAATAGATACATTTATTGTATAAGGCATTATCGTATTATTCTATTTTCCGAGAAATATCGTATTCTTTATTTGCCTCGGCTCTTTTTCAATTACGTTTTTCTCCACCTCTCTAATTGAGGAGATCAATGCAACTGGTAGTTTACGTCGATCGGCTAACGTTACTTTCAACCATTCGATAACTGCGTTAAACTTGTTATGAGAAAATCATCCGGCGTGAAATTTGAATTATTATTGGCTCAAAAATCTTTCGCGCTTTTTGAGGAATGAAGGCGATTATGTCGAAAGCGTTTAAATTTAGGAATGTGTAAATAGTGATTAGTCTGCAGACACGGACTCCAAGACCAACGCGTTCGATAGGCACGGAGTAATTTCTTGAAATACCTGCTAGTGGTGTATAATCGATTTACGCAGACGTAAGATTGAAATACAAAAATCTGAAAACCGTTTATCGTAAGTACGCGTTATAAATGACCTGCGAATGCCACATTTTATACTACATCATACGAATAATTAGATAGTTCAAATACATATTGCAAAAGCATTTACGTGCAAATTGCCTTCTGCTGTGAACAAAATGTTCGCCCTATTTATCGAAGTAACATGATCATGCAGATAAATTGATATGAATTTTAAAGTGGCTTAGATAAAATATGAGAACATTATAGTTATAATCTCATTGTTTCTTGTTAGCTTAAAGTTTCAAAGTTTAATTTAAAATGTACTGTATTAATCCGCTATGCTTATATTCAATAACTTTTACTTGCGCGAAGTATTATTGCAGCCTCGATTTTTAATTTACTCGATTTGTTTTAGCAATTTTAAGCATTTGATTTAAATCTCAAATCTTACTGTCAATTTCATATTTCATGTTTGCGTACACATACGCTAAGTTATTATTGTATTAAAATAAGTCATAAAAATCATTGTCAATAATGTAAATGTAGAAATATTATTTTTAAAGCATCGAAACTGTCGTTAATTATAAAATTATAAACGTATTAATATAAATTTCAAAAGACTTCTTCATTAAGCGATATACGTTTATATTTTAAATATTCAATATTTATTAGTTAATGTTTGAACGTTTCCATGTTTTCGAATTAAAGAGTCGTACGCTCAAAATATCTTTATACTTGCACGTATTTTTATCTGAAAGAAGTCTTACTAAAGGCAGTTTTGAATTTATTTTCAAACGAGCCTTTTCAGTATTCTTCTTTGTATTAATAACAAATTCATCTTGAAAAAACGTAATCATCAATATAATTACAAAGGCGACAATTTGGTCATAATATAGAAATCCTTCCTCTAATGCAAAAATGACACGAACTCACCCTTCGCACCAAACAAAAGTCATGGCTTAGAAGAAAAGGCAGAGGCTTGAAAAATCCCGAAAGACGCTTTTCACGCGCCATTTGACTCTTCGAAAATTGCTAATCCCTCTCTCACGAAATCACACATGTGTGAGATCGCATGCCACACCGTTTTCCATTCGGGTTGACCTTGCCTCCCTCCACATTACTTGATTTCGTAACACAAGGAGGGCAGACTAACAGACATCTCTCGTATATTCGCCTTGGGAATAGGAGTCGCGCGCACAAGTCAGGGAGTCACCCTGGGCTCCCTTGCGCCACCGTCGTGTTTTATATATATATATATATATATATATATATATCCCTCTCTCTTTCGTGACTCTCAACTACACGGGCTTTTATTTATGGCGAAACGATCGGCCTGTAATTATGCTACCTCGGCGAAAACCACCTTCCGCAACTTGCCTTTTCTCCCACCGTTCGTCTGCCCCCGCCATCGCGAAGTCTACTTTAGGCGGCCCTCGAAAATCGACCTCCTCCCTATTTATTTGCCCTCTATATAACGGCCCGAATCGCCGTGCGGCAAGTAATTACGCAATTATATCTTTCTTTCTTTGGTGGAACTTTGCCTTTTCGAGCCAGAATTATCTCCAACGGAGAGAATGTGTACATGCACGCTCGCTTGGACTGGAATTGGCCAGTACCGGTGGTATAGAGCTTCTCGAAAATTATTTAAAGTACTACTTAGTAAGGCTGCTGCATATAGCGAGGGAATAATGATGGTTTCTTTAAGCAAATATTAATTGACGTCTGAGTTATTAGGGACGCTTATTTTGTCGATTGATGTACAATCAATATCGATTGTTATACAAAAGAGTTGTTTCTTTTTTTTTTTTCATTTCCTTATGAGTCGTTTGCGATAATGTAGAACCAGATCATGAAATAAAATATAATTGCCTCGACTACTATGGTTTATCGTTATATATAATAAGATAAATAAATTTAATTTAATTAAGTTACTCTAACGACCTTTGTTTGATAATAATTCAGATTTTAGCCAATTTATTTTTCATTATCGGACGTAATAGTTATTTATACCCATAAGCAGCCCACGATAAATTAAATCTACATGCCTTAAAGACGTTTCGCTCAGAAATGCAATATAACATCAATTCTTATTTTCGACAGTAAAATCAACATGTAAATTTTTCTTTTTACTAATTTAAATGCAAGTGTTTCCATGGATAACAAGAGAAAATAATGATTGCAATTCTCGAAAGATCGTTAATTTTAATAGATAAATATTTTCATTTTAAACCAGTGATTTACAAATTATTATTTTTATCAGCATGGAGACTAAAGTATATTCCACATTAACGAAAATCACGGTGTTTTAAAATAATTAAACAATTTCACTGCGGCAAATGTAGCGGTATAGTATTTGAAATTATTCCAAATTACAAAGCATTACGCGTACATTAATTTCTATAATAAAAGAAAAGCATTACTCGTTAATATTTAAAAAATACCAACTTTTCAAAGGAATTTAATATAAATTGCTTTGAAATGTAACATTCCGAACGTAAATACTCGAGTGTGTACGAATATTGAGATATATTTTAAATAAGAACAATAGGAGCGTTACACTCCAGTCGGGTATCGATAACACTCTTGCGAAAGAAATGGAAAAGACGACCGTAAATTATAAAGCGGGCATACCATTCGCAATCGTGTATACTCGACGGCTTTGTAACATTCAATCGGAGATTTCGCAGGCTCTTGTGGTCTCTCGCGAGGCTAAAAGTGCACGATTCCAATTGCAAATTAGCATTTCCGAGGCGCTAAGGTGCGCGAGAGCGCGAAAAAACGCTTCCACGCAGATATCTGGAAAACCTTTTAATCTCGCCTGGCCTTTGAACCTCCCATCGCCCTCTTCCCGATTGCCGTAACACTGCGAGCGGGAGCGATAGGAATTTATACATTTACATTCGTCTGTTCCCCCCTATAAATAGAGCCGCCGTTCAAATCGCGGCCACGCGAATACACGCCGGAGAAAAAATCTTCCGAGTCGAAACGAACTATTCTGGTAAAGTATCACCGGGGGCTCTAGTTTTACGCGAACGATAGGTCGCGTGGCCTCGCGAATCGACGTTTGTTTGTTCTGGGCGTTTCGTTTATGCGGGCGCTTCTGCTGACGAGCGGATCGCTTACGGACGTCATATCACGGCGGAAAAGCCCGATAAATCAATGGGACGAGGGACCGGATGACCGGGCGTTCGTTTTCGCGTGTGCGTTCGTTTTTTTTCTTCGCGTGCGCTCGTGCAATTGCGTTTTTCGTGTGTCGCGACTCGGACGAGTTTTATTTTATCGGCGGTTCTGGTACGCGCGAATTGCCGTCATTGCCGTGATTACGTGCGTAATTGCATGATTACGCGTATAATGGCTGATATAATTGAGCTGTTCAACGCGCGCGCAACGCTCCAACCGGAGAGTTGATTCTGTTCCTTCGTTCATATTTTTTACTGCAAAATTACGAATATAATGACTTTATGTGGCGCGGAAAGCTTTTAAAAATAACGATATACTTTTCTATTTTTATAACGTGCAAGTACAAGCTAGCAAAACGTACTTTCGAGACTTTCGAGACAAATTGTTGCCGAGATCGATGTTTCGCAGGAGAAAACTCTTCTGTTTTTATATTTTTGAATAAGACGCCATTATTGCTCATACCGATATTGAGCCAGTTCACTCATTAATAGAGCTACGTGTTAAACATAATAACAGTTATAAGGATAGCTATTTTTACCACTTATAACAATGATAATGTATCCATTTTTTATAAAAGCATACTCACTCGCAAGGATAATTTTTTACACGGTTATTCGCTGTTATCTTTTGCTTTATTATTCGAAATAATTGTTAAACCAAGACTAGAATTCAAATCAATATAAACACCCTATTAATATTATAAAGATTAATATTATAATATTAATATTATAAAGATTCATTCAACCAAATACGAATTTGTATAAATAAACTTTGTATAATCAACGTCATTTCTCATAATACACCATTGCATATTTATTCAGTTGCGCAACGCATTTCTCTCTTAAATCAGGTGTAATAATCGTACCTTACGATAATCCCCGCAGAAACTCGTTTCAACAATTGTTAGTGAATAATTATTACATTTCTATAAGTGCATATTTAAAGATTTATGTCCTATTAAATAGAATTCGAGATGATTCATATTACATTAACATCTTGTAGCCCAAGGGCTCGTTGGAAAGCCATAAATTTGTCGGAAGCACTCACATCGGTAATGACACTTTTATTCAAGTAACATTTTTCGCTCTAACGAGATTCGTCCTGGACTTTGACTTATATCCTCGACGCTCCCTCCCGCACATCTCGAGAATTTCGAGTGTAAAATCGCGTCGAAAAGCCCACATCCCGCGTCTCTTCTTTCACGTGCCCAGCGACAAGCAGCGATGGCAGCAACAACAGCAGTCGGTTGCGCGCGATCTCGCACAAAAGCTCGTTCGCGCCCTCAACGCGCGTGAATACAAAGCATCGAGTCTCCATTCGGTGAAGCCCCTTCTCTCGTATCGGGAGAGGGAGAGAGCGAGAGAGAGAGAGAGAGAAACCTCCATGCTTGTATGCACATGCAGCAGATGGACGGACTAGGAGCAACGAAAGAGAGCTGGAAAAGAAGAAGGAACAAGGAGTTGAAGGACGACGACGATGACGATGACGACTATGACGACTATGACGACGACGACGACGACGACGACGACGACGACGAAGGAAAGGGCCCCCCGCCTCACAATGCGGCCTGATTTATGGCCTCGCGCACATACATAGAGTTACACACGATATCATAATACCATTAATTCTTCGTCAAATTCCCCGCTGACTGAATCATACTGACCATGCAGTAAATCACGCGACGACTAATGTGAACGCGCGACCGACTCTCCCCTTCCCATTCGACGTTCTCTCTTTTACCGCTGACTTCTTATCTCCAGCACTTTGAACCGCAGGGGCAGGTGGATCTGGCCCCTGCCAATTTCTTTCTCGCAATCTCGCCCTGCAGATCGTCGTCATCGGCGTCGTCTATCGCCGCGCCACACGCGGTCGCAATCGCGAAGCGCTAACTGCTCGGTTGCTTCGGCATCGCGCGCGTCCGGACCTTCGCGAATCCAAGTCATGGGCCATCGAAGGAATTTCGAGAATGACCCAAAGAGAATGATGGATTTGTTGACCGGCGGCTTGCACGGGGATGTTCACGGGTCCGGGTTCCATTTGTTCGCCCGCCTCGGCATATTTTATTTTCCTGCTGCGGGGAGGGGGATAATGAGCGCTAAAGAATTGACTCCGAATCGAAATTTGACGGCTTGCGTAATGGATGCTAAGTTGAGAAATTAATTGTTTCTCAACGAGGTGCGCAGGATTTGGTAATATATATGAATGGCCTAATGCTCGGGGAGCATTTATGTGTATCAACACCTCTAAGTCATTTGTTAAATTTACAACGACCGTTGACTGAGAGTCATCGCAGAAAAAGAAAAGCAAATGAATAATTGATTGCTTAGCGCGTAAATACTATAATTCTGAGCTTGAAGGAAACAAACACTCGGCAATTTTCTTATTATTTCCATATTTTCTCCTTATCGATATCGCAATTATCGCGTTCTTTTTAAAAACTTAGTTGATCATATGCGAATACTCTTACCGAAGTACTGCAAGTTTTTTCTTAATAAACGTGAGTTGCTTTATTTATGAATTTATTAGCGTTTTCGTTGAAAATTATAACGTCATATTTCTTCGTATTGCGTTACAACTATAAGTAATAGTAGAGATTACGATATAAAAAGACGGTAAATTAAAGACAATTTGTGATACTGGTCGTGATTCAATTTTTATTCATATACTTGTAAAAGCACATATTCATTAAGCGAAGATTGTCGGTTCGTTCTAATTTGGAGGCATTGATACCACGCCGCATTCATACGTATATCTTTACTATTCGTTCGACTCTTCGAGAGGAAAATAGGTAATCGAGCAACGGACAAGACAGCAAATCGTCTCAGGAGTTTTCAAAACAATAATTTGTCAAGGCGATTTTCGTGTACCAACCACCCCCGCGATATACCGATTGCGTACTCTGGCGTTCCCCGGCGAACGCATCGTGGAAGCAACCTCCCCGACACAGAAGTTCGGTCATCGTTCTCGCGATGTGATTAACGCGGACCCGGTCTTGCGCTTCTCTCTCATTTCTCAGATACAGGAAAAGCCATCGGTCCCGCACCGACGCTTCTCTCGTATCCAATATAAAATGCTTGGAAGCGCTTGTTGATATTCAAAAACAGCCATTAATCAGAGATATTTATAGTCTCGAGAAATGACGGAGCTGCGTATCTCGCGCTCCGACTGATCCGGTGATTTATCCGGACGAAGGTCCGAGTGAAGATAGAAGTTCCTCCTCTGTGTATGCTAATATTCTTCCCGAAATTTTGTTAATCCGTGCTGGATCCCAGCTAGATTTTGTTTAAACATTGCTGCAACGCGAGCCGACGGCGTCTCTTCCTCGGCGGTGCTTTATAAATAACGGGCTACGACGTGTGGCGAACGTCTCTGACGTGCGCCGGCACATGAAACAGACTTTATCTTACCCTGGGCGCGCCCCGGAAAAAAAATATCTGCGTTCCTTCGGCCCTTCTTTGCCGTCGTCCGGACGAACATGTGCGCCCCGTGACTTCCTTTCCTTTATGCCTCGACCACACATGGACGCGGCCATGCCAAGCGTTTTTTTTGCTTTGTCATTTGTATACGTGTGTTTGAGAGAGAGACAGAGAGACAGAGAGACAGAGAGAGAGAGAGAGAGAGAGAGAGAGAAATGGAGATCCTCGCTCTCTATTTGTCCGTCGACCCTTGAGAGAACGACTACCGGCGTGTGATTCTTAGAGGCCATATAGGACTCCGAAAACTTGCATGAGAAATCGCCTAATGGGTCGCTTATTACTTTCGTTTTTCGTATTTTAAGTTCATAAGCAAATTGGACTTAGTGTTTTTGTATTGGTTTTTTATTTTCCTCATAAATACTGAACTATATCTAATTTTGAATTTTTAAATTCTTAATAGTGATTGGTGAAAACTATGATTTATTTTAGTTGAAAATTTGGGGTGTTTTTAAATTTGATAATTTTCCAATGTTTATTTTTAACTCAATATTCAAAGTTCGTATTTTATTAAAAGAGGAAGATCTTAATATGTAACTGTAATTCGACTATTTTTTATAATTCATAGCGTAATTTGCGAATCATTATTCTTCAATGCGTTGAAAAAATATACTTCTTAGAATTAATTTCTAAGAAATTAAAAATATTACTCGAAAGGTATTACAAGAATAAAATATAGTTTTCGAGAAATAATATGAATTATATGATGAATAGAAAAATAAAACATATTTAAAAATTATAATTGAATCATATTTCTTGTTTATAATTTAAATGATGCAATATAAAAAATATGGTATACTAAATTGTTTACATTAAGAAATGTAGAAAACAGTATTCTAATTAATGCAAAAATTGTTCCTATCTTACTTCCTGAGGTAAAATTTCATGGAATGTATGTATAAATGTTAATTTCTTGAAATGTCATTTCTCATTTCGAGTATCACCAACTTTTAACAAATTCATTGTCATTTGATAAGAAAATAACAAGACCAAGAGTTGTTTTTGCGATAAGTAATAAGCAAATATTTTACTTTACAATTACAACTTTGAAATGCAAAAAATAATTTATCAGGTACATTTTCACTTAAAAATTCGAAAATATAATATTCAGAATATTTTTCATTTTTTATGTACTTATAGAATATATATATATATATATATATATATATATACACACATGCACATATGGTGTGTGTGCGCGCGCGCGTGGAAAAAATATATACATGAATGTAGAGTCACGTGTATGTGTATATATATATTTTATTCTAATTAAATTTTATTAATATTACATTAATGAATATGTACTTTTATTTATTAAGAATTTGCAATATCATGTAAAAAGTAATACTATTTGAAAAAAATTGAATAATTTAAAAAAATATGTAAGAATTGTGATTCAATTCACAAATTAAATTCAGCAACGTATACTAATAATAATATTCATTATTAATGGTTGAATATTTATAATAACATGTAAAAAATAGTAACTGAATAGGTAACAGAAAAATGGTGTAGCTTATCTATTTTTTCTTGGGAAACATAATCAGTTTATTATAAGTTTAATACTTTCATTTTATGGTACTTTTTGTAAAACCAATTTTCTATATGCAAAGCTTATTGACACAACAATTATAAAACACACAAATACACACACACTTACATATGTATGCACATATGTGTACGCACGCACGCACGCACACACGCACGCACGTCCATATATGCGCGTGCGTGTTTGTATATTCAATCTCAATCCAATAACTAATTTCGAATCGCCTACACTTAAAATCACATCTAATTCTTTGATAACATCAACAAAAAATTTTTTTAATAACTTGTTATATTTGAGATTAAAGTATAGTTTTGACATAGCATCAAATGAAAGCTTTCACCAATCCTTTATTTCAGAATCCTTTATTTCAATATAAAATTTTTTAATTTTTGTCATTCATGGTGCATACACCTATATCAAAAGAGAAATTCCTTGTGATTAGTGTAATTCCGTGAGCAGTAAACCATCGAAGCAACGATCGAGCAAAGGATAATTTTAAAAAAATGAAAGCGTTTGCTATAGTGTTGAAGGGTGTCAGTTTCAATTGTTTCTTTCACCAGAAAAAGCTTCTCTCCAGCGTCTGTACGCACCTTTACTCCGACGAAAATCTACTAAGCATCAAGAAAATCTAATGAGAAAAGAAAGCTGATAAGCGAAATAGTCGATAGAATGAAATCTATCGGCTTATTACTGTCGGTACATATGAAAATTCGCAAGCTAAACGTTGTACTCACTCTGCCCGATGTGAACCCTTTTCATCCAAGGATATATCTGGGGTGGATTACCACCCGAGCCGTTTCCCTTGTTCGAGGAATTATTTCCGGTGCTGCTCGTGCTCGAGGTGGACGAGGCCGGGGACGAGGCCGACGAAGCCGTCGTAAGCGCGGAGCCACCCTCTCCGACGCCGGGCCGTCCGCTGCCACCCGGGGGCGAGGACGCAGACGCGGCCACGGACGACCTCGAGGATCCGGCCGGTGTCGAGCTCATTTGCCCGCTACCACCGGCCTTGCTGGTCCCCGGTGCGCCCAGCACCGGCGCTGGGCTATTCCTCGTGTTCGTCGACGTGGTGAGGTCCTGGGGCGAAGAGACGTTCGTCGACGAGGTCGAGTCCGCGTACTTGCAGCTGGAGGCGGCGGCCGCGGCCGATTGCGCGGCCGCCTGCAGGAGCGGACTCGTCGGGTCCGGGTGCATTTGCTGTTGCTGCTGCTGGGCCTGCAGGTGCTGTTGGTGGTGCGGACCTTGGGGAGCCGCGTGGAGACCGTGCTGCTGCTGGGCCGTGGTCGCGGCGCTGAGTCGCGGTTGGGGCTGGAGTTGCGTGTAGTCGATCATGCCGCTGGGCGCCGCGTGCTGCATCCCGGAAGCCGGGGCGGCATACGGATGCTGAGGGTAGTGCTGCTGAGGCGAGTAGCAGGGCGTCGGGTAGCCTGTGCTCGCGGCGTTGGGGTTGTAGTAGTCGGTGCCGGCGGGCGAGGCGGCCTGCAAGGGCTCGCCCGGGGAGTTGGCGGTGCCCCGGGGGCCCTGCTGCTGCTGCTGAGCCTGGGCTTGGGCGCTCGCGTAGCACGAAGCGAGCGAATTGACGAACTGATAGGAGCTCATGGCTGCGTCGCTGGGCCGATTTACCCTCTTCTACGACGACTGGCTGCGCGTTCGCTTGCCTCCTCTTCCTCGTCGGCACTGGCTATCGGCGAACTCGACGGGCTCGTTAAGTACGGAGGCGCGCCATGGCCGCCATCGGGATGCTTTTTTCCCTTCGGGCCGAACAATCACAAGGTCGCGGACGACGGGATCGGCATTTCGCGCACTCGCGCTGCCGTCCGCGGGCAAGTGTCAATAGTCCGGGCGACTCGCCAAGGGGAGCGCGATCCGACGCGCGATTCCTGGGAGTATTCAGCGCCCGTTATTCGGGCGAAAGAGGATCGCTGGACTCGAGGCCTATCGGACCTCCTCCATTCGCGCGATCGCTACCAAGTTCCTCCTGGCGAACGCGCGGACTCGCGTTGGGCCCCTTGTTGTCCGGAACGAGGTCGGCGAGGATGCGGCACAGGTGCAGAGGCGAATCCGCGGATGCCAAGTGGTCGTGCGCTGTTGTGCGTGTGCGTGGCCGTCGCGTGCGCTTCGGCGATGCGTGCGCGGAAGACGGTGGTATCGTACTGAGAGGCCTCGCGGATCCTCGGCGCAGGCCGGCGTGTGCTGCGCTGCCGCGCGGTAGCTGTCACGTGCCGCGCTCTGCTGGCTTGGCGTGTCAGGAGTACTCTCTCTCTCTCTCGCGCGCGCTCTCTCTCACTCCGGCCGCGGCTACGACCAATCCCCGTCGTTCGTCAAACCTTGATTGGTCTCTCGCCGGCGCGCCGGATTCTTCAACCCCGTTCCTCGCTCGCTCACTCTCTCTCTCTCTCGCTCTCTCACTCTCCTTCTTTTTCGTTCTCTCGTAGCGCGCCGTCGCCGATGTTGCTGCCGCCCGCTCTACCGAGTGACAAGCTCTGAAGAGGGGTGGGCGACTGTGTATGCGCGTCTTTATGTGTGCTAGCGCACGATATGTTGCGTGTGGAGTGAGAAAGAGAGAAAGAACGAGCGACGGTACCTAACTGGAGAGGGGAGAGCTCGTCAGGGGGGCTAATGGAGAGATATTCGGGAAGCGGAGTTTCCCAGGGTGGGGAAGAGAGAGAACGAGTGGGACGGTGTTCTTATTCTTCTTGCCAAGGAACCGCGGCCTATCTGGCTGGCCGTTGTCGTCGACGCACGAGTGAGGGACATCGTCGTCAACGGGGTCCAACCCGCACTCATTGTCGATGATGGTACACTGAAAAAGTCCAGAGTCGCAACTTGGTCTTCGGTTTCTATCTCACGAAACCCAGCTCTTCGTCTTTGTTCAGACAACTCGTTCGGTAATAAAAATTGGCGCTCATTAGGGCTTCTTTTTCATCTTCGAAGGCAATTTAGCATACGCTTAGCGGAATCGCGTATACGCGAAGTACTTTTGTGATCCATGTATCATTTTACGAGCGATCCACCTGTTAATTCGAGCTCCCCTATCGCGCCCTCGCGCTACTTCGTTACGACAATTATCCACCGTAAGCCGAGGTAGACACGGTCCAGAATCGGCCGAGGGGACCGGGGCATTAAGCAAGCGATTATCGTGTTGCTTGGGTTTTATTACCCAGTGATTTCCGCGACGCGTTGGAGCAAAGGCTGCCGGTGAAACGATTGTAAAAGTGCAGGGTACCTCTGCCGATTGGCGCTAGTGGTGGAGGGAGCAGCGCATAAGTCAGACTGGCGGTCGCGGCTGACAGTTTTATGAGATTTTGATAGCCTCGCTCGCGCGCGCCTCTCTTCCTTTTCTTTCTCTCCCTCTCGCACACCCTAAACACTCCGCATCTCCTCTCGCAGTTTCTTGTCTCTCTCTCTCTCTCTCTCTCTCTCTCTCTCTCTCTCTCTGTGTGTCCCCGGCAGGTTTCTCTTTTATAGCGGAGTCGGTGGAAAGATAGAAAAGTAAGCGAGAAAAAAGATAAACCGGCGACACGCGCGCACTGCTATATACGCACTCTTTATTGTCTCATAAATTCAAACCTGTTGCCCCGATCTACAGGCGCGCGCCTCCAATGACGTAGGAGAGCTAGAGCGTCGCTGGGGAAAGAGGATATGACAATCGGATCGAGGAATACTACTAAGTTCAATTGCCGTCGGAGAAGAGGATTCCCGTGTGCTGGAACCCGCTGGTCGACTCGCTGGCCACAGAAGAGCATGTGTGCATCGTCGTGTGTGCCACGACTCGACGCGCTGGCCTCCGAACCCCAGTGAAATGGGTGCTTTAAGAGAGAAACATAAGCGGCGGAGGGGGAATGAGGAGGTCAGCCTTTGGAGGCGGAGCCCCCTTCTTCATACCTTCTCTCTCTCTCTCTCTCTCTCTCTCTCTCTTTCACCCTCTAGTTGGTGATCCTTGCAGATTTCTCCCGAGGTGATGCACGCATGCACAGCGCGAAAAAAAATAGGATTCGGCATTTTTGCCTTGTTTCGCCGGAAGATTTTTTCCTTTTACTTCACCACGTCATGATCCTTGAGCACCATTGGCTTACTATACTTTCCATATATTTCAATTTTTTACCTCTCTCAACTAGAGTGTACGAACTATTTTCTATCGATTTATGCAAGTAAACGTGAAATCAATTTTACGTATTAGGATGCAAATATCCCTGCATAATCGCCAAAAACGATGGCGATAAATTTCATCCGAATTAATATTAGCGTTCCGAAGCTTGTGTTAATACAAGTACGAATGGTGATTCGCTGTAAAAATAAGGTATTTCAGGCAAAAGCGATAACTCTAGCTACAAAAGAAACATTTCGAGGCAGTTATGCGCTTAAATATACACGCAAGCTTAGAAATACCACGAGTTCACTAACAACATTATTAAAAGAACAAAAAAGTGCGCGAGCGACGGTCGGCATTTCTAAGCATCTTGTAAGAATTTATATAACTCATTCCAAGTAAGCGTAAGCCAAGATTTTCGCGAAATCGAGATTTTAATA
Source organism: Wiebesia pumilae (assembly GCA_018907045.1). NCBI lineage: Eukaryota > Metazoa > Arthropoda > Insecta > Hymenoptera > Agaonidae > Wiebesia > Wiebesia pumilae. The sequence goes on from JACCHZ010000186.1 coordinate 247,265, forward strand.
AGCGCGGAAGATCCTCTCAGTTCTCGGTTCATGGTATTAAGGAGTGCGTCGGTTGGCCACCAGATGTGGCGAGAGTAGCGGATCCCGGTTGAATTGAAAGTCGCGCCCGCCTCCCGACTGCCCCCACCCCTCGACAGTGGACCCCCACCGTAGACACGACGACTTTCCCCACCGCCTTCTTCGAGCGGTTTCCGCACTACGGGGGATTCCCCTCCGCTCCGGGTTCCCGTAGTCGAACTCGCGCGCCTCCTTTCTCTCTTTCTCCACCTATGTATGCGCGCCTCTCCGGGTACTTCGCACGACAGTTGCTTGCGCCCCTTGCACTTCGACGTACAGCCGACATCGAGCGATTCGTACAAGAACAACTTCAATTGCCATTCAAATTTAATCCGCGGATTATTTGTATGCATACCTGTTGTTCTTGCTGGGTTCCTGTGGCTCGCCTTGACTGTGCAAATGCACCAGTAATTGTCCGTCTTCATTTTTTTAATTACAATTTTTCTTGTATTTGCGAAATTTTAGATGACATTTACATCTGACCTTGGCTTTGTGCTGGATTTATTTCTAAAAATTTCCTAAATTCAATGGCGGAGAAATATTTTTCTGTGCAATAGCTTTTTAAAACGATCGTCTATTGAAAATGTATTAATTATAGTTCTTGACAGTTATCCAATATAAGACTACATACTATTGCAAACAAATCTTTATTCTTTTACGTGCAAGCGAATCAACTTGATGTACTCATAATTGAATAGATAATGGCTCAATTTAAAGTAAATTGGATACTTTTTATAATTTTCTCGTCTGCAGTGGCCAATTGTATACAATCTTTAATAATTCAACAGTCAAATCACAAATAAACAATTAAATTGTAAAAATGATGTTATTACGTTTCTTAAAAAAAGAATAACTTTTAACTGTACGGAACTCTTCAATATCTAGGTATTTTACAAGTACATTTGAAGCAAAATTAAAATATTGCAAACCGAAATTTCTAATAATAATATTAGAAATAATTTTTTATATATTCATTCATTTACAATGTTATTTAAAAAATACAATCATTTTAAGTCGGGCATATTATTTTACAATAATTTTCTGAAAATAATACTTCGTATTTGAATCTTGGCTTAAATTACTATATCTCATAAGTAATTCATGTAAATTACTGTCTTGAACTCTATACTATTAAATATAATACTCGGAATTCGTAAGCACGTCCCATTGTAAAACGTATGTGCTTCTATATATATATATATATATATATATATTTCTATATGCAAATAAACGAATAGTGTCAAAATTACTTTATTAGCTTCAAATATTTTATATACTTAAGTAACCACATAAATTTTGAAAACGATTAATTACATGCTTTATTAAATTATTCTTACGACTTATAATTATTATAATTGGAAAATCCGTTAATTTAAACGTTTTCAATCATGTGGAAGTATTCTACAAGCTTTTCATATACAAAATGATTATACATTTATATTCGTATAATATTAAAGAAAACTATTATATAAAATAACGAAACTAATATTTACCGAGATTACGATAATATGGTCAATGAAAAGAAATAATTTCTCTAATTATAAAATGCAGATAATATAATTTTTTAAGCTACCAAATATTTATTAATAGTTAATGAGATTATAACTAAATTCTTTTAATGTCTATATAAATTATATAAAGTGTAAATATTGAAAATTTATTATGATTGTAAAATAAAAATAATGACATTGTATATTTGTATAGTATTTAATTGCAACTTAATGTTTAGTTGACATTACCATTTGAATTTAAAATTAAATTTGAACATTTCTATATTTAATAGCTTTTTTAAATTTTAATAATTAATCAAAATTTTTATCGCTATAGTTTTATTACAAACAATTAATTATGACCAATAAAGTTTTTTTAATTATAAACAAACTCTTTTTCATCACATCAGTTATTGAAGAAATATAATATTATTCTTTATACACAGTAGAATATGATTTTTACTAAAGTATAAATTTATTAAAATGCACTACAAATTATTAAGTTCAACTAATTTAATTATTCTTTACATACCATAAATGTATAAAAAAAATTTACTAGACGTTATGATAAATATTTCAAAAGATAGAAATTTCATGATAAAGTTTTGAGTTTAGTTATTCATTTTTCCATCGAGTTACGCAAACTACGAAATAAATCGAAACAAGTATCTTAGTACATCAATTTTAATATAATTTTTTTTTATTAAAAAATCCAAAATCTCGTGAAATTTCTTTTCATTTTCTTTTACAACGGTTGATCATCCAACATTAATACACAGTTATCAGTATGAAGTACAATTTTTATCGAATAAAAAAGAAATACATTATAAGAATTTTATATTGTATCTCGTATAAAATTATATTATTTGAAACTTAGTTACTGGTCGGATAAGTTTTCTGATACAATAGCAAAGTCATTATTCATATTACGTAGAATGTGTTTTAAAATGACCGTTCGTTCTATATACCTAAAATACAACTTAATTATAAAGAAGAAATAGTTGGCATTTCCTATTTGAATCAAGATTTTATGGTTTGAAAAATATATTTTTTGATGTTTCTAGTATTGTACAAATAGTATTTATTTTTTCTTTTGCAAGAGTCTTTACACAATATACTTTAAATATTGCTTAAATACACTACATATGTATACAAACTTATGCATATAAAATTTAAATAACAATGAAATTGTTATTTCAGCAAAAGAAAATATCAGTTTTTTGTAAAAATAGTCAAAAGTATTTTTTTATTTTAATTTTATTTGCTAGATTCTTTCCAACGGTATTATTTAATTAATATTTTCAAATACGACAATAAATTTTGATAAATTGAGTAAGTTGAATTATATTGGTTAATGATATATTAAAGATATAAAAGACAAAAGTATCAGAAAAGAAAAGTATATTTTAATAATTTCATATTCATCGACAATTTTACTATATATTGATCCGACATTTTTATTTCAAGATTTTGCAGAATTGATAATTCATTTTGTTTAAGCTTTATAAAATTATTAAATAAAGATAATATTATTTACTGACAAGTCACTCGAATTCTTATCGTGATTTAATTGGTAGTTATGTAATTACATGTACAGATAGAAGTACAATGCGCTTACGTAAATTAATATACTAACTTCAATAACTTAAAATTTTTGTAAAGAAAACGCAAAGTTAAGGAAAATAGAATAATTTTATTAGCATTAAAAACTAATTTATTTATAAAATTAGCAGAAGCAGACTAGTGTCAATTTAACATTTTCACTCCATAATGCTTGAAAAAATAAGCTCAATATATGACCTCCGTTATTGATTATATAAGTTACTGCATTCGAAGAGGTTCAATAATGTTGACGCACTTGGTGACTTCATTTTCTTAAAGTTTCAGCGATGATAAAGATTTGACGTATTCGCGTAGATCTCGATTCTTTCTTGTGCACTTTGTAAATTTTGCAAAGCATGTGACTGGAGCGTAAACAGGGTCGAGCTTCTTAATATTTATGCAATAAATCTGAAGCTGTGTAGATAAAAGGGGAAATCGAGCCGTGTATGGACACAAAAGATCACTGCAGCAAAAAAAGACGAATCCTTTTAAGGTCGACACGAATACAGACAACGTAACGTATACCCGCCCTTTTTTATATGAAAGATTCAACCATATAGGTACCGTTTGCATTTACCAGCCTGCGTGACCATGCGTGAGTTCAGGGGCCCGTGAAAGAAGTCATCCACGTCACCGCGTAATTCAGGTTTTTAGACGAAAGAAAGGACGGTAAGAAGTCGTATGATTAGACCATTTCGACCGTACCGAGCACTGGCCATCCTATACGTTTGGCCCAAGTATGTGTCAGTATTTGCAGTGCGGCTCCCATCGGAATTTCTAATAAAGCCGTCGTAAGTATAAAAAAGTGTATCGAGAAACCCTCATGAATCAGGCGTCGAATAAAACGGACCGTCGATACACGCGTACATGTATGCCTCCGCTAGACTGAATTTTATGTTTTCTCTTTGTGCTAAATCATCTTTTCACCGCTTAACATTATATGTTCATATCATTGTTAACATAATTGTGAACAGGGAGCATGTTCTTTTATTTTCTTCACCTCCCTTACTCCACTATTTTCATCGCGATTCATTTCGACGTTTTAAATCTGTTTTTCTAATCCAATTTACATTTCATGAAAATTGATCATTCTTAATGAACTTTCTACGCTTGTCAAAAATCCGGTTCTTCAGAATTAACATTAATAATGTTGTTACAAATTTATTGCTCGCATTATGTACAATTTAATGTAAATTATTTAGTTAACAATTGAGGACAGAAAAGTATTATAATTATAGTTTACAATTGAAACGAACATACGTGTGTTATTCATTTCCAACGTGCATAGCTTTGGTGTGAATTAAATTATGGATTTTATATGCCGAATTCGCTCGATAATTTAAAAAAGAACGTGTTACAAAACAAAGAAATCCAGAGATGAGATCATTTTTTCATGATATAATTAAAATGATATAATCCACTAATAATTTATATAAAACGGTGTGTTCTCGAATAGCATAATATCTTATGCAAAAAGTCTTAAAAATGTTGTAAAGCATACTTACTGGATATAGGAATTTCATTCTAAATGCTTTAACTATAAAAATAAACTTTTTATATATCTTGTTTAAATAAATAAATAATAGCACAAATTCAAAATTAATTTTCTACGATTAACAATTCTTTGCCCTATTACTTTGATATTCATCAATATTCAAGAACACTTAAGAACACTACATTTAAGAACACTTGAGGAATTAAGAGTGAAATTTGTATTTTTCTGGAATTTCTTCATTTTTTAATTTATTAATAATGATTAAGTAAGTAGCACGTATAACTTGATAATATTTTTAAAATAAATAAATGTTTTCGTATGTACTTTGAAATTAACAACGAGGAATACAGAAGTCAATTGAATTGAATTGCAAGACTCGAGTAAACCAATACGTATCAGCGTGCCGGCCATGATGTATTACCAAGGCTATGGGAAACTATCTGTCAAGTACAATATCGATCCTTACTCTCTTCCTGCAGCCCTTGCAAATCGCAAGTCTACTCCAATGCCCTTGTTGCCATTTTCTATAGAATAATTCTTCGATATAAATTATTTGATGCATAATTTTTAATTTAATTGATTTGTTTGCAAATAATTCATCGACTGTTTCACACATAATTTTATTTTTATAATCTCAAAATACACGTGTCAATATTTTATTCGTATTCAATGATTAAATATATACTTACCAGTGCATCAGCAAAGACATTATAAAATTAGTCGTTTAATTAATTTTATCTTCACCTGTAATAACGCAAAAAACATTCATGCATTTATTAAGTTATTACATTAGCATAATTAATTTTTTATTCACTTTACTAATATATTAACATGTTTCACTTATGAATTTTACTTCTTAATTTTATATTAATTAATTTATTAAAATCACAAATATCATAAATGCTAATGAGATGATGATACGAGAAATTATTTTTTTACACAGTTTGTCACAAATATAATCCAAAACTGAAGTACAGCTTCCATGATTTGAAATTAAAATTTTCTTAAGTTTCTTATATTTGTTTAAAAATATATATATATATATATATATATATATATATATTTCAAACTTTAATTTGCTATTGTTGGAACAAATAGATTTTAGAGACAGTTAGGTACAGCAGATTTGTAATATATTAATTAAATTTTAGTTTTTCGACTGAAATATATTAACATAATTTACGCAATATATTTATGAAATATGAAGCTCAATGTACAAATTTTACACTTCAAATTCTTGAACTTTAGAATCAATTCGTTTATGAAGCATTTTTATTATTTTTAAATATATATTAATATAAATGTCATATTAATTCAAATGAGAATTACATTGTCTCTGATTGAATTTGATATTCAACGCATGTGTTTAATTTAAATGCATTTTAACAGAATTATTTTCATACAGCTTCAAATTTTCATTAAAACTTTATAAATTTCTTAATAAAAAAAAAGAAAAATTAAGATATGCCTGTCAGTGCAGTAGAATTAAATAAAAAAAGAATAAAGCAGATTAGGAAAATAGTTTTTTTCTTAATTTAAAAGAAACAAAATATATAAAAAATGTTATAAACTTCAAAATAACAATTTTTATAAATCTGAATTCAGGAATATTTTGAATTATATTTAGTTAATACATCATTTATAGAAAGAGTTATTTACAATTTTTTTTACATACACTCAAATAATGTAAGGATTTTTATTGATTTAATATCTAGATTAAATTGAGAAATGTTTATATATTGGTCAGAGAAAAAATCTTAACAGTTTTGCTAATTTGTATCTTAATAATTTATTTCAAGTATAAAATATATTTTCTTATATTTAATTATAATTTACAACTTTTATATCTAACGGACTAGTAAGTTCAGTGGAAAGATTGTACAAAAAGATTCAAAATTTTAGATAATTATTGATACTTAAAAATAAAGAATATATTCGTCTTTTATAAATATTATAAGTATATTTATGTACACAGTATATTTATTAAGCAACTGTACACATGCTTTGTATTTTTGGAAATTTCGAATTATGTTATATTTATTTAATTACAATTATAAGGCACAAATAATAAAATATAATTTTATACGTCTTCGTCGTGTTTAAACATTTAAAAAAAAATTTGAATATATAATATTATGGAGAAAGGTGCAAATATAACGAAAGAGTAATATAAATAAAATATATTTTACTGCAACGTTCAGATCGTATAAACTTTTACTTTATTATTTATATAATTTGTCTGCCTTACCTACAAATTACAATACGAAATATTTACAATAAAAATCATCTAATAGGAACATTTCTTCGCTAATATTAGAAATAAGATCACTTTTGTGTCCATAAGAAAGGTTAATTTTTATGGGAATTGACTTCATTTTTCTTGCAAAACGTTATGCCCGCGGCTTCGGCAATCAACAAAGAGCACAAGTACGTATTCAGGTACCTATGCAGCTCACAAGGTACTTTCACTTCCTTGTCCTTTTTCGGCATCACGTTTTAAAATATTTGACGAATGCTTTTCTTCATACATGGGTAACCCTGGCTCTAACATTAATAATTGCGTGAGAATTCCAGGAGTAAAGAATCTTTAATTGCGTAAACGTTTTTCAATTGGTACGCTCTTCGTTATTAAAATATTTGTTTGCGAGGACGAATATTTTACGGTCCTGGAAAGTAGGTATTTCTAGAAATACTTTCGAAACTACTTACATTACTTTCTTATTTATTTATATATTCTTATATATTCCTCAAGAGTCTCTCACCGCTAAACGTTTACTCATCTATGCCTACGTACAATTCTCTCGACTTGTTCGAACATTAAAAGTAGTCACTCGCGATAATCTCGCGCACCACCAACTCTGCCAGTTTCCCGTAATCACGACGAATTCATAATTTCACAATCTAACGTGATAAATGAGTGTTTATATCAAGAAAAAGTTTTGAAAAAATGAGAACGCCACGCTTGGCTCGCACACCGTCCACGGCCATCTTCTTTTCGATGTTAGAGATCGCGCAGCTGCGCGCCAGTCAGCGACTCCCCACCCCGCACTTCCCCCAACGCAACCCCTGAAACTTCCAACCGTTTCGAATGGTGTTTCCCTTCTTCTGGAACAAGAGGCTACTTTTACGAGAAATCGCGGGAGATTTTGTGATATTGATAGAGTAATAGATATTTTATTCGAAACTATCTTACTTCTATAAAAGTGAATATTACGAAACGTCATACGCAGGGTGAATGAAAATAATACTAATATAAGATAGAATTGATTCAGTTGAAAGTAGTAAGGGCAAATTTTTTTTCTAACCGATGACGTAATTTTTTATTTCTGTTTTAATGCAATGGTTAAATAATCGAAATATGTTACATCAGGTTTAAGTTATGCCGTTACTCGATCGTACACAATGAAGCGATAAACGAATATAAGTAATCTTGAAAAAATGACGAATAACTAAAAATTGTCCACTACCTAAAATCGCAAACAAAGAAAATATTTAAAAACATCGAATCAAGTGCAAAGCTCATTGTGCAACGTTTGCCATTATTCAGAAGTCGCACTTCAAGAGCACCCAAGATGATTTTCCGAAAAACCTGAAAGGACTGTTAGCCAGGCTTAATGTGGGGGGGGGGCAATTTATCTCGAGGCACTCGACGAAAAGTCAACGTCACCGATCCTCTTCCGGTTATTAATAACATTAGCAAGTCGCGTCAAAATATTTTCGCAATGACGTGTGCAGATATAACGGAGGGATTGTAGGAAGGCGCGCACCATCCGCTCGTAACGTCGAAATAATACGAGAACGCGAGATTGGGAAAGGCGGAGGAAAAAAGACCGAGATCAGAGGAGAGAGCAACGCGAGAGAGAGAGAGAGAGAGAGAGAGAGAGAGAGAGAGAGACGGAAAAAGAGGATGAAAGGAGGCTAGCGCGGGGTGTTGTGTCCTGACTGGCAGGCCAAACGCCGCATGAACAAGCGAACGGAACGCAATGCGTTTTTGAGTTCGTGTAGCAAGAGCCCATATACCTGGCGTGGGCACGGCGATCTTCTTAGTCCCAGCCATAAATCACGAATGGCGGCACAACGCGGTCGTCCGCTCTCCCAGAGGGCTCAGCTGCTCGGAATTCCCGTTTCACGAGTCGGTACGCTCAGCCCCGACTCGGCCCTCAGGCCAGTAATCGCCCGCGTCCACGTATACGTGCTGCTGCTGGAGCTGAGATTGCTGATGGTGGGGATGATGATGATGATGATGATGCGACTGCTGCTGCTCCTGCTGCTGCTGCTGCTGCTGCTGATAGCTCATGTAAACCGCGTGCATTTGCTGCTGGAGCTGGCAGTGCTGATCGCTCATATTACTGGGTAGCTGATGAGGCAGGCTATGGCCACCCTGTATCATCGTCGTCGTGCTAGTGGTGATGGTCGTCCTACTGGCGATGCGCGGGACCTCGTTCGCTGCTTCCTCGACGCCGTTCGCGTGCTCCGGTGAGCTGTAGCCGAGCTTGCCGTCCTTCTTCGCTTTCATGCGCCGGTTCTGGAACCAAATCTTGATCTGGCGCTCCGTCAAGCAGAGCGCGTGCGCGATTTCAATGCGACGTTTGCGCGTCAGGTAGCGATGGAAGTGGAACTCCTTCTCGAGCTCAAGGGTTTGAAAGCGCGTGTACGTCTGCCGCGTGCGCTTTTGTCCAGCGCTAGTCACGTCCGCTGTTGTTCAAACATAAAAAAGTTATACGCTTTTGTCTTAGGCGAGTGTAAAGGCCATCTCAACTTCTCTCATACGAGTACGTTGCAGGTTTTTACATGGAAAATAGCAAAGGTTTTATACCAAGATAAAGTTCGAATGATTCTTAAGTCAAGGCAAACTCTGCCTAACTTTATGAACAAATTAAAAGAAATTTACTTCCCCATTGGAGTGCGAATTTTAAACCATTCTCAACCCATGAACTTCTTTATAGTTTATGTATTATGCAAGTCTTAGAAAAACTTGATAAGATAACTTAGCCAAATACGTATACGATGAACAAATTGACATTTGATTTAAAATTTACGTTTTTGTATTAAAAACAATATTCTTAAACTATACACAATCACCCTTTAAAATATTAATTATTTATTAAGATAAAGAAAAACAAAAATTACTCGCAAGAAGATAATGTGTATCAAAATTTGTTTAACATAAATGATATAATTATATATTGAAGGATTCAACGTATGGTTTTCTAAACTATATTAGCGTGTATTTTCGTATTTACATACACACATATGCATTATCTGAACAGACTCAACTGTCTATATATTTTTTTACATAGAGGAATTATTTGCTTATATCGTTAAGAAATTATAGATATTCTTTGCACTAATCTACAACTAAAAAATAATCAATGTATCCAGATTTAAATGCATTATCTTGTATTTCTGAAAGATCAAAGCTTTATTTTATTCGAAATAAGTTAAGCCTCTAATCGTTGTTAGCAGTATATTCTCTCGTGAAAGTATTTTAAAATAATATTCTATGTAATAGAAGAACATTCTTGAGTACAAAAAAATTTTTAACATAACCTCACTTCTCTGTCAATAGAACTTTCAGACGTTAAAATTTTCAGTCATTTAACGAATGATTTCTATTTTAATATCGAGATAAGTTTTACTTTAATGAAATTTAGATAATAATTTTGAAATAATCAAGAAATATACAAAATATTTAATTTGCTTTAACGTCATATTTGCGATTGAATTTATCTAATCATCCACAAAACGATGTACGAAAACATTTGTATTTGAGAAGCTTGTATTCTAGTCGAAACATACCAATCACCCGCCGCATTATATTAATTATCTGAATTAATTAAAAAGAAAGCCTAAGTACTTACAATTATACTTACTTCCTGTATAATTGGTCTTCATCCACGGGAAATCCACGGGTCGCTGGGGTTGATCCTCGACGAATTTGGCGACCCCGTGATGCCCGTTCTTATCGCTATTGTTATTATTGTTGTTTCTGGCGTAAACGGCGTTGTATCCAGCGGCAACGGCCTCGTACTTGGCGTCCGGCGAGGAGGGCGCGTGCATGACCGGGTATCCTGCGCTCTGCGCCTGCGCACTCACGTAATCCGCGTAGGGTTGACCATAAACGAGGGCCGGCTGGGCTACGGGGAAGCGTTCCTGGGAACCCGAATCTCCAAGGACGCCGGCTATCGGCGATGTTCTGTCCGATGAAGTGGGAGTGTACGGAGGTGTCTGGCACTGCGTGTAGCCCGTGGGTCCAGGTTGCTCAGATGATTGTTTGGACGTGGTCGCGCAGTTGGCGTAGCTCTCGACGACGGCCTCCTTGCCGTGACGCAACAGGGTCTCAAGGAGGCTGGAGCTCGCCGGTTCCTGTTTCGGCTTCAGTCCGTACGGTGGACTCTGCGAGACGCTCTTCGGTGCCGGCTGCTGATGATGCTGGCTGAGCTCCTGGTAGAGATGCTGCTGCTGGTATCCAGCCGATTGGTACGCGTCGGCGTACGACCAGTAGCCGGTCTCGCTACCCGCGTAGTACACCGAACTCGTCATCATCGCCCCGATCGTCACTCCACCCAAGCACTCGCACTTCGCGTACCCTCTCACCGCATACGATCGCGCGTGTACAGTAGCAACACTGAAGTCCCTGCACCTTTCTCTATCTCCGCGACGTATTGACCAAGTTGGACGTCGGCTACGTTCTGCCGAGCACGCGTTAACGACAGCCAGAAGGAAGCTCCGTCCCGACAGCAGACGCGAGGCCCGTGCAGCTACGCACAATGAGGCGAAATGATTTGTGTCCCCGTGACGATTTTGAGCCCCTGGAGCCGAGTGAGGCAGTTTGAGAGAGAGAGAGAGAGAGAGAGAGAGAGAGAGAGAGAGAGTGGGTATCGAGGGGTTCTCGGATAGCGCGTGCCAATGGGCCCCCGAAAACTTTCACCGGTTTATTGCACCGTCGGAGTAGGCGGCTATACTTAGAGGGAGGGGGTCGAGGGGGTTTCGAGAGAAAGAGCGTACAACATTGCGTACCCCACGATATCTTTCTCGTTCTCACTCTCTCTCTCTCTCTCTCTCTCTCTCTCTCTCTTGGTAAGCGCCTCCCGCTAAGGTCAGGATACGAGGCTGGACGCGTGCGCCTCGTACTCGCTTCTCTCTCCTTTTTGTATGTCGACACGTTGCAGAGGGGTCGCGCAAGTCCCCCCCGTATCAGCTGCCGTGATCGCCGCTAACCACCCCCGATGCGCGCGATACATACCCCTCCCACTACAAGAGCTATTGACACTGGGCCCATATTGAATTCATGCTCGGTACGGCGCGACATCGCCGTGGATCGGCTTCGCGCACACTATACAATGAAGCACGGACGCACAGGGGCAAGACCATGTGTTCATGCGCTACTGCCAATAGCCATATTTCGTTTGTACGTGCGATCTTGTAGGGGCAGGACCTTCGTGAAAGATGAATTGATAGAGAATGAGAGAGAGAGAGAGAGAGAGAGAGAGAGAGAGAGAGAAGGGATCGCTTTTGCGTTATTTTTTGCTCTACAATTGTGTGAAATTTTTTGTCGTCCGAACGCGTTGGACCTCTTTTGAGCAATAGATCGTTAGCTGGAAGCACTGTAGCAGTAAATCGTCAACCGAATACAATTAGCTTATTGAGGTTCCTAATAGAACGATGCTTCTACAAATCTACTTTTAATGATATTGAAATATGGTACACACGTTTATTTTACTTTTTGCACTATCGATTTATATTATTAACAATTTTTATTTATATCCAAGTCATTTTTAAATAGAATTTTGATTGCATATAAGTTTGTGAAAAATATTATAAAATTATTTCAGATAATGCGAAAGTACATTTTATTCATGCTAAAATCTCAATCGCTCCACAATTCTCCAATTACATCATAATAACTAGTTGTGTTGCATCGACGATTACCTTCGTAATTTCACTACTTATATTTAATGAGATACGTCAAAAAAATATTTTTATTCCCTTTTTATGATCCGGGTTCGGATTCGCTGCAAAATATTCATTATCACTTGAACACTTCATCCGCCTTATCTTAGAGCACCATAATTTTAAACATCCTTTGGTAGTATTAAAGTATCAGCCTATATAATATTGCAGCTCAATCCGTCAAACAAAGACAATAAATAAAGCGTATACGTGCAGGCGTAGCGCCGCTTATCCGCTAAATGTGCATAACCTAATAATTATCTAACCGTCGAAATAGAGTCGATCTGCGGTAGGATGCACACGTGGTTATAACTATATGTACTCTTACATATAAACCGCCCTCTGAAGCCACGACTGCTTCACCCCTCGATATCTCCCTTTTCTCCACGAGAGTAGAAGCGCGATTATTATTAATTATATCGACGAGTAGTCGCGACGGCTCTCTCTTTCTTTTAGGGCAAATGCTCCCGCGCCTGTTGAGAACTCGGACGATGTCAACATCGACGACGAGGTGCAGCCATCAATCACGGCTTTTTTACCTTTTATGCATGCTGTTCGACGACCGCTTGGCTATTTACACGTTGCGATTATGACTTCTCGGGGAGCTGACCGAGGAGACTTTTCAGTATCCTCGAAGAGAATTTCTTTTCATTAGTTCGACCAGCACGTAATTGGATCGCTCGAATTTTTCGTAAGATATTTATCGGTGCAAATTACAATAAACGCGTTGCTCAAGAAGCCGAACTAATTTTATATCAAAGCTCATATTCGACGTTCAACCTAAAGCTCCTCTTTTCCATTTATATCTCTCAAAATTTACTCGCATAATCACTTTTATCAAAAACATTTATTCAACCAACTTTGACAAAGAGAGTCCAAAAGCACTGCGCCTCAAATTCCCTCGTCGTCTTTTTCCATTATTTTATCGTGAGTGTTAAACGATCGAGTCCTTTTTCGAGATCGTTATCCCCTGTGCTGAAGCCGTCGAAAAGTGGAATTAATGAAAATACACACACGCCTGTCCGGGGAAAGAGAATGGAAAAAGAACGGCCGAGAGAATACGAAGGGCCACGCTGGTAAGAAAAGGACGGACACGCGGCCGCGCGCTAAATGCACGCGCGTATGAAATGGACGAGAGAGGAGGTTCGTAGGGTTGATTAATCGCCATCGGTAGAGCCGCATTCGCTCGAAGAAAGAGACGTCACCGACAAGACTACTTCTTCGTCTTCCGACGTGCGCACTTTGTTTGCCCACGGCCCCTTTTTATTCTTCTTTATTCCCTTAGCTTTCTCCGGCAACCGATACATCCGATATTTCACGCGAATATTTGTTCGCGAGGATGATTTATACGCGGTGGTTTTGAGATTTTACAAATCAGACAAATATCATTTGTAAACACAGGGTGTCATCCTGATAAATAACTATGAGGTGATACGCACTCGCTGGAATAAATCTGGAAGCGCGAGTATATTTGAAAGCAGGGGATAAAGCGATTTCAGCGCCGGTATTTACGTGTTTGCGCATTTGCCGATTTGTTTATTTAAGCCTTCCTTCTTGGCAGCGTTCAATTTTACGCGAGAAAGTCGCCTGGGAAAAATGTCATCGTAGCCTCTTTTCCTGACCCAGCAAAAAGTTTCGGTCTCACCGGGCTACGCGAAGACAAGCATCTCCGTAACTCGAGTGCTTGCAACTCTGGACAAAGGAAAGAAAAAAAAACAGTTTAACCGCTTCTTGGAGCGTAAGTATCTTTCTGTCCACGGTCGTTTCTCCTCTCACTCGGCCAGGATTTTTTTCAGTCCCTCCAGACCGACGTCAGGAGTGCTCTGCGCGTCGGAGCTTTTGATTTTACGACTTTGTTTTGGAAATAGGTGCGACACGCGCGCCACGCGCCCTATTTCACAGGGACGCGCGCAAGTACGAGCAACTTTTATTTTACCTGGACCAACCAGACTCGGTGTTCAAACACAATCATACGACCCCGTTATGCGCCTAGCTTACGCCCTGTCACGATTAGGCTCCAGGTACGCCGGAAGCGCGGCGAGGGAAAGAAGGCACGAGCTCACGGAAGACGCGGATGCTCCTCGTAAGGCGGTTACAATATGCCGTAAAACTTTCTCTCCTACGGAGACCTAATGCTGCTGAACAGACGGACGACAATGCGACAGCCTCATTCTGCCCTTATATCTCACTCATCGGTCTGTTGGGCTGGAGAGTTGGTGGCAAGAGGAAGGAAGAGCGACCCTGTTATATACACGATTTACGCCATGACGGAGTTTACATTTTTACAGATGTTTATTTAGTTTCGTTTGGAAATTTTTGGCTATGAACATCGGCGCGCAGTTGGTTCGACGTAAACTGTTGTCGTCAGTGACGTCAGAGTCCGATGCCTAGAGAAACCCGCTGCGAAAGTTTTTTCCTCTGTTGACCTAAGATGCGCAGAGCTGTAAATCTCAGGAGATGCATAAGAAATCATTATTTTACTACTGACATAATTATATCGATTACTTTGCACATAAAAGTATGCATTATATTTTTATTGTCATTTATAAGTAGTCGCTTCGTTCTTCATAAAAGATCGTACAATACGTTTTAAAAGAAAACTTTCTTCGTAATAATGCCTTTGATGCTGTAATCGTGTTACAATACAATTTAGAACGTAATTATAAGAAGCAATTGTTAACATTAAGTTTTATTTCTTATTCATAAATTATTAAAAATGATGCGTACATCGAAAAATATACCCTTAACACATAAAAAATAATCTAAATTAACCGCATTAAAAAATAGTAATCTTAATTTTTTACATAGACCTTCAACGGTCTAATAAGTGTAAATAAAAAGTCACGGCTCAATCACGATTCAGCAATTTTCAAAAGTCGAAAAAAATAATTGCCGAAATCGTTGCAATTACTCATTTAATCACAGCGATGTGTCCCGTCCCCTCGTGCACGTCGGGATCGTCTCGCCCTTTTACACCGCGCATATAAATTCCTCAATTTATATAATACGAAGAGAAAAAAGAGCCACTCGCAGGGCCAGGCAGAAGCGCGACATATGCGGGCCCAACCACCGAGAAATAAGGGCAGGGAGCCACTCGGGTGCGCGACAAAGGGAGGCGGCGTTTGCAGCCATTTGGGAAAATTGGGAATATTGGAGAACCAAGCCAGACGGCCTCCATTCTGCCCTTTCGACCATTATTCCTCGATTGATTTATATTTTGTTTGTGGTGTGCGGTGCTCGCGCGAGTACGCGACGTGTGTCCATGCCGCACAGGACGCTGGACGATTAGCGGCCCGGAAGACTGGTTTACTGTCGAGAGTCCCGGCTGTTGTTATTCACTTTAGAGCCGAGCTTCATCCGACGTACCTCAAGTGCAACTCTGAAGTCTAAATTGTGAGCTTAGTCGAGGGACTGTCTAAGAAGATAAATTTCAATGTATAATCCCTCTACTACTTTTACAATGCATAAGTCATTGAACTTTGTTTCGCGTTTCAAACAAGATCTTACTTGCGACGCTTTGTGCTTTAAGAAATCGTGGATTTTACGCCAAATATTTTACGGAAATAGTGTCAGCATTTATGTACATTTACATATAACAGCAACAACGTTGTACTATGATACACCCGTGTTTAATATTACATTAATGTTTCACCTCGTACATGAGTCGAGTATTTGCATATTAAGCTTTCGTAGAAAGCTTCTCAACAAGATAACGAGCCATCAAAGATCTCAACACGTAAATCGTTTCGTGAACGTTCGTTGAATCTAAATCTCTTTCTGAAACGCGCAATTTTCAACGTTGTTGCAAAGCTACCGAAATTACTTATAAAGCACAACGAATCCTTTTGTAAGTTGAAAAAATGGCAACTATTAACGGTAAATACTTGTAACAATTATAGATAATTATGGCCAATAAAAGTCGCAATTAATTGGTATGGTACGCTGGGACCGTCGAGTTGGCCAACAAAAAGAACGTCGTGCAGGCGTATTCGCGACAAAGACTCGGACAAACCGGACAAAGTGAATCGGGTTGCGCAAGTATCGTCGGCGACCGTTCGTGCGTGAAGCTGCGTCGTTGCCCCGTTACCGCTGATGCAGGGATGTTACAAGCGGGCGTTCCGGGGCGGAGCGCAAAAAGTGCTGAGTAATGTTTCGGAGGCCGTACATTGCGCGCAACAACCGCTTGTGCATCGAAAGCTCGCGTCGGCTGCGCCTATGGCGCGTAGACGCGCGTAGCGGACCGTTAACCGCGTCTCCATCTTCGCATCCGTCAGTCTGAGCTTTTCTTGTGCTCGCTCACACGCTGAGCGCCAAGATGCCAAAAGCTATGGTCTCACTCTCGTTTATTGGTCTGCCCTCGGTGAATCGCACCCTGATCGATTAATTAACCGTCCCGATAGGAATCGGCGAGTGGCGCGCGAAAAACTCGACTACGAGCGCTGCAACAAATTCATCCTGTTTTTGCAAGTCCACGAGTCACTCGCATTTAGATAAATAATGCGCACGAAACGTACTTAGTTATTCCGAGCTTACATCTTATGTGCATTATAATTTAATTATTTAGATGTCAATCGCTACAATTTGTACGCGAGAGTTTTCCCAAAAATATTTAAGCGATTGTTCTAATCGAGAAAATAATTAATATTATGAATACAAATTTGCACGGAAAACTCATTGATGTGTTCAATAAAAATTGGATTAGTATTGAAAACATTAATTTTAGTAGAATCTATTAAGCGTTTGCTTCCAAGCAGCTTTCAAGTACGAGAGAGTGTTTTTTATATAGGTAATGAACAACTTCTTTTCGCATGAAAAAAAGATTGAAAATTTTAATATTTTTCGAGCAAATGATTACACTTTATTAGCATCGAGTAAATGTAAAAGAACATATATTATATTTGCTACGCAAAGAATATGGAATAAATGGAATTTTTAATGTTTGCCTTTTATCTTCATTTTTATACATTTCGGTTTAACTAATGGTCTTTATATGGAAGGTATGTGATTTATGCATTTATCAAGATTTTATCAAATATCCAGTACAAAAATATAATAATTTTTCTAAATATGTAATAAATTTATCATCTTGAAAAGTATTTAAATACTTTACGAAATAATAATTTCAGAAGATAAAGGTTGCACACTTGTAAATTTTTCATTCGTCATAATTTGACAAATATTATAAAGGAAAGCTCACGGCATGAGTCCTACCACGAGTGACAGCCACATCTGGGGAATACCGATCTGCAAAATAAAGGATTATCTTTCATTGCCACTCTTAACTCAGGTAGTTTTCCAGTTTTCCTACTTCTCGTCTTAAGTCTGTGCTTAGCTGAGATTATAACGCCCCAAGAGAACACTTTAAGAACATTATTGAAACTCAAAGATAAATATTGACGCGATACATCAAGTGATACATGTAAACACAATTTTGCAAGTGATATTTCACACTTAACTGAAAAAGTTAACAAATGTATTTTCAAATTAGAAGACTACAATTTAGTAAATAATTGTAACAACCAAACGCTTTCTATTATAATAATTGTGTACACAAGTTATAAATTAATTATACTTAACTAATTTTTTCAACTATAATGTGTTCTAAAACATCGAAGCAACAGCATCTATTGACTTCATTCTTATATTTAAAGTTATAGTGTTAATTAAACTATTATAAAGAATAAATATTATTCGTTCAGTTACAACATAAATAATTGAAGCAAATGCGGGTTATAAAACGACATAGTTATCTTGAAGACAACTTGGAACAAAAACACGTAGGACCATCAATTTCAAAACTTTTTCAAACTATTCCAACGAAGTGAAAACGAGATAATCGCGGAATAAAAACAGTAGCGCACACGGTGACAATACCAGCCGATAAATTAAAATCACGGAGAAAAATCCTGTCCGACCGTTCACCGAGACTCGCGGTGGTCGATTGATCAACGATGCACATCGCGACATCGGCGGAGCCACAGCAGCAACAGAAAGTGGCAGCCTCGTCGTATCAATGCGTCTGAGAAGAATTGACAGTACAAGCGATGATAAATGATCCTGGCGCGCAGACAGGATCCAGCGTTCCGTTTTCTCTCCACTCTCGCTCGTTCTTCCTGGCGCTCCGCCGAGCTTCGCGATCCTCGACGTGCCGCACATCGGTAGGGATCCACCCCCGCTGAGACGGAAAAAAGAAAAAGAGACAGAGAGATGCAGAAAAAAGGGAACTGCGAGGTCTCGCCAAGGGTTGTACGCTGGGGTAAGCTGTACTTAAATGACGATTCGGCCGGACTGTTCATGTAAGACGCGAGAGAAGAGAAAGAGACAGATTCGTGGAGAAAAATAAACACTTTGTAAGGAACGCAATGAAGGGGGATCAATATGAGTTTGCTGTGGCAAGTTATGAGTTACGTAAAGGGTGTCAGGGGTTACGGCAAATATGAGTTTCGTCTGACGATCAACATTTTTTGCTAGCGATTGCTTTGTTCTTTGCACTTTAAATTTTTTCCGTTGACAAATAGTAAATTTAATGATTTAAGTAACTTATTCGTCAATAATTTTATTAAACCACGATACTTAACTGTATTGTTAATATTGCGACCAGTAATCGTTTGAGAATATTGTTTATTATAGACAAGAGGCTAATTGGTATTATTAGAAAATATAGAAAATACATTACGTGGACATAAAATGCATCCAATAAGTAAAATTACTCTCCGTAAGGAATCGAATTTTACTTCATTTGCTGCTTGAAAGAAAATGTGATAATACCGCTGTATGTATTAGTAAAAAACTGTCGACTTTCAAGAATTTCAAAATTATATTCCTCTTGTCAAGCCTAAAATCATTTCAAGAATAATTTCAAAAAATCAAATTGCGACTATCAAGGTGTATTTATCAAACATTCATAAAAAAGAGTATAAATAACAACATTTTTCAAAGAGCCGACGGATTGTACTTCATTTGTCAGTTGCCATGCGGGTATCAATTCTGTAAAAGAAAGGGCCATGTATCGTGCTTCAAACAAATACTGAAAATTACTTAATGTACGAAGTGAGATTTTATTTAATTACATTACATTATAAAAATTTTAATGTAGCATAATAAAAGACTTAAAACGAAGTATACCTACTCATTTCGCATATTTCAATAGGTCAATATAATATTATTTTAATTTATAGCAAAATGTGCTAAAAATGCTCAAATTAATTTTATAAATAATTATTATAAGATACGTGTCGCTATTGCATTTAAAATAGTAATTATTATGGATCCAAAACTGTAAATTTTGTTCTTATCCACCCAAACTTGATAAATTTTTGAGTAATTTGAAAAATTAAATCAATTTATACATTTAAGTGAGGCATAACAAGTGCCTATAATTCCTTTAAGTTATGTAACGCTTCATTGTAATTGTTATTTCTTTTAATTATTTAAGGTTTTGATAATGAGATATTAAAAAAAAAAACTACATAAACTAATTGAATTTAGAAGATAAGCTAAGATATCGCGAAAAATTATGATTACATTTACATAAAAGAAAAACATAATTAACGGTTTGCAAAGAAATTTATGGTAAATTATATTTATGTAATAAGCATTTATTAAAATTCCTTCAATTGTAAGTCAATCTTGCTTAAACTCAGAATAAAAATGTCGCTTTTAAGATATTTCGTTCAATTATTTTATGAATAAGAACGAAGTAGATTACGATAAAAAATACTTGTTTGCAAATTCGTTATGGCGACCTTGTGGCGACTGTATTTATTTGAAATAAAAACTTTTATTCCTTATGCTCTTTTAACAGACGCGTCTATTAAATAATAATTTTCAACGAAATTTTATTGAGTTTAATTAATCTTTTCCTGCACATTCTTGAACATCCCCTGGGTCACGCTTATTGGCTCGTTCTTCTCTAAAACAAATAAGACGAAAGAAGGCTGCATCTTGTTAGCTCAAGGTTTGCACATGAGCCAACCATCACCCTTTTAAGAATGCAAAAGCGAAGGTTAACCGTATGTCATTGCGAGGAGCGAAGGCTTCGAAATACCTAAGCTGTAACCGAAATACCGTGCGTTTCACGGAGGTAAGTTAATGAGAGTTTTGCGTGTACCGGAAACTAGTAAGTCTCTTGACGCGCACTCGCGCAAGGGAAAACGAGGGACCCACCCTTCCTTTGTCGAAGGCACGGAACTCCTAACCACTCCCTATTTTTGCACGCACTATTTTTCTCTCGTTTATTTTTTTTTTCTTTTCTTTTATAAATACATGTTTTATACTGTGAATTTGTGCATTGCTTATGTGAAACAAATTTTGTTGGTTGATTGGTTCTATCGATTTCCGACGTACGCCTATTATTAATGATATACTATTGTGGTCGTTTTTCATTTTTTGAAATGGACCATTCATTCTGAAGCATTCGTATTACCTACATTTTCCCATATAATAATAAATTTTAAAATTGCTCATTAAATAAATATTATATATTCAAGGGTAAATATGAAAGGAATGTACGATAAAACAGGCCAATAATTAATCCTTAAACATTATCTGTTGCATGTTAATTTACCAACTCAATACCATGGTATCACATTTCATCTTCAGTTACTATGTATTTTCATTGTAAATCGTAAATAATTTAGTACTTACAAAATAAGTTATGTGAATATATAATTCTGCTTTTATAAAATGAAAATTTTTTTAATACGCGTATATACGCAATAAATTTAATTGCATAAATGAATTTATTTTATAGTTCATATTCATTCTATTGTTCTAACTGTAGTATTTTATTTGCATTTCTGCAATAAATATTTGTTAACATTAATCAGTATGATATATATTCATATGAGGTTTCTTTTAATAAAATTATTTTTGTATAAAGTAGGTTTCTCATATGGTTTATTCGGAAATAACATTTGAGACTAATTATTGATACGATACAAATTTACGCGTTGATAATTTTCTTTATTCACTCACAAAACTAGGAACTAACAACAAATATCAATCGTAAATATAAAAATGAGAAGATAATTCTTTATGAATAGAGTTCCTTCAAAAATTTTTGAAATATTATTTTCATAATATACTAGAATTGATTAATTATAATCAAACTTCAATTCTTATATCAAATTCATATTTAATCATTCGTATTTTGTTAAGCCAATTCAAAATACACAAGGAAAAACTTAATGCCCGCAATTGTTCAAGAATAACTTTCACATATTACATTAAGTAATGTTTCGTCGAGTACAGAATAAATCAGATTAGAATATGGACCCAATGAGATAATATAATTTAGTATGAAATTCGATATTTCACAATAATAGCGCATGATTCAGAGATGAAGTTATCGAGATGAAGGTATCGGCTGCGGCTACTTTCTATACTCGACGAGCACTTGGGCTCCCGCCTTAGGTCACAGCTACGAAAATCGGCTCTCGTACATCTACTAAGAATCTAGTAAGAATCTTACTTATCGAAAGCGCACACGAATACGTCGATGGGGTTAAGTCGACAGGAGGGAAGGGCAGCATCTCGGCTGAACTCGGTTCAGTTTAACAGTGGCGGCGACGGCAATGCATCGTTAGTCGGAATGCTCTCGCGGCAGACAAATGACGCAGTCGCCTCATGTCTGACGTGAATGAAGTTGAGATTGCTCTCCGACAAATTCGCTCATGCGTATATCTGCGTGCAAGCCAAAGCGATCGGGACGCTACGAGCGAAAACACCGCAACGGCTTCGCGAAACCGTCTCAATAAATGCGCCTAATGATACGTCGAAGCCAGGCCCCTGAGCTGCACGAACATCCGAATCGATTAATGAAACTGACTCGATCGACGATACAGAAGATTTCTCATCGAGACACGGTCAAGCCGTACCGAAAAAATTCATCTCTTCCCTTTAAGACAAACTTTCGATTTTTCATTCGGCTCTTGCGAGGTCCATTAATTGCAATTGTATTTTAAGGCTCTGCCTTGCATCCGATACTGTAACTACTAGCACTACTACCCTACTACCTACAACTAATTCTACTGGTAATACTGCTGGTAACCATAAATAATAATCGGGCTTAAAAAAGTAGCTTACATTATCTACAATATAAAAGTAGAATAACAAATAATTTAATTACATTTGTAAAAGGTGATAAGGATTTCTATTGAACAATTTGTTGAAATATATATATATATATATATATATATATATATATATATATACGTAATCTACTTATCACAGATTGTGGATTACATACGAAGGTCAAGTATTAAAAAGAGAGTTTTATTAGATGTTAAATTTTTAGCGACAGTTAAGCTTAAATTATTCTCATTAGTACTTCTTTATAACTGACAATATTTAAATTAATTTCAAAATCATTACTAATTCCGAAATTTAAGCGAATTTTCAGTTTTTTTTTAAAGTAATATTATTACTAAAAATTAATACCGAGTTTAAGAACATTGACAAATAGATACTCTTTTTAATAAAGACGAACAATTCTTAGGAACATATTCGAAAAGGGAAATCTTCCTGGTTCTATAAAATTTAGATAATCTTAAATCAAATAAATTCTTTTTAAAAGAATAAAGATATAACGAAATAAGTTTTCTCTTGAATTATTATTAAAAATTATACCTTCTAATTCAAAAGAATGTTCGTTTAATGATTCTATTTGTTATTTTATCATAAAGCATTAATGTTTAATAGCTTTCTCTTTTTCATATTTCTTTGATTCTATTAAATTGCAAATGAAACTTATAATAATATTTCATAATAATTCATCATGAAATTTTTATACATAATTTTTTTTCTTACATAACTTTGCAAGTTTATTATTATCGCTATTAATGCTAAATGATTTAAATGAGATATTTCGTACATTCATATTAAGTAAAAAATTATGTTACTTTTTTAATAAAAACATTTTACTACATAATATCTACATAATATACAACATACGTTTTGAATACAATGTCTTGATTGGCTTCACGCATAATGAATTACCTCTTTACATTATTATTATGCTTCGAGCACATACTTATAATGCAAAAAAATTAATAAAAAAATCACACAAGATACTTGGAAGTATTTTTTTCATTAAAAATAATTTTATTCAATAAAATTTAATTGACTTGTATAAATTATTTAATTATATTATAAATATTTTTACCTCTAAACTATAGATTATTTGCTAAGATACCCATTGCACTTTTAAATTAATAATAAATCAATAATAAATTTATAATTAAATTAATAATAAATAAATTATTCTTTTACATTTTAAAATAGATAAGTAAGCACGAAAATTAACCAACATTGTTTGCTTTATTAGTCAACTTGTAATTTCTTCTCTACACTGCAGCTGCGTGATAGTGATATCAAACGCTTTTTCTAGAAAAGTAAATAAATATATAATCTTGAAGAGACGATGATGTCTGTCATCATGCCTTTAACGGAAGCTGACAATAATAGTAATCGGTTATTGACTGTGAATGAGGATGAAATGAGAATTTTAAATATATTTAACGTAAATTTTATAACAGTTGTTTAGACACATCTTTGTTTCTCTCATTCCTATTTTTTAAAGTATTGATTAATAACAGGCTTTCCGTTAAAGTTATTTTATAAAAACCTATTAAATTCTGATAAAAATTATTAAACAGAACTATTTATTGTTTTAACAAATATTTTCGAAAGCAGTCATTAATAATAGGCCAAAGAAAAACTCAAATGAATAAGTAGATTCACCATCGATCAATATAAAAATTATAGTAAACAATTAAAAATTCAAGTTTTTTATATAATTTAACTTGTAATAAGTTTAGTAATAACTTGTAATAAGTGCGTGCAAGCATGCAAATTTAAGTTCAAGTAAACGCATAGTGCGTGGAAAAACATATAGATTTCGATACATGCATTCATAGGTCAATTATATATATATATATAATAAAAGTATTTCATTATTTACATAAATTACAATTGTTTGAAGTTTATTTTAGGATTTTTATAGTTTCTTATCGTGTATATTTTAATCTTAGTTATTTTTCTCTATTTTATTTTCTAGGATGTATGTTTGTTTTAAGTCTAATTTTAAAGAAGCATAGAATATTTCTGTTTCACGAATGCATATTTCATTACGTCCTAGTTCGTTTGTTCCATTTCATTAAATTCAAGATAGTCGTATATACTTAATTTATTTAACTATTGTGCACATAATTCTTGTTTATTATTTTTCTTATTTGTTTATATTCTCAACTTTTAAAAGAGCATTTGTGAAAACTTTATTAAGTAAAATGTTTATAAAATCTCATACATTCAATAGAACATTATTCAACAGATTAATATTGTTGTATATTTTTTCTTTACATATATTCAAAGTATATTACATACATTTTTACTAATGTATGTAATCTTTATAATGATCAGATTTATACAGGTAGTAAGTTTTTTATTTTTATAAGTTTTCTTCATTATTAATATCTTATAAACTTTACTATCTTATTGATCTAAAGAAAATTATAAAATTAGAATTAATTGCAAAAGATTCAATTTATTATTTTTATAATTTTCTTTTAATAAACGTTTACAATTGTGTATTATATCAGTAATATTATAAAACAATGAAAAATAATAATTTATTGATAAATTCAAAAGATTAAGCGCTAATTTAGCTACAAATGTTTTTTTGTTATTATATTATTTTTCATTTTTATAAATGGAGTATATAATTTTACACTCTTAATTAACATTGACAAAACTTTCCTAAATGTAACAGTTAAAAGCATAAAATAAGCTACTCGAAGTCTACTGTATTTTGAATATTATACAAATTTATTCTATATAATAAAAGTTCAATATGTGGTGTAGTATAATGAGCTTTGTCTATAATTAATAAATTATTAAAGCCCAGCTTATAACAAATATTTATTTCCTTCCTTTTTCAAAGAAATTTAAAAAATTCCATTTATACTCTCAGCTAAATATACAATTATCATATCTTACATTTAATTAATTACTTTACTAATTTCGTGAACAGATTTCATGGAGTGATGATTATTGTGTCTAAGATGTAGATATATTTACTATTATGAATTATTATTCATGTATACGTTATTATAAATGATTTGTATATAATTAAAAAGTATGATAAGTTACACGATGTATTTTGTAATAATCATTCTACATCTGACTGCATATGAATTCAATAGTTTGAATTTTGATGGTATGTGTACTACTTTTAGAAAATTAAATTTGATATTTATATTTAAAGTCCATAAATTTAGAATTATGAAAAAAGTTTTCTTTTAATTATTTATACACATTGTAAATAGTCTTAAAAGTTTTATAAATAGTTAAGTTACGTCTAAATTTTGTTTTAACTTTAATTTTATTACAAATAAATCTATATAACTTTATTGAAGTTCTTAAATAATATACTGTCCTTTTAAAATCCCTATACACAACATTTTTTACGTAAGAAAAATTAACGTTGCTTTAAGTTTCTTTGCATTTTACATTTAAAGTTCTTTACCTCTATTTACTACTTGTAACTGTATTTTGAAATAATAAAATGTAAGGTTCGCGCATTATAGAAAGGATCGTACTAAATAGTCTTACTGACGTATTCAGTAAACCGATTCAGAATGAAATGTGCATATAATTTTAACGTCTACCCTATAAATAATTCTTTCTCCAACGTAAAATTCCACAAAAATTAAAATATGATAATTTGCTGCAACAATTATCACTTTATAAAAATTTTATATTATGATCTGTAACTGAATCATCAAAATTAATTATAAATTAATTTAAAAATTAGATTTAAAGTAACAGTGTAACTGGAATTAGTTTCGTAGTTTCAATATAATTTAATAGAATTTTCATGCACAACATCATACAATTTTCTGTATACAATTTAATTAATTTATATAAGCATTATTTTATAAATAATTTTGTAAATACCGTCTTAGAACACATTTATTCGCAGCCGTAATCCTTGTTATGGACGATCTAGTTGCTTGCTTAAATTTATCTTTTTAATTTGTATATAAATATTCAAATACGTACTACTATTTAACCACATATTAAATATTTTGATAGTTTCTCTATTTAAAGAAATTGTTACTTCATATTTCGAAAAAATTATTAAGTAACCAAATATTCTTACTTTATAAATTGTATTATATAAATACCCATGAATTAAATAGATTGAAATTTGACGCATTAGTTTTTTATACAGACAGAAATTGGATTTTACTTACTATTTGACTAATATTTAATTACATTTATTAAGTACAAATAATAATTTTGATAGAAAATTTAACTAACAACATAGCGAAAGATTCGGAATAAAAGAAAAATATAATAGAGGAAGATCTAAAAGTCTTATTAGAATTGTAGCAACGTAATAACCGATAATAGCAACTGTCTAAAATTTATTTATTTTATTTATTTATTACCAGCTATTTCGTGAAAAAATTCATTTAATAGAGTCGAATTATTTGTATTATTTTGTATATGCCTGAAAATTACCATGAAAAAGACAAATTATACTTAATAAAGTTATAATAAATATGGAAATAGGGTAATAGTAAAAAAATTGAAATATAATTGAACGTTATAGCTAATATTCGGAATTTACGAGTGAAATTTAAAATTCTGACCATTCATATTGAATGCTTTAAAAAAATAAATTAAGTTTTTCCATATAAAAACGAAAAAAACAGTTAAATATTTGAAAATACTTTTTAAATATACGTTAAAAAATACACGTTATCACAGAATTATCATGACATTATCATGGAAATGCTCCACAAAGCATTAACGTAATAGTTTATTTACGTAATTATCGTCATTTTCAACTCGTTAATAACTATCGGCACATATAGTGTGTATATATTTGAAGCTGGAAATGCAGAGCCAAATTGACTCGAGAACTACAAATTGATCGATAAAAAGTTTATGGCATTCTTAATGCGATTAGCGCTCGAACCGAAAAACGCGAAGTAGTGGCTTGCGAGTTAGCGAAGGAGATAGAGAGAAAAAGAAATGCAAAGATGTCCAAATAGAAATTCAATTGATCTTGTCCGGTTTGCGCGGGGCCATCCATCTTGGTCCTTCCGGACGCGCGTTCGCCTCTAGCCTGGGGATAGCGATTCTGTTTGCTACGAGCGCGCGATGCCTTGCGATTCCATCCGTCGAGAAGCACCAAAAAAAGGGGACAGCTGTCCGACCGCCAAACTGCACATTAATTACTGGACCGTGGACCCACACTCGCGCACGCACTTTGCTTCTCCTTCCTTTCTTACGTACCTGGTACTGGCCTATGTACAAAAATCCTTCTGTCAAAGCGGACAAGCCAAACTCAATCCTCTGCCCGTCCTGATCCTCGGCGCGTCTTCTTTTTATCAATTAGTTTCTTGACAGTTCATTAAGGTAATTTGATAGCTACGGCCGTCCTTTCCTTCCTTTCAGCGTGGGTGTTTAATGAGGTTATAAAAGGGAGTTAGGAATGGCATTAGCACGACATTCGAGAAATGCTATTTACGTACACAAAAAGCTCTTTCGATATCGAAGGGTAGTTGAATTAATTAAGTATGTCATTTATACAAAAAATGGATAACCAATTTAGCGTAATTATGTTGTTAAAAGCAGGACGTTACGTGGAGGAAAATTCTTCAGGAAAAATTAGAATGCTCTTCGTCAACTTGAAGAATTCACTCGCCCTTGTGAGATAAATTGTTGTATCACTTATAAAGTTCTGCATATGTAGAAATCATAATGAGTGCACGGATAATTTATGTTATTTCCATTACATGCATTTTATTACGAATCTGTTGGTTTTCTTATGAAAACGAATGTACCGTAAAATATTGGGTATATTTGAAAATTTTCTTATCAGATTATAAAAACAATCTTGCGTCACATTAATGAAAAGACATTATCAACAAAAATAATCCTTTTGCATATTATGTAAAAATTTATTACGGTTTTCAATATTATTATGTATATATTACTTTAAATAAAAAAAGAATCACAAAAAGAGCAGAATACCATTATTAAACTGTACAGCAAATTTACTGACACTTTATTTATATACTGTTTATTTATTAGCAGATACATCTTTGCATTTGACATGTTAAATTTAAAATAATAAGCACTTTATCAATTGTAAATATTCGTGTTAAAGAAATTTGTTTTTAACATCAACAAAATTCAAATAATTTGAAAGATATTTTTAAAATCTATGGTCTTTAAGTGAGTTTATTATCAGTAACGAGTAATAAAAAGCTAATTAAGTTAATACATTTGTATTGGTAAACTATTTCATTCCGAATATTATCATGAAAGAAGTTCAAATATATTTTCCGAGTTTAATTAAAAATTTAAAATTATTCCAATATCTTATAAGTATAAATAATTGATTAACTTTCATTCATTTTAACTTGAAAATATTTTGTTTTCGAAATAACATTATTTCTCGAATTTTTTATACGTATGAATTTTAAAAATTCATATTTGTGTTTATATAATCATTTTGGCTTCATTATATTCTTATCTCTAAAGACTCTGAATAAATCAGTTACCGAATCTCAATAGTTTGATATGCGAGTACGAGTATATTATACTGGTAAATTAACTATTAATTTTATATATTATTCACATTATTACGTTTCAATTAAGAAGGCATAATTTGAAAAACATGTGTTTTAATTATATTCGATTTATTATAATTTTAGTAACTTGATAAATTTAGCGTTTAATACCTTTTTTATGAAACTCTGCCAAAATACGACGATAGAGGGATTGTGAATTAAGAATCTCTTGTTTAAAATTCAGACTCCTGTTTAAAATCTCAGGAATTATATTCGTGTATTTGTTAACTAATCGAAGGGTAAATACCTTCTAAATGACAGATAAATTACTTACTAGCCTTAATTTTAAATTAACAGAAATACAAACGTAAACGAAAAAATATGTAAGAACAAGACAGTAGATATTTAAATTATAAATCTCAAGTAATAATTTGCGAAGATTTGTTGCAAACAATATTTACGCAATTTTCAGTTTCGTTCACGTCTAAATAAAATGATTTAGATTTCAATTTACAAAATATTAGTAGGTCTACTTTTCATTTTCAAAATTAGTAAATACTTACGTAAAATTAATCTTACAACAATTTTGAAAACTACAAAAATCATTAATAATTATATAAGATAAAACTGAAACAATGGTGATTCCTTTTATCGCTGAAAAAATATATAAAACATAGTTTTATAGTTAAGAAAAAGAAAATGATTGATCTATTTCAGCTTAAAAGATTATTGTACTATTGAAAATGCCCACATAACATATGAGAATTTCAGTAGTCATGCAAGCGTGAAATTTTAAGAGTCATTGTTTATAAATACACAGCTTCAATTTCTTTGTTCGTATTAAAACTACTTATTTTCACACTCATCATCACTCATCATAACTAATGATTACTCATTAGTTAGATGAAATTATCGAAAAGAATTTGTTACAGTTTTTAAATAATTTTTTTTTCATTTAAAAATAAAAGTGACACCTCGTTAAGCTATTATTTAGACGATAATTTGAACAAATGTATATCTATGATATCTAATATTGTACCTACTTATACCTATTAGCGCATTTATCATTATTAATAGATGAATCATAAGTCAGTCTAAAAGTATCTTTATAAAAAATGTCTCTTACGAGAAATGTACTACATGAAAAAAGGCATTTCACTTTCAATGAATTCATCTATTCACTCGAAAGGAAATTTATTACCAATACAATTAGGAAATCTAATTAATTGAATAGTAGTGCTTATGAAACTCCTGAGCATGGATTGCAAATTATTAATTGATGTAAAATGAAATTGTAATAATAATTGAATTATACCCAAAATAAATACAACATTTTTTTATCAAGTGCATCGCGTTAACTTATTCAAAATCTTATTTTTGCGATTCATATGAATATTCTATCAATTATGAAAGAGATAAGACTGGTCATCGATAAATAAAGGTTAGAATAGTTTTATCATACGTACACTGATATATAGTATCGAGGCTAACGATGCGTCTCAGCCGCTACCGCGCATGGATTCCGTGGCATCCACGGAGTATTAAGCTAATTGGAGATACGACTTTATTACCATCTCCATTAAGTAATGAAGAGCACATATATTGCAAGTTACTTTTTAAAATATGCGCCCCAACGAGCGCTATTTTGTAAAAGCAAGCGCGAAGCGATTCGTGATCTAAATACATAGATAAATATGGGACCCAACGAGCCGCATTAAAGATTTTTTAAAGATCTTTCTACGAGCTTCTACCGTTTTCATTCGCACTTTTTCTACGCGCTGAGAATACTGCGTCGACCTTCGTGCTTATCACGTGCAATGATTCTCGTTGCACGCGTCGGATCATTTAAATACCGAGCGCAATTTGCTATTGGAGCTTACAATTTTCAATTTTCATTGTACGCAATTTCTGCATCGGTAGCTCGACTGCGCACATGCGCCATCGTCACGTATTGTTAGTCAAGTAAGTAACGAGGAGAATTTTTTTAATATATGCTTAATTAAATTCTCGTGGATAAACAATACTTTGTAAGCAAAATTTTACAATAATAAACGTAAACTGTTGTGTTGTTCTTGAGACCACGCTCTCATATTTAATATTGAAAATACTGGCGTTTTCTGTTCAGACCAGAGACACTTTTTATATACGAAGTAAGAACTTATCGTTATTGATAACAACGTATTATTCTACCGAAGCTTTTGAAATGTGCATCTATCGCAATGACCCATGAGATCACATCGCGAAGCTAAGATCTCATTTGGCAGATGCGACTCCAAGAGCCTCTCAAATCTCATGATTAGAGTTCTTGCTCCACGATAAGCGGTATTGGAGGGGCGAGGGGGAAGAGAGATCCAGGGATCTACGGGTCCCCCGGGGTTGGCCAGATCGCGCATGCGTCCGGGCAACACGTGTCACGGCGATAAATCGTCGATGGCCTCTAGGCGCGAGTGCGTCTTGGACGCCGCGAGCGCGCCAATATCGCGCAAACAATGAGGCGCGATCTCCGAGACGACGCGCGAAGAACGTCGTCGGGATTATATGGGGCGCGTCGACTCACGCACGTAAGCGCGTGTGCGTGCCCCCGGGGCTGCACGCGCGGTTTGCAGCCCTCGGCCCGACTCGCGCGCGCCATTATTTGTTGCTTCCGTTAGCACGACTATTTCCAACGCGGCGCTCCTCGATTTTCCTTTTCTCCCGGGCAGGATCGGGGCCCTTTTTTGCCACTCGTATCGCGCTTCAAAAGCGCCGAATTTTCAATGGATACCCGCGGCCTTTTGCGAGCTCGCCCGCGATTTTGGAGGGTGAGCCGCCCCTCTCCGACTCGCTCGCGTCTATTGCGCGTAGAACGGAGTGTTTGAGTTATTAATACACGGCTGCGTTGACAAATTTTCGCGATATTTCTGCGGCTTAAGGCTGAGCTAGTGGCCAAAGCGAGCGGAACTTGGTCTTTAAAGTGCGATACCGTGGCTCTTCTGATTTATGCACATCGGATGCGCGCTTTTTCGATTGTTAAAAATATAACGGTTTGAGCTGCACCGACGCCTCAAGAGCTTCTCGGGCGACTTCTCACTTTCTTAAGCATGTTGCGCATTTATTATTATCTTTGCGGTACGTTTGATAAATACAATCAAATGTGCACGCATCTATTCGTCATACTTATATTATTATCGTCTTTTATTAGTCTTCAGCGATTCGTCAAAAGTTTAACGAATACTGTCTTTTTATAAAAAAATGGAATCTCATCTCAACTCTTACACACTTTTTAGCTGCTCTCGTTACAGCTACGCAAACGCTTAAATCATGAATTTGCAATTTCCAGAAATATAGAAGTTATCAAGTATAGCAATTGTCAGACTTCGAGCTTATAAGTAGAATAAAGGTAGAGTTACGTTCTGCTGTAGTACTGTATACATTGCAGGTTTATAATCGCAAATGCAATTGTAACTTAGGCAATCTCTCTGATTACTTTAATGATATACGATTCAAGTAACGCAAGATTTACTTTTAGTTACTTGAAAATGTACA
The DNA here is from genome assembly GCA_018907045.1 of Wiebesia pumilae. Classification (NCBI taxonomy): domain Eukaryota; kingdom Metazoa; phylum Arthropoda; class Insecta; order Hymenoptera; family Agaonidae; genus Wiebesia; species Wiebesia pumilae. The sequence continues at coordinate 279,976 of JACCHZ010000186.1, forward strand.
TGCATATATTTCTATTGGTGTACAGCTGTAATGACAATTCTTAGTAACTCAAGTTATTGTCACAGCATTGCATAGAACTTAGTTTTATCCTGGATTTATATGCTTGCGTATGCACGCGACGAAGTACATAACGCAGAAAAAAAGTAAAACGAAAAATCAACTAAAATATATATTATTTTTAGAAAATATTATATTCACTTATAAACATTTAATAAAATGCTTTTTTATGGTAAACGAAGTTTTCAAAACAAAGTTAAATAATCTATGCTCTAAGAAATTAATGGGAAAAATTATATTTATTTGGTATTATACATCATCCTTTTAGAAAAATAATACTTTTAAGATCTTATTTATTTATTTTCTTTAATAACTAGTTTAATACAGAAATATAATTTTGACATCTTATTCAAATTATTTTCTTATCTTATACATATATATATATATATATATATATATATATTCTTATATAAGGTTACTTTCTTAATTTTCTTCTACCTTTTCTTCTTGCTTTTAAAGTTAAATTGTAGATAATTTATAAATAGTTACCGAATTAGATTTATTATCACAGCAAAGAAGAATTATATTTATCACGAGTTTAATAAACTGTAGATGGCAATTTATATGCATTTTACGCAATGCAAACTATTTCTAGTATAAATTCTTTGATTCTTTCTAATTTATATTGCTTCCTATTAAAATTTTGAAGCGCATTATTTTTTATATCATACTAATACTATTTGACTTTGGCCGTATTGGAAATTTGTTATAATTTATACATAAACTGCGTGCAAGGCTCTTACACATTTTATTCTTGAGATTCCTAACATGGTGCGAGCGGATGCGTATTTTAAGTGAATTAATTAGTATGCACTAGGCAAGCCGCAACTCGACGCTTGAGTTAATATATAATATCGCGTTAAGGTAAGATTTTTTCCGTATTTTTATGACTCTAAAATATTTTGAAGAAACTGCTAGTACTCCATACAGTGAACGAGACACTTAAAACCGCATGACACATACCAGTGGTATCTAAGAAAATTAGTATAGCATCGCTTTAAAACTTATTTTTTAAACGGTGGCTATAATTCATACATTTCACTAGAAATATATGGAAAGATTTGAGTAATAAATAAAAAATTGATGTACATTTCACGAAATAAACATTAACATAAATAATAATAATAATATTTATTGTTTTACACTAGAATACGATTTTTAGCTTATCATCTAAAGTAATTTCAATTGAATATGCAGAGCATATTTAATAATGATTTCAAACGGATAAATTCAATGAAAGACTTTCTCATGAATTAATTTTAAGCTTTCTACATTTAAATAATTTTCATTATTCCTCGGACAATCAAGATACGCAGTAATTCATGAATTTCAGTTTGAATTTTAAGAATAATAAAGCATTTTACAAGATAAAAAATTTTTCTTAATAAACTACTTCACCCACAATTATAATGAAAACATTAAAAATTGCAAGTGGTAAGCGTTTTATATAAATGCGCTATCCGGCAGTCCTCATCTTTTACGATGTCTCGCAAGAGCGCGGTAAAAATCTTATCAGCAGCCTTAATCGAACGATTAATGAGATGTTAAATAAGAGAAAAAGCGGGGAAAAAAGTCGAACCATTTCCTTGGAAGCGACGGTAGGAAAAAAGAGGCAGAAATGCGAGAGGCTGAAGGAAAAGTCGTCGGCAGAAGCTCGTTAACGGTGATCTCGCGACTTCGACGCACGCACATACATCGCATTCTCCGATACACATGACGTATGCAGCCTCGCGATCCGTCGCAGCGATGCGAGAGACATCGAAAGGAGACGGAACTCCCCGGGACGCGTTAAGCATCGCCGGACCGAAGAGCCGCGGTTATCCCGATGCATTTAAACGAGAATCGCGAGCGAGTCCGAGGCCTCCGTCGCCCGCTCATTAGCCAACGGATTAATATGATCCGACGCTCACCCGGTTCAACAAATGTCGCACGCGTCGCGGCGGCCGTCGCTGATGCTGGCCAACACTCGGTTACACACGCGCGTCTTTCTCGGACCGCGGCTTTATTTATAGAGGAGAGACGGTGAGCGGCGACGGCGACCCGGTTACGAAAATATATAAATCGGATTTTTCGGGCGTGACGGATTAGGAGGACCATGCGGTGAGGGAGCCGAGAGCTTCCTTCGCGCTCTGGACGTTTCTTCGAGGACGTCGCGATAGAGATGTCCATCTCGCTCGCTCCGACACCTTTCCCAAAGAGGGTGTAAGTACTCGTGTGGGCACAGCGAATGGATGATGGAGATGATGGAGATGTTGAAGATGATGGTTACTCTGAGAATTAGCACTCGTAGATGGCTTTCTTACGCTATTTGCTTCTGTGAATTGTTGAATTGTTATTAAGATACTCGCTTACCGACCAAAGGAAACGAATTTTTGGAGAAACTTGTAAGGAGTGCGTTTACTGTTGGCCGATTTTGCCGATTGAGCAACAATAATGAAAAACTTTGATTTATGCGTAATTCATATTCAGTTATAATCGTTTACGTTACAGCCGCTTGCAATACTAATTAATTTTATACTATTTTCATGTCTATGATTCAACACAACTTTTTCAAGTTATTGGGAATAACTTTGCATTAAATATTAATTAATTATTCATTCTTAGACCTGATTTCACAGTAAAACAGTTGAATATTTAAAGTAAAACTTACACGTCTCCTACACATAGACATTTAATTTATTTATACAAGTTACTTATTAATTCATTATATTAACATAAGAGAATATATTTTTTTTGCTAAAAAGTAATATATTATTACTAATAATGATTTGACATTTAATGCGACTGACACCGAATTCTTGTAAATTTACCTTCACTTTTACAAAAACCATTTCCTTAATATTTGTTTTAAATTTTAGAGATATTCACGAATTAACAATGAAAACCAGTATCAATGTATCAAAATTAAGTAAGAGTCGAAATTTCGCTTGATTCTAGACAGTGCACTGATAGAAAGTGGGGACACAAAGGGTTAATGGCGCGTACATTATTCTGATAAATCGTCGTCCTCAGCGTCAAACCTTGACGGTAGTCAGCTCGCCTTGCACTCGTATCTGTAACTGCACCACAAAGCTTTTGACATTAAGATCCATTAGAAAAGCATCTTACTTTAGAAAAAGCTTAGAAAGAAATCAGGATAGAAAAGAACTGACGTTTAATTTTTTTTTCCCTTACAAATAACCATTTAGGGTTGGTCTTTTTATACAGAATATTCTTGTAAGCCAGTAAAGTAACTGCTCCCTAGGAACATTTATAAAATAATATTATTGAACATTATTGTAGATAACTGTTTTCTGTATTACAATTTACGGTATTTACTTTTTGAATACTGTAATGTAAATGACTCTAATTGTGATAAGGACATTTATCCAACAAAGAAGTTAATCCAGTTAAAAAATTTTGAAATACTTGACTTCTAGCACTTCCATCTTAAAGTGAATATATTATATGAATGATATTTTGACTTAGATATAATAGGTACTTCGTAAAATTTGTTACCGAGTTAATTGGATAAATATTGCAACATAAATTTTTTACAAAAGTACTAGTTTATAACGTAATGAATAATTAATATTTTCAAAATTTATAATTGAATATTATATTCTTCTTTTAACATTTATAACAATGAAATAAAAAATTACGAAGATCTAAAAAATCGTTTAAATCAATTTCAAGTAACGCTTATTGTTAATAAACTTTTTTCTAGAATATGAAGAAAAAAATCATTTATAAAATAATTTCCGAACACTAGTTCAAAATAGTAATTAAAAATGTCGAAATCACATAATATATATAGATTTTAATGCTTACGTAAATATGAGTAATGTTCGTATAAAAACAATTGTATATAATTAATTCCAAATTATATACTAGAATGTTAAGACAAGGTGATGCATCCGTGTACGAATAGCCTACAAAATTAATAATGTCTATTAGTCGTCGTTATACGTCATAAATATTTAATATTCACTAAAAATAAATGTTTTTTAGTAAAAATTTTCAATAAATATTTATTGAAAAATTTTATCTTGTTAACTGAATAATCATAATTTATACTTTAAATAATAATAATACTTGTTCTAAATTTATAATTTATTTATGTATTCTTACTTATTTTGAAATGAAAAAAAGTTATTTTTATAAAATTAAAGAAACTTAATACATTACAAATTTTAATTATCATTTTAATATAGATCTACGTAAATATAAATATAAATATAAATATCTATAAAGCAATAGGTAAAATAATAACCAAAAATGACGAATAAAATGTACGATTTATTTTGACGAGTTTAAAAGAATTTAAGCTTTTTAATGTAACTTAAAATAAAGTCTTGATGATGTATTGTGTTTAAAATGTTTCACATTTTAATAATAATAAGATTTATTCATTGAGTACATAAACTATTTAAAACTACTTTTTTTCAAAATATTACTAATTTTATTGCATTGAATTCTTACTTATTAGATGAAGTTAGAAAGGAAAAAAACATAAAATTATGTAATATGTATAACTGTTGTATCATAAATCGTTTACTTTGCGAAAAAAAGTATTTTACTTAAATTATTAATAGAATATAGATGATACCATTACTTTTATATTTATACATTAAAATTTAGTTAATGTCCATATTTATCAGCCTACCTTTTTTAACTGTTTTCTACATATGGCCTCGTATACAATTGCGTACTGAGTATAGGGTTGTTTTAAATTTTTATTTTTATTTTATTATGTATTCTGATAGTGACAAACAAAATTCTATTTGGAAAAATTAAACGAATAAAACATATGGGTGTAGCTATACTTCAAATATACATTTATATATACGTACACATTATATTTATTTTCACATATTTATTTTACTTTATTTATTTATGAGTGATTTGTTTATGAAAAATATTTTTTAACTTGAAAATTCGTTTTTAATTAAATATTTTATCACGATACTTACGTAAATGATGAATGTATAACATTACGTTATAAAATATGTAAAATATTTATGAAAATTGTACAATATAAGTGTTTTAATCAGTCCACACATTTGTCATACGTCAACGGAAAAAGACAATATGATATGTATCGTATCTTAATACATTGTATGTGATAATTTTTTAACTAAGTATTTTAAAAAAGATATTTAGACTGTATATGTATAAAAAGTTTATAAGACTCTTAATGGAAATTATATAATTTTATTACTCTTACAAAAATACCGTACGAAGCTAATATTAGAAAGTAATAAACAATTCACGATAGGTAACGAGACCGAAAAGTTCAAATAGCTCAATTTTTAATGAACGATCGTAAATCTTCTTTAAACTTCACATTTTGATTCTTATCTTAATGAACTTCCTTCGTTATTCTTTGCTAGTTAATAAGATACATAATTTAACAACAGAAGTAAGATATTATCATGGTATTCACAAGTTGTCGGTACATAATTTGAAATCTGTTAATTTTACAAAAGGCATTGATGTACAATAGCGGATATATAAATTGTGATAGTTTTTCATTTAGACTAACACTTTGAGAGAGTATTCAAGTTGCAACATTATCTATTCGAATAAAAAGGTACAAAATTTTTGTACACGCATCATCCATCGAAGAAACTCGATATCCGATGCCTTATTACGGAAAATTAATTGTTTACCTGCAGGAGTTGAAGTTTGGTCATAAAAAGTAGACGAGACGAAAGCGGAGAAGAAACGATCACAAGACGAAAAGGAGAATTGGACGAAACAGCATAACCGTGAAAGGCCCACCCAGATCTAACGCGAAATCGTCCATCGATCGAAGATTCTTTGATGCACTGCCGCAAAACCTTAACCGAAAGACAATGAGCGTAAAGCGATTAAGGAGCCGCGAAGCTCTCGTAGTTTTCCGTCTTTCTTCTTTCCGTTCTACACATGAGGATATATATGTATATACGTTGATCTTTTCGGCAAAGCAGAGTAATGAGATCGAGTTTTAATTAAAATTCAAGGAAAGATGACCGGTCTTTTTAGGATCCGTAACTTTCCAGACGGAGAAAATTTATTTAAGAACAAAAGGTACATTTGCAGGAATTTTTATTACACAGTTGTCGTATTTTACATAATTAATTTACCTTTTTTTTCAAAATTTTAATTTTGCAAGATTTTAATTTTAAACAGAAAATACGATTCTATATTTATAGTGGAATCTAGTCGAATAAGTCGGAATTAATAAAAATACGTAATATACTATTGCTTCAATGCTTTCTTAATTCTTTTTTACAATGAATAAAATAATCTGATACAATCACGCGAATTTTCTAATGATTGTAAGCAGAAAATGTAGCTGCTCAGTAATAAGCCTTTGGATTAAAAATCTTACTAAATGAAAATCCTCGGTAGATGAATTGATTAATTTTGCATGTCGGTAAATTAAAATTTACAAAATCATAACAGGATAACGTAAAATTTGCACACAATACGATGATGATATAACGATGCTTTATTGCCACATAAGATTTTTAAAGCATGAATCCTACGAGCTCATCGTTGCAATAATTTCCCTCTCGTTCACCTAATTACCTTATTAACTCGTTGCGCATTCGACGATCTCGTAGAAAAGCTCGGCGAAAATATACGCCGTCCCGGTTCTTTTGGAATTTCTACGAATGTTCGCTGAAAGTTCGCGCGAAAGCGAGGTGCCAGACACATTTGACGCCGGCGCGAGGAAAATCGGTAGCATTTTTATCGAGCGATCGCGCGCCAAGAGCAGATCGGACTGCAAAACAAAGCTTTGTGAGAACACACATAATGGCGTACGACGCTTTATACACGCGAAGATGGAACGAGGAATAAGAAAGTAAGAAAGATAGCTCGGCATCAGGTTCATCGCCACTCGTGGATGTGTATGTATGCGCAGCCTCCCTTCTCAATACAATATGCCATAATATCACCACGTGCTGAGCGCCGATACGTTGAACTCGCTCCTCTTTCTTTGGTTTATCTCACTTCATTCTTTGTCAGAGAAGAAACGCGTTCCAACTGATATTCGCACGTCAGTCAAATGCTCCAGAAAATAATGATTCCAAGTGCTATTTATACGTCGAAGAAAAAAAGAGAAGCACAATTCTGGTGTTAAGGGGTGCCTCGTGAATCCTCGGAATATTTAAGATTCGTATCGTCGAGTCGTTTTATCTAAATCAGTAAGCCGTTACTTATTGTTTTATTCAATAAATTTTGCTTGCATGCAAGCGTTGATACTTTGTTTGAAAAGCAATTAACATTTCATTTTATTAAAGGATTAGTAAGATAATAACTATTTCTAACTACTTCTTATCGTCTAACTCTTATAAGAATTATCTTATCTAAATTTATTTGTATATTTTGACCAATTCACAAATACAGAACATTGTATGAAAGCCATGGATCATACCAGTATGCGTGTGTTTCTTTAAGAATCTTCATGTAAATTAATTAATGATATTTTTATGTAGGAGGCAATTTAACAATTTATAAAACTTTTAAAAACATAATAAGATAAGTCATCCGTGTATAGTAATCAAAGCTCAGGCAACATTAATGTACTAATACAAAAATTAATTCTTTAATATTTGTTAAATGCCCAGATTTAATTTAATTTTTTTTAATTCTAGCTTCATAGTTGAAAAGAATAACATCGCGTTAATTAGGTTAAAAAAGCGCAACTTTATCACTGTAAACACACAGTGCAGTGCACCATGCATACGCATGATAAGACGTAAGGAAGCTTAAAGAGGCATGCAAAAAATTTTTATTGACAAACATAGTATATCGATACGCAATCTTGCATAACAAAACAACACGAACGTTGAGTTGTTGGTGAAACGGCCGCTACTGATTACATTCGGTTCGCGGGGCAGAAAGTCAACCGCTGCCGACGGCGCATGGAAATTCGCAAGAGTGATTCAGTCGTAGCATTGCTGACGGACGAACCGTAACGATAATGCATTATCTGCCTTAATGCGCGCCTTTTCATACTCGGCTAATTAATGGCCGTGATATAAGCGGTAATTGTAATGACTCGAAATTACAATCACCGCGCGCTCTGACACCTCTTGGGTACCGTAGATCTTGAAATATCGGTTCAAGTCAAAATCTCTTCAGCTAGCGATCTATAGGATATGCGACAGTTTCTTTTTTTTAGAGAGATCTTGCGACAGCATCCCAGCATCCCCGTGGCCAATAAGCTAATTGAAAAAGAAATACTTTCGTCCACGTATCTGCTGATGTAAATGAAGCTTTCCATTTCACAGAATTTTATTATATATTTTCTTAAAAGTTTAAATCATAACTATGCAATGATCAATAGCAATTTACTTAATTTCAATTAGCTGGTATTTAAAAATATCGAACTTTATAATGTAAATAAAAACGTGTTTTTACTTTCGATTTCTTTTACAAATGAACTTCAGGAAATATTAATCCTTATTAAAAAAAGTTCTAATATAAAAATAAATAAGACATAATTCTGTATTACGCAATTATGAAATGAGACTAAGTAGTATTTTCAGAAATTTCGAGATTATTCGGAGAATGTAATTCTATCCAAGAAACGATATTCCTTGGATTTATTCGCATTTTTTTAAAAATATTCAGCTGTATATTTAAAGTTAATAATTGTAAAAAGAATCTGATATAAATGCATAATTGTTTTATTTGTCGAGGCTCCTCAATAATCCTTTGTTTCGTTATTTGTAAAAATATATAGTATCATTCATTTGGTGATACATCGATATTTAACATAAATTTAACACAGTACACTCATGTTTTGGTGGACATTCAAATTTTTTACTGGCAAACTTTTATTGAGTTTGGCACAATAAACAGTATGTTGCAATTTGCAGTTTCACCAAAACATTTATCAAGGTTTTAATGTAATTTATATTATATTTCTACTAGTTTTAACGAAGGAAATATACTCGCTATTTTTAAATAGCTCAAATAATTATCATCTTGCATTTATTTGTCCTTCCGAATATATAAATTATACTCGTGTAAACAAGATTATCGAATTCTAATATGAAAGGAGCAGTATCTTACAGAGGCTAAATAATATCGATTATGAGTAGGATAAGTTATTGAGAAGTCTAAGGAGATGGAGCTAATGAATACTCCTTTAAAAGCTAATAATACATCATGAAATATTTCGTGAAATGTATACCGAAAGCCTCGACTCTTACATCTTTATCAGCTTTCGCGCTTGACAAAAAGCTACACATTTGAGTAAAACGAGTCCTCAATATGTGATCTCATTTTATTATTTCGTCTCCGTACATAAGCGAGTCTCGTAGTAGCAATCGGATACAGGTGCAGCTCGTATAAGTTATGAGGGACCATAAGATCTCTGCTTGTGCACGCGCGCACTCGCGCGCATATTCTGACGTAGTCGCGTCGGTAATTCATCCACTCTGCCGAAGCGACCGCAAGATAGACCGAGTAATGCTCGGGCGGCTTCGGGTACAGAACAGAAAGAGAAAGAGAGAGAGAGAGAGAGAGAGAGAGAGAGTGAGAGAGAGTGAGTGAGAACGAGAGAGAGTGCGAGCTTAGGGGGTTGAAAACGACATCTAAACGACGGCCATCTTTCGGACGAACCACGAAACTCCTGTCAGCGGGTGAGAGCTGGTCGATAACTCGAGGGGACAGACGTATATCGGTTGGTGGTTAATGCTAACCGCAGGCAAACTATTTTGGTCTCGCAGTTAATCAATATATTTTTCCACTCAAAATCCAATACTAATTCAAAATATTATTAATATCAAGGACCATTTTAATATACTGATCTAGCCTCTTAATTGCTTGTAAAACAAAATCCTTTACTGGCGATCGCTAACTTTTTCTATTCTATTTCTTTATAAACTTTTCCCAATAAAACTGCGAGCTTTCAAGATTAAGCAAATAAAATTAATTAAATTTTTGCATTAGAAAATTTAATTAATTCATGCTTTACTTATGATTTTTTAAATGCATTTTCAAATGTATCTGTAACTCTTTCGTAAAGTGACGCATCGGTTATTTATATTTTTAACATACGAGACCTTTCTAAATCAGAGTTCAATTTCGAGGAACTACATTTTAAAATCTAACATTGTAACTTTTTAAGATCTTATTTCGCTACTTTTTAAGCGTTAATTTAAATTACTTTTCATAAGGAAGAATCTATTCTCTTTGTTTATCATAACCTTTTCAAAAATATAGAAATAAATTATGATCTATGTATTCAGAAGATAAATTTAAATAAACCAATTAATATAATCAATTTGATTCGCGTATAAACACAATACTATTCGAAAAACTTTTATAAGAATTTAATGTCTAGAAGAGTAATTTGACGATATTAAAAATGATTTATATTATCAAATAATGCTGAGCAAAACACTAATTATTTACAAAAAATACGTGTATTTTATTTCTCTTCGTAAGAATATCAATCTTAATCATTTTTACTTAATTGTACATCAAAATTTGAAAATTTTTATGTCAAAAAGATTACATTAATTTTCTTTCGTCTATTATTAGCATTTATGGTAAAGAAAGTAGATTATTAAATGCTTCACTTAAGTTGTAAAATACACTTATAATTTATTTTAATGCTATTGGATTATTTAACTTCTATAGTTGCTTAAAAAGAACTTAATTAATCTATAAGTCAACAGTAAACGATACTTTTTAATATTTCTATAATATCGCCTTATTCTAAATAAGGCGATATCTTATTATCTAAGCCTTATTATCTAAATAAGGCGATTAATAAGAGCCTTTTATAATTTGTAAAGCCAAAGATAATTAATTAGCAACGTGATACATTGCTAAATACGATATTTTTATAAAATATTTCATAAATATTTTCGTCAACCGATAAATATTAATTCTTCATTATTAAATTATTTACACCATACTTCAGCCTTATTGTAAAATATAAATAAGGGCTAACCGAAATATAATAAATATACATGAATAATGTTTTCTGCTGAAACTTGTTTTTGTATAGAAATCATTTTCATTTAAATTAACAGTAAAATAGCAAAACAAGTTGTTAAATAATAATGAATTTGTATTCCCAAAAATTGTGCATAGTTGAAGCATCGTAGGTAATCGTACGCTGAACATTAGGTTCTCGGTTTTGTAAAATCGTAAATTTGAAATAATGTTTAATGAGATTTCAGATATCTATCACCATTTGCTTAATCATTTGTTCTTAATTCAACTACTTTACGCAAGGTGAATCTTGTACATTTATTAAAATAATTATCGTTATTCATTTACGATTACCGAATTTCATACTTTTGAAAAACAATTGCCGATAATATTTTCTCAATATTTTTCTTTTAAGCTACACAAAACTGAAATAATTGCAATGTAATATTGTGAATCAAGCCAGATTCCAGCTTGATTTCGAACACTGATCGACGTTCGATGAACGTTGACCAGAATAATTCCTTGCGCCAGGACAGCTAGGCAGGAGTAGTTTGTTTATATCGAAACATTAATTTAAGCGCGAATAAATTAACAAAAAGACCTCGTCGGGAGAGAAGAGCACGATGAATGGAAAGCACTATTTTTCATTCTATAAACATAGTATGGCCCCGATTATTTACGAGAGCGCACGCCGGAACGCGAGTATAAGCGCGGGCGTGCAATCGATTTGACGGGAGGCAAATTAGTCGAGCGTCGCCACCGCTACCGACCCCGGGAGGCAGATCACCGCGTTAAAATAATAACGCCTCGTCGGATTAATGGCTGATCATAATTAGGCAAATTCCCGTCTAATACGGTATCTCTACTTTTGAGGCGTAACGCGCCACGTTCGCGTCTCTAAGAGTCCCGTTAATAGGGGCACATTTCCTAACCGCGATATTTTTTTAAGTCTCTTTGCTAACGAACTCGATTTAGATAAAAGCTCAAACATTACCGAGAGCGTTCGTCACTGATTCGAGCTGCTATTCAATCATTTCCTCGATGAAATGTTCGAATGACGAAAGATTGCACGGCTGATTGTTTACTGATCCGTTATTCTAATATTACCTCAACTATCTCATGACGATCCGCTTGAGATGACTGATCTCATGTACGAAACTTTCGATTCCGCCTAGATAACTGAATTTATAATGACTATTTATGAGTTGCACTAAGAACATTTGAAGTCAAACATGGTGTACATCAAGTGTCTGTTTGAATAAACATACAGTAACTCATAATAAAATTCAGATTTATTAATATAATTGATTCGTGGCCGACGGACTAATAGATCAGTCTCATAATCTTATATTAAATCGCAGATTTATTGCATATATATATATTTATTAAAACCAACATGCTCTCCACATACAGTCGTCAAGGAAAACGTAATATTTCCTTATCTGTAAAAATTCATAATAAGTCTTTCTTTGATTAATTATTTTTCAAATTATCCTTTAAATAAATAATTATAGAGATACAAATCTATAATTTTAGACAAATTGAAAGTATTTTTATAAAATCTATACTTTACATAATCCAGTACGTAACGACAATGAATCATTTAGTCAAACCATTCATATTTATATTTATAAATCTATCATTCAATATTATTTTATGAACTAAATATTTTATATTTAGTTCATGTACATACTATCCTATTTTTCCGTAATATCATCTATTATAATTAAAGTTTATTGAAATCAAATAAGATAGAGATAAAAGAATTCAACTAATAATTATATAACAAACGATTTCTATTATATAGATTATTATTGATCATAATAAATTACTTAATATATCACGCTCCATTAAATTATTTTTATTTAAAGCCGTATTTTAAAATCGTAAACTTAATTTTGGATAAAAAATATAGTAAATTTTCTTCTAAATGTGATTATTTTCACAATTTATATGAAGCATTAGAAGTAATCGAATTAAAAAATATCATTGCGTGTTTAAAAAATATCATTTATAATAATTAATATTTACAATAATAATTTTACTAGAACAATAATTTTATTAGTTTGATTAATTTCTTTAGGCATATTTTAACTAATAATTTCTTAATAAAAAGTAACTTAAAGTACTTGACAGTAATTACAAATATTTAAACAATTAAATAATTAATTTAAACTATAAGTAGTAATACGTAGTACTATAAAATAAACATTAAAATATTTAATTTAAGGAAATTATTACCAAAACATGTTTTGATTTTTAGACAAATTTTAGATGGAAATATTAGAATACGCGTAGATAAGAAATTCTCGAGTACTAAAATTCATAGTTAAATATAAAAGTATTTAAATGCATAGGAAAATAAATATTGAATATATAAAAAAATAAATTTTGAATATGAAAGAAATTGTATAGTTTTTAAAAAATTAAATTTTTTAAAAATTTAATTTTCTAAAATGCTTCTAAAATGATTTGCATGTCAATAAAGTACATAAATATTTTAATATAAAATATCGTTTATACTAAGAGCAAGAATTTTTAATGATTTATATAATATTTGGTGTAATAAGTGACAAATATGTTTATCAAATTTCCCTTTTTATACTTATATTAATAACTCAATTATTATTTGCACAGTTACAATAATTATATGTTTTTAAATAAATTAATTAAAATATATATGGTTGCACCATATTAAAATTCCTAATAACAATTGTTTACAAACATAATTTTCTAAGCAATCGATGATTTAAAAGGAAGGCACTCATGTTAATTAATTTATCTACAAAGATGAACTTAATTTTACATTACTATTGATTCACAAAAAGAAATAGATAACTAATGGTCATTGCAACAAATCGTAAAAGAATAGTACACCTAACAGATATTATATGGTATCCTATAAATTTTTATCTTAAACTATATTTTCTTATATTATCTTATAATATATTATGAGAATAATTATTGGTTTTGTTCTGAAAATTTATATTTCAAAGCACTCTAAAGTATAATTATAAAAATATTGCTTATCTTAATTTTCTATCAAATTTAAATTGTTCTTTACGATAAATTTAAAATTAATAATTGTTAAATGAACGTATTCATAATACAATTTAAAATATACACAATTATTAAGAAGATATTTTTGTATTCTGTAATAAAAACTTATTCTTTCGTTTATTTCAAAAAATTAAGTATAATACCGATAGAATATAAAAAAAAACTATTAGATAATTTAAACAATATTACATAATTAATTAATAATTAACATATATAAATATAACATATTTTATCTAATATATTATTTAATTGAAGGAATATAAAATGAGCATCGTTTTCTAAATAAAACACGAGCTGATATCAAAGAAATAATTCTAAGTTATGATTACTCTTAAGTTAAAATGCTACCAGTTAAAAAATCTGATATTCATAAAAATATTCATCACTAAGAAGTTCATTTTATGAAAATTCAATAAATACATATTTTCATGTATATTATTTAAAAATATATTTTTCTCTTGTTTTTTTACTGGAATATAACAAATTATCCGTATAGTAGTTTATTTCAATTTAAAAATCTTATTAGTTAATAATAATTTTTCACTTCAAATGATTTTCAAAATTATTATTGAGAATTATGTTCAATCACATATAAAATAGAAATAGTTCTTTTTTTAAATATAGTGCAAAAATGTTTATATATATAAAACTCTAATGTTCTATTCCTTATATTTTATTCCTTATATTATATTCCTCCATTTTAATGGATTTTACATCTTAAATTATGGATTATATTTCAAATTTACTTTAAAACATTAAATTTATATTTAAAGTTAAAAAGTTACACTTTATCTCTCTTTTGAAAAAATTTTGATTAGATTTTATGAATTGTACAATTCTTTTTATAAAATACGAAATTATTTATATCTTACATTGGAATAGTTTACTAAAGCATAAAATACAAAATTTCATTCTAATACCTCCTCTAAACATACTTTTTTTGAAATATATATATTTATAAGTATAATCGTTATTATGGTACTTTAAAATTTTATGAAGTTATTTTTAATAATTAGAGATTTATTGAAATATAATCGAATAGTTGGAGATTTATTAAAATATTTATGGAAATATTTTTAATCAAAATTTCTATGATAATTGTATGAAAATTGTATGAAAATTGTAGAAATTAGAATTATATAAATATTTTATTGGAAATAAATGTTGGTAAAAACTATTTTATCAAACTATCAATATAAAAGAATGGATTTTATTAAAGTGTACTGTTAAAATGGTTGCATATAAGGATAAATTTTAGTTGAACTATTTTAAATTAATACAGCAGAAATAAATAGTTGAAATCATATTCTAATACGAGATATTTATTATATGTATAATTTTATTAGAGATATATTTCCTGAAGTTGTGATTGCATTGCTAGAGCTAAGGTGCATGTAGAAAATGCATTTAATAATTAACAGGTAAAATGAAAATCTGATTACCAAAAATAAAAACATTTTATTTGTCACGAATTCTGCAGGGAATTATATTGTTTTTTGAATATTAAGTGCATGTGGGAAAGGGAGTATACATATATAAATTTGTAAGAGAGTTCATAAAACAGTATTCAAAAATTTGTATATTTTTAATTTTCTAATTAAAATATACATATTTTCGATTCAACCATCCATTTTATAACTAATCTATTAAAAAATGTTTTTTTACAATATTTTACCATTTTTAGAAATTAAATCTTAATAAAACATAAAGAAAGAATACATGAATGAAATAACGATATCAGTGGAATAATTAGCGTGTGCAATGAACTTATATTTTATTTAAATATTGCGTATATTCTATATTGTTCGATATATTGCATTATTTTACTAAATATGTTAATAAAAGTTTTCAAAATTAAATAACACATGGTTGGTTAAGTATGCACTTGTTGTGAGTAACAATAAAATTGAGAAATAATTTAATAATTATTGATAAATTAAAATACAACGTTTGCTCGATTTTATGTGGTTTCTGCTTATGAAAAATGCGAAAGGAGAAGGGAAGAATAGAAAAGTAAAGAAGAACAAAAGCTGAAACGAAGGTACCGTCAATTTCTCTTGATAGTTTAGAAAGTTGGAAGAAGATTAGGGTAAAGCAATTAGCTAGACGTAGCACAGAAGAAGGATGTTGTAATGAGGTACGATTAGAAAAGCGAGGCGCTTGGGAGCTATAGGAAACCACCCTAAAACCTGGTGAAATCGCTTTTCGCGCTTTTCACGAGCATCTCGCTTGATGGTTAATCTCAGAAGGCAGAAACTTTGAAAACACGGACTTTTGATCGATCGTACTAAGTCTCTGCTGCGGCAATGCTTATACTTTCACACGTAAACATGAGCGAAATTACACCATTTATAGTTTTAGATAAAGAAAAAATCATCTACAAGCACTCTCAACAGTTTGTGAAAATATTTTTAAATTCAGACACAGTTTTTAATTATTAAATTTAATAATTAGAATCAGGTGAAATTTAAGTAAAAGATAACAATTTAATATTTTGAAAGATCATTTTATATATGCGTTATAATGACCGATTAGTTAAAACCATAACAAAATGTAAAAAATTTTGATTTTAAAGGATTAAATATTCGGAAAATTTACTTTTTTTATGCATTTTTGAAAAGTAAAACTCACATCGAATCGACTAGAATATCGTTCGGTTTTGAATATCCGAATATTCAAAATTATTGATTACGCAGCAGATCAGGTAAAACGATGCAGATTTTCATAGTTTTAAAGCGTTTTTCCTAAATTTTTTTTCCTAATTTTGCTTTTCAATTCGCGAATGGAGATTCAGATCTAAAGACTTGGTGTGCGTATAAAATATGTATGACCAACCTCCAGAATTTGTAATAATATGTGTTTTTAATGAAAAATTCGTAGATCGTAAATGTCTAGAACCTTCTTTTTAATTTCATTTTTTAACAAGAAGACAACGTTTTTTTGGCTGCCAATTTCATCATTTTCTCTTAACTTCTTTTTTATAATTTTTCTTAATAATCCAAATCTTTAAAAGAGAATGATGCCTAACAAATATTTAAACTTCAATATTTTAATTTTATACGTTGCCGAAACCAAAGGAGATACTATAATATAACATTAAATATAATGTAACTGTATATGCACATAAATAAGTATATTTAATTTTTTCAATTTTCTTTTCAATATAAATTTTATGAATAAACATCAAGTGGAAGAAACGATTACTTTTCTTCGACAAAAAAGACGACTAGGTCTCTGTAAATTACAAGGACAAATTTTATACGTTGTATAAATTTATTCAGGAGCTCTGTAACTTATTTTAAAGTTAAGTTATTACATAGAAACGGAATAATTTATGAAATACATTCTGAATAAAAATTAACAAATCTTCACATTTTCGCATAACGGAATAAGAAAGCTATTGTAGTGTCAGCAAAAATGCTCTCTAAGTCTGCAAACACTTGCTATATTTTCCGAAGGCGATCCTAAAAGCGTGTCAATTTTTTCATAAACGTCAAGTTTACATAAACGTCAAAGAGAGCACGAAAGAGCGAATTCCTCGCCGCGAAGTCTTCCTTCAATTTAAATAATTGAAGCTCGTCGTTATCGTGCGCGACGGATCACCAAGCGATCGGAAATCGCGCGCATACCTACGCGTCCAACTTACGTCCGGCACTTTTTTCATTTGCGCGAAACGAGCCAATTCGAAAGCGAGCCTCCGACAAAGCAGAGGGTCCCGTACATCGAGAAATTACTCGAGCATCAGCAATAAGTGGATACGACGTGTGGGCGCAGCTCGCGGCGGGACCATCAGGGCCGTGGCTCAGAGCTCATCGCCCCACGATCACCATCTCATCATCCATCTGGGTCTCCCGGTCTATTACACGCCTGGCGCCGCTCTTCCGCGATTTGCGCTCGCGCTTCTCTATCAGCATATTCGAGCGCTTAGCACCTACTTCCCAAGAGTGCGATACCGACCGTAACTCATTTGAATTACACGTTTCCCTGTGTGACCTCGCGGCGAGCCGTCGATTGGGCTCCGGCTCTCGTTATACGAGTATGCGCGATACGAGGATCGCCCCAGGATCGATGCGCCCCTTCCTGGTGCCTCTCGTTTTTCGTTGGCCCGCGGCACCTTCATCCCAATAATTTCAACGGACACCCGGAACTTCCAATATGGCCTGTACTTGCGGGAATTCGTGCATTTCGTTTGATCGAGCTCGTTTTTTCTTTCTCCCCCAGCCTCGTTCGTTTGCGAGCGGCTTTCCCCGCTCGTGCCTCTGATAGGATTCGAAAGCTGCAGTTCCACAAGCCGATTTACATTTACTTTGATGATGCTGTTCTAGCGAGAATCGAGTTTTAAAGGTTGTTTTATGCTTTAATTCAACTTTCACTCCGTGGCTTAAGATTTTCTTTCGAAGCGCTTAGAATTATGGAATAATCTAGCTGTTTCATGAATCTCCATTGCAATGAATCCATTGCAAAGGCAGAAGTACACGAATATCGTCTTCTCCAAGAGAATTTTCGAGAACGACAAGAAAGCAAGAAAGAACACTTTCAAGTAGTTTCCAGTATTGATCTTTACTATGATACCCGACAGTATTATCCTAAAGGACTCTGGAAAAACGTGCGGTATATGGAAAAATTGAAATGTATCTCATCATCTGATATAATAATAAATTATTACAGGTTTCATCGAATTAATAATAACGTATAGTGCGACATTTCAATTTTTCATTTCTTCGATATAAATCAAAAGATATAATAAACAAAATACTTTGCTTATGATAAAGGTGAGTTTATTTAAAAAATTAGAACAAATACTTTATAACGAAAATTATTATTTGTTCGTTAAGTATAATACATAATATAGTGCTGGCTTTCATTCCAGCTCTGCGACTCAGTTTCGATTCAAGCGATGAGATATGGCGGGTACATTATCACCTGATTACGTTATCACTTTCCATCAGTTACTCCTTTGCCGTTCCCGCCAACTCCTCGTTTATCACCGCCGTCTTTGGAATTGTCGCAGTAACGCAGAGTGCAAACCCCGATTAAAATGTTATAAGTTATGTAATTATGAGAAATTTACATTAAATAGTTTATTGAAAAATACTTTCGCTTTTAAAGCAAAAAGATATACTTTAAGTATTATCAATTATTAACGAAAAATATAAACTATTAAAATAAAAGTTTATCCGTATTAAATTACTTTAATTTATATTGAAATAATATTACGTCATCATTATGGTATCAATCAGCAACAACTTCGCACGATATAAAATAGAAAAATCTAATTCTAATAAAAAATTTAACTTAATTTCAGTGCATACTATTAATAAAACTATTGCACATTTTCATTACCTTTATGCATAAATAATTTTTGTTCTTTTCTTAAGAAATATATTTCTTACATTATCTGTATATAATTTAACAAACATTCTGTAAATATTGATAATTAAATAACAAATAAGCTCGCTTAATAGATTATGATTTAATATTAATTTGTACATAAATGTGTGCATAAATAATAAATGAACGATGAAAAATAATACTTTTGAAACGGTAACTACTCAAGTACAATTTTACATTAAATCTTAATAAAATATAAATTGAAATTGAAATGTAAATACATATTCACCATTTTCAAAATTATTTTAAAGAAAAATTATACTTATAATTTTTTCTTTGTACGTAAGATTATATCTATAACAGCTTTAAAGAAATCTTACTTTATCAGCTTGAAAAAATCATAATTTTATGATGTTATCAAACAAAATTTCATGTTTCAAAAAATAATTCTCTAAAATTACCTGTAGTGATCTATTTATAGTCTGTATAATATCAAATTATTATATTCTTATATTAAAACAAACTGATTGCTAATTTTATAATTTACCCATATACATTAATCAAAAAATTAATTATAAAAAATTAATGGAGTAAAAATAAGATAAATTTATCAATTGAATTGTGTGAAATCTCTTATGTGTACATTTCATAAATTACTCTATTTATAAAGATTTAACTTATATTAGGACTTAATTAAAGTTGTTTGCTCATAAAAGCTTTATTTGATACAGTTATTAATAAAACATTCAATTCGTATTAAATCAATTGAATTTATGTATTGGATTGGTTAATTTTTTAATATAAAATAGAGTGAATAGGCCCTATATCGCTTAATTATGAAAATGCTCTAACTATGTAAAAATGTTATTTCTTATTTGTCCTATCCTAAAGAAGAAAAAACATTATCATAATAATGCAATATATTTATTTAGCATGTTAAATGTTATGTTACGTATTATGTAAAATAGTCTTATAGTTTTACAAGTTAGATGTAGCTTTTGTTAACATTGTTTTTGTAATATTTACAGAACGACTAAAACATAAAATAAATTAATAGAAGATCTGATATTTTTCAATTTAAAATGTATATTAAGTAAATAAAAATAAAGTAAATAAAATCCTAAAAACTCGACATCTATTCAAAGATTCGTCTCTTTCAAATGTTCATGAATTATATGATGTTTTGGTCAGGTTAACGCTTCATTAAATATATCTATTCTTAGATCTTTACTAATGAAAGAATATTTATTTACATACTGGACGTCATCATTAGAGTATAGCTCAATCAGAGGCCTTAAACCTGAATTGATCTAATTAATTATTAGATGACTTTAGTTCTGAATGCGATAGTGAATTTAATATTGCGCGATTTGCTTTACCGAATTCACGCGACGCGCTTAGATAGACTAGAGAAATTAGTTTCATAATCTGGTATGACGCGCTTTCCCCACATCCGTATGCGAAGATGCATGTGCCGACACTGATGAAAGTAATGCACGCCCTGGCTTGAAAAGTTCACACGTACTTACATAAGCCGCCTACTGTAAGGCATTAGTCTTGTAAAGTGAGTATTAAAATACGGAGCCTTCGTATTTTATCAAAAAAGCCTTCACACTAATGATAAATAATGTACTCTAATATGCTTAGCAACTGTTACGATCCTGTCATAATTGTTACAATAAATTTTAACATTTTTCCAAACTTTTAAATATATAATATTAAAGTTTTCATTAAATAAATATTTTGCATCCGATTAATAAAAACTTGTTATATCTGTACATGATTATTTAAGAACATTATGAATACGTTATTTATAGTAGTATAATTATTTAAATCTTGGTAAACCAGTGGAAGATAATAAATATTCCTTGTAAAGAGCTACAAAAGAAAATGAGAATATACACCTTTTAAAACTGATCGAGTAAACTTGTCAAACATCTGTTGTCAATAAAATCGTTAAAATAGTTTAATTCATATACGTAGTAGATTCTTTTGTAAAAAATTTGATGAAATTTTATTTATCACAATGAAAATCGTTAAAATATTATATCGTGGGGAAGAAAAGTATATGTAATAAGAGCACGATTATATTAAAAAAAATAGATTTTTAATTGATCTCCATTTTTAATGAATCTTTTAAAAATTTTTTTATCAATTTCATTCTATAACTTTAACGAAGATCGTCCCTCTAAGTATCGACACTTCAATCGAGACAAGTTCAAAAAATTGATTACTTTATTAAAATTATGTTATTGCTTCTTGAAAACATTGCAAATGAATTCCGAGGCTGTATTAAATAAAAATATAAGTTGCACTGGTTCCCACTTTTTTGAACAAATCATTTTATTCGAAAATCTAAATGAAATAGCCGTCCAGGAAGTTCAGAGAGAGTCGCGAATTTTACAAATGTCCAGCTCGACCGAAGCTATACATCAACATAATACATTTTTAGCACGCAAAGCTCTTATCATCTAGGCTTATCAAAACAGTGTAATCATTACACGGTGAGGCGACTCGTGAAGCCAAGCAGAGCTTGTCCATCTCGGAACGCGTAGGCGAGCTAAATATAATTCCGTCCGGCACCTAATGAATCGTGTTCGGAAAAGACGCGCAACGCGCACGTGTAAATTTATACGCATAATATGCATTTTGCGGATGCGCGGAACTCGTGCACCAGGAACGTTATGTGTATTTGGCGTCCGCGCGGTCCCGGTAATATGTAACGCACTCTGGAATAATGCTACCGTCAAAGTCAGCGCCACCGCGGCACCGAAAATATGAGCCGGTCTACCTCGCGGCCCCACTAATGCCCTCTCATTTATTATGCTTACATTATTACAGGATTATTAGTCTTCTCTCTCTCTTTCTCTCTCGCTCTCTCTGTGTCTGTCTTTCTTCGCTTCTCTTTCAAAAACTTTGCGCTCCTACCGTTGTCACAGTTTTGACTTTGAGGCGCGTTGCGGGGCTGCAGCTCAACATCGCGCATCAGACGAAGCTACGCGTTTATTTTACAACAAAGGATTCATTCTACAGAAACTTCGATTATAATTATGTTGTAGCGGTGACAAAAAGTCGGTGCATATATCCTGTCGTTGTTAAGGGAAGAAAACGAACGGATTCTGAGGCGCTTTGGGAAAAATACGCGGGATGATTTATTCGATGGAAGATATACAAAGCTTCGGGTTTTACAATAGATAAAGAAAGATATACTTGAATTGTGCTTATGCTGATGCGTATTTATACATTAGGATTGTACAACTTTATTATATTCTTTTTATTGTTCACTGAAATTTTCTAACGGTTATAAATGTACTTATTAAATAAGGGTATTCAGCTTGCGGTATACAATATATTTACATACGTATGTTGTATTATATATTTATATTACATAATATCGTTTCTGCAATTATCGAGATTGATTCAAACTCAAAAGACGTTTCGATTTTACTTATTCAAATCGATATCAGCTATTAAAAGTGGCCTGTTTTCTATTAAGACGCGTGATAAAGTGACAATTTCAGAATAAGAAATACTAGTAGTAAAAATTTTTTTTTAAATATATAACTGAACTTCAAACGAACGAAAGAGATATATCTATCGCAAGAGTACTTAATTCTAAGGATTTAAGATCTAGTATAAATCGATTTCTGCGATTCGAATCTGGAATACTGAAGTCATTCTCAGCGACAAAAGCAGGATAAAATAAGACAAAAACTAGCAGTCTTTCAAGGTAAAAGCCAATGATCAACTCAATTGATTTGCATTAGCGTAATTCAATGCTCTGAAAGTGTAGTTTAAAGAGTAGAAAGTATATTTGATAAATCAGGGAATATAATTCACAATGAATTGTTTGATGTTATGCCAACTAAACTGTGTACTGCAATTTCAATAAAAATGTGAAAACTCTTAAACGAGAGTTCTTTTATAAGCAGAGAATATTACACGATATATGTGAAGGCGATTCAATCTTCTTTTAAAAATGTCAAAATTCTTCCGGTGAGAAAAAACTGAATATCAAACAATTACATCCAAAGTAGCTCTAATAAATTATTTTCAACAAACTTTCTCGATAGCCCGAAGGATTTTCTAAAAGAACAAAAAAGCCCTTGGCAAAAAGTTGACCGACGTTTGTAAAGGCCAAGTCGAGGAGGTCCGAGGTCTCCTGAGGTCTGAGGTAACTCCGAAGATAAAGGTCACTCACGTTACAGAGGTATGAAACTCTTTCGAGTCATCGTGTCTATCCCGAGGGCTCGATAGATCAAGCCACCAATTCTCTCCCCCTGGTCGGTGCGATGAATCCTTTGCACGCTTTTATTCCTCCTTTCTCATTCTCATTATCCCTTCTCACATGCCGCGAATCATCACTGAGTGATAAGTGATAATGGACCAAAGCTAGCCACTGCTTCGAAAAACGCGCTTATCGATACACGGGGAAAAAAGAGAACCGCGAGAGAAACTTCACGATCCTTAGAAAATAATAAGGTGAAAAGTCATGACAAAGAAAAGGGGGGCGAGGACAAATGTAGGGAAATTGTAGGGAAGAAAAGGATACGAGGAGCAACGGTAGATGGAGATGAGAGGATAAGAAGAGAACGAGATAGCTAGAATGAGAAGGAGATAAAAGTATATATATACAGAATGCAAGAGAAAATATGTATCTGAACAAAAAAAAGGTTGAAATTGGCGCAGAAGAGAACTTGAGCCTGGAATAAGCGTAACGAGAAGAACAAACGTCGGATAAGGATAGAAAAAGGGAGCAGAGAGAAAAAAGGGAAGGAGAAAAAAGGGAAGGAAAAAGTCGGGAAACGTGGTTTACGTAGCTACTCGCTCGCTACACAGGAAACAAGGAGTGCCGCCGCCGCCACCGCCGCCCTGTGTTTGCGTTCTCGCCGGGGAGCACAAAGAGAAATGGCGGAGTATTTATCAGTGCTCTCCTTCTTCTTCTCCTCGAAGGTTCTCTGTCACTCTCTCTCTCTCTCTCCCTGCCTTTCTCTCTAAGGGTTCTCTTTTACATCCCTTCACCCGATTTCGCATCCAAATCCATTCGCTTGGCAGTTGATTCCCCTTGCGTATCTCTCTCTTTCTCTCTCTCACACGTTGATTTAAAATAAAAAAGAAGGAGAAAAACAGACTTCCGATACTTTTTTCACAATTTTCTTTGTAGGTGATAAATCTTTGCATTAGAGAGTTTGACAACTGTGCATATTATCTATTTACTCACCCAAGTGCTTATATACTATGCTAACCTACCAAGAACTGTTTTCTTACACAAGTAAAAATAAAAAGTGCCTTTGAAAGCCTGGCAGTAGTTACGGAAAGTATCGGTGAGACACGAACTTTCGTACCTCTGTTCTTAAAACAGTCGAGTTCTTTTTGTTCAAATCACTTAGTTGTGAAAACTAACAGCTGCAGTGTTCCTGTACTGATTTTTCAAATACGTAAAGTATATTAAATGCAACGTATCGATTTGAATACAAGTCAATTCTTATTCGATTATATAATTAATTAGATAAGAAAGTTTGTAAAAGTTGACAGATCTTTTAATAATCACGTAAAATTTTCATCTTACATTAAAATAATTGATTTATCGAGAATTTTAAATGAAATTTTATAGAGAAACGTATATAATATTAAGAATAATAATAATACGCGTTTGCATAAGAAATAAAATAATTCATGATAGTATATAAATTTCATATAAATATTATTAACAACAAAAATCAGAAAACTTTTATGTAAGTACATCTAATTAAGCAGAAAATTTTTTCAAGAATTTTTGAAACCAACAAATCGAAATTTTTTTATCGCGCTATAACGCCCAAAGATGTATACTTTAGGTAATTTTGTGCCGTTACTTCATTATTTAAAGATTTGTCTACTATGTTCAAGTAATGATAAAATCTCGAAGTCCTTTTCAGGTAATTTTTCATTTTTCCAAGCTATCGAAGAAGTTACTCTTACTAAGTATTAATTAAAAGAGTAGATACATTTTTATACGATTTTAAAAAAGGCTTATCTGATTTTAATGGTCAATTTAAGTTTAACAATACGAAGAAATACCATGTAAAATATATAAAGGCAAAATGAGTCTTGGACAGAAGACGATAAAGGCATTTTTAATGTTTCGATTGATATTAAATAAAAGATTTAATAATATTCTCTTTAACGAGTGTAATAAAAACTAGATTTTAAAAACATTTACAAAATAATTATCATCGTACATATATTAATTAAAATTTATATAATATAAAGTATCCAATTTCGAAATAAGAAATGGCAAAACTAAATATTGAAATCATTAAGAATTCAGCTTAATACATTAATTTGAAAAAAGCAAAGAACAGCTCAATTAAAAAGATAGAACCGAGTAGACACGAAGCCTTTAAGTAAATGAATAGTTCGCGAGAGAATTGTTTCAAAAGAAATGAGCTCCACCGCAAAACTCCTTTCTCAGAATCTCACCTGCACAGAAATTTCTCTTCCCACTGTCGACCGACACTACCGCAAAGCCTCGTACCTCTTTCGTATAAAAATAAATAGGGTGTGGAAAAAAGTGACCGCAATATCAATGCATCGCACTGTGACGTAAAAAGAACGCAGCTGAGCGAAACGAGTCCTCGTATCTACGGCTCGGAAGAATAAAGCCGCATGATTGACAAGCATAATTTTTATTCCTCCACGTAAAGGTATCCTTCCGTAATTAAGGCTACGCTTATTAAGGAAGAGACGGGAGACCGATCCTCTATTTTTCTAAACCACGCGTGTCTCTCACAGTTGTTCGCCGATCGTACAAATGGCGCGAGCTCGGCCGCTTTCCATCTCGACTCTTTTCAAATTAATGCTCCGCACGTTTGTGCGTTTTGGCTGCTGCTGCCACCGCCGCTAATGGATTTTGGGTGGAGCCCTGCGTTAACCAATCACCTCCTTAGACATGACTTGCGTTGCAGTGAAAGTCCGACACCCACGAGCCAATGTCTCGAGAGTCGCAAAAGTCTTGCTTCGACCCTGGCTTTTGCTTCGGTCTCTCTCTCACTCTTTATCGCATATCGCAGGTTTTAATACGGCCTAACTAGGGCTCATTATCTGGCTATTAAAACACGTATGTATGGTTAGACAGCTCGTTAATGTCTCACGACAAACGGCACTTGCTTTATATCTATTCGATGAATGGATCGTCCTTGTCGATCTTTGACGATTATTTATGTAAATAAATGAAGGCTAATCTTGCGTTCCAAGTTTTTCGTAATGTTGCGTACAGATAAGCTTCTAGTTTGGCTTTAATGATGATTTTGACTCAAAAGTTTCTTTTTAAAGTTTCATTAAATTGCAACTTCATTAATTACATTTTAAATTATAAAACGAAATTTTAAATGTTGCTTTTTCGGAAACTCTTACCTATAATTTGATATAGTCTTTTCGTTAATTAAAAATGATATATATGACATATCTGATCAAAAAATTAATGTATCAATTACAGTACTTATCTAAAATGTATTGATAAACTTTGTTATAAAAAAATGTTCCTTTCCATTATAATATTTTAATTCAAATTGCAGAAATTTTTATAAGATTTCTCATAGTTATTAAGGATAAGAAAAATATATAAAAGAATTAAGGTTTTAACGATAATTACGCGGATACATGTTTAATGAATGTAGTTAAAACTTAATAGGTCATTAACTTTTTACTTAAAGCATATTTAAATAAGGTGCGAGTAAAATTCATCGTGTGATTTTAAACGTAATTAAGATTGTATATTTTTTACTCCTTTATTAAAATAGAATTATAAAGAATGTTCAAAAATATTACCCTAATATCAGTGTACTTGAGTAAGACTAAATTAACAACGATATTTTCCAATTGGTATGGTTAAATATAATCGAATAGGTAACGAATAATACGTAGCTATGTATTTAAGCGATTTAAAAATGAAATTAGCAATTACAAAATATAACTAAAACGTAATTGACAATATATTATTTCTCTTCGCCTAACTAGCAATGAAAAGTCACTATACCAAATATATTCTTCAAGTGAAACCCTCTAATCTAATAAAGTAACTACTTTCTAGAAATGAAGTGGCAGTTCTTAATATTAAGTGAAAAAAGCTGTTACACATTTTTCATTATCCCATTGATAAGATTGAAATGTCGATGTTTGAGAAGTACATTTATCGATAATGGACATTTTTCAAAGAAAACGAAGAAATCTGCTAGAGAGATTTTCTGTTATTACAGACTCGCAAATTTATCACAAGCTCAATCATTTTTCAATTAAAATATGAATGCAATCCGGAGAATAATAGTGCCGCATATTTCAAAATTTCACGATAAAGAGTTACGAAGGAATCAACAACGCTTCCATTAAACTCGGGTAACGGTGTTTCGCGCGAAGGCCGAAAATCAATTCGTCAGTTTCAATGATGTTCATTGTTAGGAAGGATACAAGCGCCTGCAATTGCTCACAACAAAAGACGAAGCGTCCATGTCGGGCATTTAGTGGCTACACAGTCGACGTGTAGGCGTCTGCGGCACGGACCTAGTGCGTAGGTAACCGTGGATTGAGACGTCAGGCGCCCGCAGTGCTTGATGAATGCATTGCATTCACCCGGACGGAAAAAATTCTCTTCCCCCGTTCAGTCGTGCTTCGCGTTTGCCTGGCCTCGCAACTCGGTGGCCGCGGCCGAACGGATCGCAATTTCATTGAACCGAGTTCCATCAGGCTCAATTTACGAACTTCTTTCGAATTTATCACGTCCTTCTCTGATAAGCATGAATAATTTATTCGATTGCCCTACAACGATTTTCTAAAAGTTGCTTAAATATTCATGTGGCCGAGTGCAATGTTATTGAAACTTAGGCCTGTACACGCGCTAACTTGCAGATCCATGTCGCTCTACATTAATTCGCGATTTATGCTCCTTGTATTATGAGCATTAAAAACAATTACAAAATAATAATTATTTATGTAGATGTAATGCCAAATGAAACACGTTTGTGGTGAAACACGTTTTTTTTTAACGGAAGTAATACTGAATTTACGACGATAAAAGTATTTGCTAACAATTATAGATATCAGATGTTTTAAAAGTTCTGAGTAATTTTCAGAGGAACATTCAATAAGAAATTAGTGTCTCATAGGAAGTAGTTAGCTAATTAGCAGCGTTTGTAAATATTTTCTGTTTCTTAATAACAAAATTTCTCTTACGCTGTAATCTTGAATGCTAAATTAACGAAGCAATTTATGAACATTAACACGTTAAACAAAGTAATTTTGCGAATAACGTAATAGTTCTTATTATTAAATAAAATTCATTGTCATATATCAAATATTTTAGTGGGGTATCATTATGATAGAATGCGCTTCATTTATACAAGAATAAAGGTTAAAAAAACATTAGTTGAACTGATCAATCCGAAGATAAATTTTTTTTTATTAATGACCAATTTATTATAACGTAACAAATAATTCGCTTTAACTTAGCTACAAAAAGATAGATAGATTGATTTTGAATCGTTAAAAATTTATTTTTGATATACTTTATTGTAATACTAATATTTCTATTTCACACAATTTTATTATTATTAATAATGGCAGCTTTTAAGAAACGAATAATTACAATATTTTACATGGAAAGTAAGGTTACCGAATTAATACTAATCATTAATATGAAATTCAAATATGTAAATATATCCAACCAAGAAATATTTATTAACGAGCGTTACTAAGGTTATTTTTAATTCTTCAGCTACTGAAAGGCAAAGTTAGCTTATAAATGAAGCTACCGATCGGCGCCATACAAAAAGTATTTGTATAATAATCATGCTTTTATCTCGATCAGCTGAAAATAATACTCGCTTAATCGTCCCATACAAATACAAACAGCCGTTTGTAAAAGTAGCAAAGGAATGCCCCGGTCTAGAAATTCGCTCGCGCGTGCGATCGTGGGAAGGTAATTATTTAATCGTAAGCCGATGATCGGCATTAACGAAGCGCACAACCTAGTCTCTCACGGTATACGTATACGCTCCATACATAGTCGGGTAGATTAAAGCAGATTTTTTTGAGCCCGTATAACCCTGTATATATAGAAAGGCCTTTTCGAGCGAGGCGAGTCGGTATAGCAAGCAAGACACGTAGAGATAGAGAGGCTCAAGAAGAAAAAAGAACAGAAACGTGAAAGAAGAAGAAGAAGAAGAGAGAGAGAGAGAGAGAGGCGATACGGAGCAAAGCATATACGTCGTTGCTGTGGCGCGTACAAATTGCCCCCCGGTTTCCTTGCATTTGTCATTTCGTTATGGGGCAACCTCCGTGTTCTTTCATTTCCCAAATAATTCCGAACCCTCATTAATAACGTAACGCGCCGGCATGCAAGGCTCGAGAGAGAACTTGGTAGGAAAGAGAGAAGAAGAATACGGCCAGGTAGCAACGGCACATTTGTCCGTTTTTCGATGCAAGAGAAGAGTTTGCGCGGCTGATTTCTTCTTTTTTTATAAAGTTGCGTGTCGTCGTCGTGATCGTCATTCCGAAGACTCGACCTTGAAATTCTCTTAGTATAGCTATGCGCCATTCGGCTACAACTAAGGTGATCGATTCTATCTTTAACCAGGCCGAGAACAACGTTCTCCAATTTGAATGTTATAAGGAGAAGGCTTGAGAGAAAATATTGCATCAAACGAGGATAAGGCTTATATTGTCGACTTAACAGTATAGGTTTTCATTGGAATGGATAATTAAGATATTGTGAATAATAAAGAAGGATTTCTGACAGCTGTGTTTTTTCCTCTTCATTTGAACTGACGTGTAGAGATGAGAAATTAATCTACATTTTCGACAGGATAATCTGTTTTCAGTTTGAACGACGAGTCTGTGCTAGGCATCTATTGATTGAGAGATTCTATGAACTCGGGCTTGTGAAAAATTATAGGTATTATATGAATAAGCGACCTAATTCCGTTTGAAATATTTATTTTTGTATTATAAATTGTATTAAAAATGAGGCTGATACTATTTTTATGATGAGCCTATCTTTCATTTTTAATAATAATTCCAACGGCAATTTTTGTCAGTTTAAGTAATTGTAATTTAAATTGAAAAAATTTGAAAATCACAGAAAATGTGAAAATATGTATTAAAGTATTAAAAGTGTCCACTAAAATTAAAATAATTTTTAAAATAAAATGATATCCGTGCCTCATAGTGTTTTTAACGAGCAACGCCCGTTATGATTACATTTGTACTTTATTAAACGGAAAATTAATTCTTCGATATAAGAAGAAATTAGCGATAAGTAATAGCTTCCATTTATTCTTCGAAAACTATTCTGCATCCACAAAAGAAAGAAATGAAAATCCAATTACATAATGAAAAACACTTCTCGAGAATAATTTCCAGACTTTTTTCGATTTAAAATTCAGTTTTATACTCTTCAGCGAGTCAAGATCACGAGTAAGCATCTCTAAAATCTGATACCTACACACCACCGTCAATCCATGCATCTAAACTTTCTCAATCTCGCTGCTTTTTTTAATTCAACCTTTATAAGCCTCTACATAAAGGACAAAAATTAATGAACGAGAGTATATAAGAAAGCAACGAATCTTTTGGCAAATGGCGGATACTGTAATCTTATTTCTACCTTAATTATAAACGAGAGTTGGCTCGACGCAAACCTTCGAAGGCTCCTACTTCCTGCACAATAATCCTTCCCTTTGCTAATGGATTCTACTACACCATTTGCGTACGTAAATGCGAATCTCGGGAAACAAAAGAGTGCACGAGCTCGTTTGCTTGTTGTGGTGCTTCTGCATTCGATCAGTCTCTTTTTTTCTTATTGCTCACAGCGGCAGTTGTAGTGGCGTCAGAAAACAGCATTCGAATTAAAACGTCCTTTCTCAACTGCTGCTGTTACAGCTCCTACGCACGCGAGGGTTAGACGTCTGTCACTTACAGGACTGACCCGTATAAAGACTCGCCATTTTGAATTCCTCTTAAGCTGGGCAGAGTTTGAGGGATCGTAGGCGGAGTTGAAGGCTTCACGCGGCGAGATGTACTCTTTAAAACGCAGAGAGAGAGAGAGAGAGAGAGAGAGAGAGAGAGAGTGAGTGAGTGAGAGAGAGAGGATGAGAAGGAAGAGCAAAAACAAAGCAAAATGTAGGAAAAGGGAGAGAAACTGAAGGCAGTCGAAGGATGGATACAAGAAGAGATCCCGAGAGGTAAATGCACCTGGAACGCACGCGTGCACGCGAGAGTGAGCGAGTCTGTGTAGGTATGCAGAAAATCGGAGGCTGCGCGAGTTGGCCGCTGCGCTAAGGATGTAAACGTGATGTGCAAGGAGTGAGCCGCACGCCGCGCCCGCGTACTCGTTAATCATTCCGCAGCTTATTAAGACTGAATCTGCCGCACACTGATCGTCCTGGATTACGCTCTTCTACCGACATCCCTCAACGTTCCTCCCGTCGTTGCAACCTTTCTTCTCACTGTATCCATCTTATTAGGTGTTTCGAGCTTGTGGATTTGCATATTCCGCTACGCGTAATTTGGTGCGCATGTTTTCAGTCTTTTAGATACGCAGATATGCACCCGAAATATCTCTAAATTTCCGTAACAAATTGCCAACGCATACGATCCAAATATACATATGATGAATTTTTGTCGTTTAAGAAGAAAATACTGGCCTCGCATGCGCTCGTCCCCATGTTTAACCGTTAATAATATCTTGCCTGTACGATGTTATTAATTAATTCTAAATATAACGAAACAAATATTATAGAATCAAAAGTGTATACGTTATCCGATGTTGACTTACTACAGTGTTTCGCTAATATTTATCCTTATGAAAACACCGTGCTTTCTATTTGTAGCTCGTAAACTAATTATTTTCAGTTGACAAATACAACTGAGATGCTCCGAGCATTTTCATACAATTTAAAATGAAAAAATGTTATAATTCATTGATTCAATATTATACGTATGTTCTTATGAATTTCATATTCACTATTATAAATCAAAAAAGATTGATCCTATCTGTATTGTTCTTATCGCATCTACCGTTTGTCCTTTATTTTGCTTTTAAATACAATTTTATTTTTTTACTTTAATATTTGCTCCCTTATTGCGGTTAATTTTTTGGTTATTTAATTTTCGCCTATGGATTAAATTTTTTTACCCTCATTTTGATATCATATTATACGTAGCGCTTCTTATTTCCGTTCAAAGA
Organism: Wiebesia pumilae; assembly: GCA_018907045.1. Lineage (NCBI taxonomy): Eukaryota > Metazoa > Arthropoda > Insecta > Hymenoptera > Agaonidae > Wiebesia > Wiebesia pumilae. Next base: position 312,569 of record JACCHZ010000186.1, read on the forward strand.
TAATGATTTGCTTCGTGTATTCTCTTTCTAGCCAACTTGTCAACGTACTCTAAAAATTATGTAACTAATTATTATAAAAATAAAATTTGTTATTTCGCAATTCATTACGATTATATATGACATCAGACTCTCTTCTTTCTCTATTCCGAAAAACTATATTATGGTCTTTACATCATTTTCATACATCATAGATTTTTCTAATCGTTAAAGCATGCCTCCAAGATATTAAGTTGCGTAACTACAGTTACCTTCTTTATTTTTTTATACATTTCAATTTTATTGAAAACTGAAGTTAATCAAATCCGTTCTGTTGAGCGAATCTTTATTTAATTTTTCATTTCAATGTAAATTTTAGTGAGAAAAATAATTCACGCTCAAATTAAAATTTTTCATACAAATTTAGTATGTACGCTTGACTCTGAATACTCTAATTCTTTTGCATAAACCTCTCATTTCTGAATATTACCGTTACGTTTAAATTCATCGATTCAGCATTATAACTGCATAAATTAATCCTTTTTATATTTTTTAGCCTCGCAATCAAAGAAATATCTATTACAATTATTAATGATAGACCGTTAATAAATTGTATTTAATGAGATAACGACAAAGCCTTGTGAAACATTTAAAGACATTATCTAAACGTTGTAACGTCTATAAAACAGCGTATAAAAAACATTAGAATAAATTGACCTTATTTCTTTTACATTGCGTAACGAATTGTGTCACTTCTTGTGCCTTAAAAATAGACGCAAAATCGGCCGGCTTGTGCAGCAACTCAAGCTGCAGCATTTCGTAGAGTTAAGGAACTGCTCGCGAACAATTGGCTGACATTTGTCGCGAGAGCGCAGGAGACTTCATCAATGTCTCGAAGTTTCTTTCGGGTGCTGCTTAACCGTATTCCAGCTCTACTCCATACCTCGCTTCGGTTTTTGCTTCCATTGCGCACGACACTCGCAAGTGCAGCAGTTTCATCGTCAACGTCTGCTCCTTAAGGGAACATTCACAATGCTCAATCTGACGGCTTACTTCATTTATAACTACTAGACATGTACGTAAGTGTATTTAAATGACTTTTTTTAAGTATATTAAAGACAAAATGTGCGATTTTTCTAACCGCGTATTATTTATTTACTCAGCGAAATATTTCGAGGGTGTACAACAAATATATGACAAACATATGACAAACAAACAAATTAAAGGCTGCATCGTTCTGAAGCTGTTTTTCGAATGCTAAATACTGATAATTTAAAATTTCATCATAAAAATATACAGGATATAGGAAAAAAAAGATACTCGTTCTAATCAATAACTATCAATGACGTTCTATTACTTCCTTAAAATATTCATTGCATTTTACATAATACTAGACGATAATAATGCGAAGCGCCCTAAGGCTGAACGAAAACGGAAGCGTCTCGGTGCGCGACCCTCTGAACTCAGTGGGACTGAAAAATGTCCGCTACTTTTATTTTGCCGGTTCTCTACGTTAGCGATTTTTCTATCGCCGCGCAAAATATTTCACCGGCAATCTAAGAGTCGCAAATGGAGTCCACAATGAGGCAGAAATGGCCTTCTCCACTGATGGCCCTGGCATTTGTCTTTTCTCTTTTCTGTTTCCCGTCCCCAATGTGCAACTATACTCACAGCCGTCTTTTTCGATTTACTTCTCGCAGACCGTAAAAATGCCGGTTTACGCAAACATCAATTATCATCCAGGAAAAGCCTTTCACTTGACATTTCCTTCATTAAGTGTCTTGATAAATAATAGTTCGGAATTTTAATACTTTTGAAAACGTTGACAACTTGCGACATTAACGAATTGAATGCTTCCTTTTACTTATCCGACGATAGCGGGATAGCATTTTTGTCAACTATTAGCATAATATAATATATCTATTGTAAAAATATTTTAAAGAGTAATCTACAAAAGCAACAGGTCAGTTTACAAAAGTAGATAAGTATTAAATAAATAATTTTATACACGACTGTATACTAAGCTGAAATATAATTCGTTAAGTAGCCTTTCTTCTGTTGACATTCTCGATTTTTGTTACCGATACTAAGTAAGAATCTCTTTTTTTATTTAAGATAAACAAAGAAGATACAACGTGTTAATATGTAACAGTCTTTTATCGCGAGAGTAAAATTTAATAATATCATTCAAAGCGTTGAGAAAATTTATACTTACGTACAGAAATTTTGAATCTCTCTCTTTCAAGAAATTAACATTGCCTGTTTGAATATTTTCTCGTTGTAACTACCGTTACCGCGTAGAAGATTAAATGAAACTTATTTCCCCACGAATAGAACGGAAATCATTCCGAGTAAAAATTCAATACGCGCAATATCCGCGTGTGAATTGGCGTGTTTTTTGTCCTTTTTCAATCTCTCGTTAAAACGTTGTAACTTCAAATTGACGTGCGTAGGGTATCGGTCAAGTCTCGAGCTACGAAAGCTGAAGAGCGAAGGGGCAAAAAGCTGCGACAGAGGACCAGAAAGGACGAAATCGCACCTATAAAACGTGATGCGTAGAAGAACGAGAAGAGAAATGGGTCGAAAAAGGAAGGAAGAGTCAGAGCGAGAGAGATGATAATAGTGACGCGATAGTCGGACACAGATAGAAGAAGAGCGCACAATAACAACAAGCGCACAGCGAAGTTGTTCTGCGCGAGGTCTCGAGAATATATAGAATAGGATAGGTGGAGCCGTTATTAATCTGGTGTCGAGTTGAGCGCAAAGTTATATAGGAGCTCAGGAAATGAAACACGAGAAACCTCCCTGTGCTTCCTCCCTCGCCGCGCGTCCACCAGAGTGAAGCGGCTAGTGGTAACCCGAGGCACGCGGCGAAGGGAGAGCAAAAGCCGCGAGAGATCGCAACACCCTTCTCTCCTATTATCTCTCTCACTCTCTCTCTCACTCTCTCTCTCTCTCTCTCTCTCTCGTCCTCTGACTTTGTCCCTCGCAACGTATCTCTTTCTCTCTCTCGCTTTTCCCTACATGTACACACGTGCCCCACGTCCGACTGGGTGAATGTATTACCGGACCGTAACTGCGACTGCCCACTCTCTTACAGATGGAGATATAACGATCAGGGACATCTCTTGAGTTTGCCGAAGGTCCGAGGAGACGCTCTTATTATTATATGCGTGCGCGTGCATTCGTTTGTATAATGCTCAGGAAGAGAGAGTGAGAGGGAAAATGAGGGAGAGAGAGAGAGAGAGAGGGCTGAATTTCAAATTTAAATGATGCAAGTCTGATATTCTTGTATATCTACAATGTTTCTTGAACACGATACTTGGATTTAAGAGCTATGTACGTTTGAATGTACATGGTGCAGCAACTTAAGCATATACGAAATTTCATCGCTTAAAATTACATGTACATGTCAAAATATCGTATAAATTATTTACATATAGGATTAATTTGCTCTTCGAGAATTAATTAAGTTATTATAGTGTATGAGGTATTAATATTCATACGCTATTTTTATATAAATGAAAAAAACATTTAAGTTTTTAGAGAATTTTGTTAATTTCTGGTATTTTATATTATTTCTTTTTATTCTTTTCTTTTACAATTATTTCTTTAGGTATACGTTTGCGAAATACAGCAAATGTTTTCTTACATAAAAAATTATTTACATGGTAAATCAATTGAGTGGGTGTGTACCAATTAGGAAAATTTTACTAGAGTTTCGTTTTTCCATAACAACAATGTTATATAATATTTTTAAACCAGAATTCATGTAATAATCTATTACGCTCTCATTTTAACAATTTATATTTAAATTGTATATTTTCAATATATATATCAGATATCCATATTTTTCTGAATTATTCGAATAAAAACTTATCAGGACTTTATAAAGCGTTATATGTATAAATAATAAGAGCTTTTGTTATTATTTTGTATGTGCAAAACAGATTATACATCTATTTTAATAGTGAATACAAAATTTTCTTAAGCTTTTCGAAATTTTAATTTCTCAATATAAATGTCGACGTAGCTAAGTTGTCGCTTATCGATCTTACTTACTCGCGCAGTATATAATCTCGCTTATCATTTTGAAACTTCGTTTAATATTAAATGATATAAACATGCTAAATTACTTTTCGGCAAAGTTAAAGAATAATTGATAGTCATTTAAAAAGTAAATTATACTGTTCCTATATGGACAAACAAATAAAATGATATAATGATATTCGTTACAATTTAGGAAAACAAAATTGACGTCTTCCACGTAATCTGAATTTAAATATTAAAATTATTAATAATACTGCAAGTTTTTCTTAATAGCGATCACCAAGCATAATATTAAAAATTATTTTCTACAAAAAACGTAAGATTCACTTTTTCTTTCATATTTTCATTATTAATAATCATTGTCCATACTATATAATTTCAAGAAATATTTAAAAATATTCTTATACGTTTAAAAATAAAATCGTATAGATAATATTTAAATTAAATTAAGCTAATATATATTTTCAACAAAAGTCATTATATAATCTTCGAAATTATGTAAATGGATAAAAGTTTAAAATGTACAAAATATAAAATGAAATTGAATAAGAATAAGTAAATTAAATTGACAATTTTATTATGATTTTTCAAAAAGTAAAACTATTTTCTTTAAAATTAGATTCCTTTAAATTTTGAATTTCTTGCACCTTCAAAACTTCTTAAACTTTGTTTCTGCGATTACTGTTACAAAGTGTTACATATGGAAATTATTAAAAAAATGTACTTAACAATTCTTACAATTTAAGTATAAGAAAAATTTGCCCAATGCAATAAAATAAATAAATAAAAAGAAAGAAAAAGAAATTATTTTAAATTTTATTTCACCATATATTTTCTCTATACTAAAATTTTCCAATATCACGAGGTAAAAACATCGAAATCACGACTTTCGAATTTAATCAGATAGACGATCATGTGAATTGGCTAAGCTATCGATGGTTGGTAGTCCCGGACATCAATTAAAGTCCCATTATGACGTGCTCGTTGAAGGAAATGTCCAAGCTGCTCGACCCGCCCGTGGAAAAGAATGAAGGCTAAGGTACGCGAATCTAAAAACTCAAGAGATTTTTTTTTTTCCGTTGTTCGCGTAAACTCGTATTGAAGACTCGAGAAGGTTACAAAGAGTCGTCTTTATAAGCAGTTGTACGTTAATGGGCTCATAATCGCGTGGCGTTCCTCGTGGCAAAAGACGATTCCACGCGAAATTGGCGTGGTGAATGCTTATATTTATACCCTTATAATCTCTCTGTTCTCGTAAAATTTCGTTTACTTTCATTATTACAAAAGATAGTTGGAGTACAGAATATATAAAGTAATATACCTTTTTAAAGAAATGTTTTAAAGATATATATATAGTAGCTATGTAATAGATGAAGATTTTCGAATTTTCTTTTAAATGCAGATGCAATAAAAAACAGAAAATTATAATTTAAATTGAATTAATTTTTTACCTCAAATATTTTGCATAATAAATAAATTATATGATTTTTCAAACTTAATAACTTCTTTCAATGCATAGTTATATTGATTACAATACAAAATTTAACAATTACAATTTATTATAAAAATTTGTTATAATATATTTACTTAAATTCTCAAATGAAACTGCTTATGTATAATTTAATGTGTCATATATAATATTCAATAGTTTATTTAGATATCGTAGTACTTTTTCTGTAATATTCCAAATTTGCATCTCTTATAAAAGGTAACAACAAATTCATATAAAAATGAAAACATTTTTTTATACTTCATTGCTTTTCGGTTTAACACATTAATTTTAGAGCCTTTCAAATTTGATTTTTGCGGTATTTATTTAACCTTATATCGTTAACTATGTTATTATTTTAGATTAACAAACATTTATGTATATTTCATTACGGATCCCGTAATAGCGTGCAATTTAATATAATTTTTTAAAAGAACTTTAAAATTTTAAATGTCACTCTTTCAAGCTTTTGGATAATTCACATTAAATACTGCATTTTTCAAGTATAAATGCTTATATAATATATTTAATAATAAAGTACTCACTTACTTGAGAAACTCATTTCCTTATCTATTTCTTACATTTGTAATCTTCTATTGTTCATTACTATGTCATAATTTTTTTTTAATTACTAAAGTGGCTACCTCAACAGGGTGCCTAAGATGTTCAGCACCACTTGTGATTATTCGATCACATCGACGGTTACAGAACCACTTATAAATCATTCTAATCGAAGATGCAGACAGGCATAATATTTATTAAGCTTAGCTTTAGTTTTTTATTTCATTTTGCTTCTCAAAATGTAATGTTTAATCAACAAACGGAGCTAATTTTTGTTTATTTTTTTAGAACAATAGAGGTCAATCAACTTAAACAGTTATGAACAACTAATTAATTCGTTTCAAATTGAGTAAGCCTTCCCTTAAAGGTTTCAAATATAAATATGCCACAAATCTCGTAAAAAGATTGCTATCTCTGTGCGTTTCTATGAGTTTTATACATATTTATCAAACAGTTTGTCGATTTATAGAAACTATTATTTTTCGAATAGATTTTTTATTTTTCTTAATATCTTGTATTATTTAAAAAATAGGATTTAGTTTATGTGGTGCAGTCCAATTTTTCAAAATTTTTATTTCTTATCGCTTTTTTATAATTTATATAAAACTAATTGAATTTGCGTTACGTATTATTAGACGGATTTTATCTTCTAAAATTCAAGGTTATTTCTGGCTTTATATTTATTTTAAAATACAAAAATAGTAAAATTATTTATTAAAAATAGTATTAAGGTTACAACTTAGACTTTCTCAAAAACTTATAAGATAGCAGTTGATTGGAACATGACCGTAAAACATATGTTTTTTTGTAATAGTTGCCAAGCGCGTTTCGTCCAGTCGTTCGTTGAAAATTAAAGTGTATGTAAAGAACTATAGCAACGTTGCTTATATATATAAAATATAACTTTTATTTTAATAATTGTAGCTTATTTTCGACAAAAAAGCGCTTCCAAATTTCATAAACACAATGTGCACGAACCAAAGAAATGGCGAATATAAAAAGAATAATCGACGAAGAAGTGTTCCTTAAATAAATTATCGCATTACAAATGAAGCGCGCGCGTGCGCAAGAAAACGTATTCCCTTATCATTGGATCTCTATTGTGGCATGAGTGCGCGCCAAGATTAAAATGAGGTTATGGAATAAGAAAGAACAAAGGGGGTAGGTAGGGAAATAAATAGTTATCGGTGTAGTTGTTGGTTCGCAGGCTTGCACGCGGGCCCTTTTGTTCTGACATTTTTTACATGGAGCGTTAAGAATCATCGAGTAAGAGCGAGAAAGAGAGAGGGGTAGGAAAGGAAGATCACGATCATCGATCCTCTCCACTTTCCGCGGCTGCACGCGATGCTTATCTCGGGACTCTTGTCCGACGCACACGATATCTCTTTTTCCGTCCGCGGGCTTGTCTTTCTCTCTCTCTCTCTCTCTCTCTCATCTTCTCTCTCCTTCACTGCGTCCCTGCACTCTCTGTCCCTCTTTCACTGTTCGAGCGTACGATCGTGATTACCACGTTGCGTGCGCGTCGTCGCTGGATCTTGCTCCTTCTATCTCTCTTTTTCTTTCCTTCTCTCTTGAGCGAGAGACGAGACTCTTTACAGGTATGCATGTATGCCGAAAGACGCCATTACCCATCTTTCGTGCATGGCTTCTCCAACGTGCACCACTCGTACGATGGAGAAAAAATAAAGAGTAGAAGGTGGATGTAAGAACGAGATGGCGCGGAATGTTTCCAAGTTAAGCAAAGCAAACGATAGGGTTAGTGCGTCAATTAATGGTCGCAAAGCCGCATGGTAGGAATTCTCGCTCGCGAATTGCGAATCGTCGCCTTTCCTGAGTTTCTACGTATACATATTTTTTGCATGTTCCAATGCGCTGATTTTCACATGCGACAGATTTTATTCCTTCTGAAAAATTTTATACTCAATTCAAGTAAATATTTATTTCGTACGTAATCAAGAAGTATTTCTCTACGTTGGGATTATTCAGTTCATCAGGTTATATAAATAAATGTTTCAACGTAATTTTTAAGAAAAATATTTGTGTAAAATGACCGAGTTTCGCTAAAACTCTGTTTCGTATGCGTCACGATTATCTACTCATTTAGTAAATATGTGATTCAAAGGAATGAATATGCGCAATTTAAATAAGAACGCATAAATTACAATAACATGAAATTATTGGAATAACTTTCATACTTCTATCAAAACGTGTTTTTATTTCTCATTTTCTATGAAGAGTTTTGATAAAAAGTTTGTTGAGATTTTCTATTAAGAAAAGGATTTATATATTCAACAGTTTTTTTCGAATTACGTTGATATTTAAAATTATTTTTAAAAAAATTTATTTATATTTAACAATTATTTTAAAAAATAAATTTGTAAAAACTTATATAAGTTAAATGGTCTGTTAATATTTTTACTTCACGTTTATTAATTATTTATTAATAGCAGCTTTAATCCCTTTACATTTATCACCAAGATTTGAAAAATTAAATTTCTTTTACAAAATTTAAAATTAATATTTTAAAATTAATACTTTAAAACACTTTTGTTTTATCTAACAATCAGAAGTTTGTTACTACATATGTTTTGAATCTTCACTTGTTTATTCACTTTTTATTTAATTGGTTTTAGCTTAATCAAACAATTTTTAAACATATTGATATGTTTTTTTAATACTTCAAGTAATCCACTATATTTTATTATATTTATTTACATTTATACGAATAAGAAAATTCAGAAAGTTAATGCTCATTATGAGCTAGAAATTGAAAAAGGAAAATTGATAAACATTGGTAAGTGTAATAATGTTCGCGTTTGTCTGTCCAGTTCGTCTGCAACTACTTACAAGGAATATCAATTGTTTCTTCGATTGCATTAAACAAATTTTAATGGCATACTTCTTAAAGATCTTCATCGATGAAATTCAGAAGTACATTTATTGATAGTAAATTAGTAAATTTGATAAAGTTAAGAGATAATAGGAATGAAAATAGCGCTGCACCTTACTTTGAAGCCACGCCTCAAAATTAAACGATTTTGACCACTTCGATCACTGTATTACACGATCAGCTAAAACATCACAATTTCCCTTCTCTTAGCCAACTCTGTGATTTCAATCGTTTACCGGTGTACGTGGCTATTTAGCTCGCTCATGAAGTTGTTAGAGCTTGCAGCGGTCGATCTCTCTCTCTCTCTCTCTCTCTCTCTCTCTCTCTCTCTCTCTCTCTCTTCTTTTTTCCTTCACGGGGTACGCCTTCGAGTACACGAGCGCGGATTATATGTTTCTCGTGCTTGGCGGAGAGAATATATCCAAGATTCGTGTCCGCACAGACGTCGCGAGGGGTCGAAATCAACGAGTAAGACGGCCTGTCTTCGTAAGGCGGGCGGGGAGAGGCGAGACTCGGAGCCGACGTTCTAAGGGGGAACCTCGCGGTAATGTGTTTTTGATTACAGAGCTAGTTGAACAAGGTCGCGGAGGAGGCATCGACCGGCCATTTTGGTCAGCCACTTAACCCCCGTCAGTTTTTACGCAAATCGACGGAGCGCGCGCGTGCTCTTATTACGTATTTTAAGGAAGCACCTTTTTGAACTTCTTTGTCCTTTTATTGGACGGAGATTACTAGCAGCGTTTCGTTTAATTCTGTACCCAGGGGCTGTGTAGTTTGAGTCTTCTTTCTTTGGCTTTTCAGTATACTAGCACACTTCTCGATAAATGTCTTTATCGAAGTTTTTAAATAATGGAATAATGAAAAATTTCAGCTCCAATGGATACTAGCAACACGAAAGATACATCGATTTAGTTGAGATTATTTATTCTGTTTCAGAGCAAGATTAGAGGAAATTTTATTTTAATTAACAGAAAGGGAAGTCTTTCGGATAAAAAATACTATTTATTGCTAGAGTCATTTAGTAAATTAGAAAGAAAGTGTAAGTTGTTAAAAATTCATTTCATTTAATATATAGTGATCAATCTTTGTGACTATCGGTGGATGGAGATTTTTTGAAGAATTTTCGTTTGCTAATACATAAAAATAATGATAATTGAGATGATCAATTTTACATTTTTCTAACAAAAAACTTCATATTTCTAAAAGAAACTGTAAATAGTAGTTATTTCGCTAGTTAATATTTTCTAAAGAAATGTTACCAATGTATATTTATTATTACATTTAAATACCTTTGTGAAATATTACGTAACTATGAGCATTGATGAAATCTCAAAACAAATATATAAACAGGTTTTCATCCAATAAATTATTGTACTAATAAAAATGTTTAAATTTATTCTTGAAATTTATATACTTTCTTACGAGAACCTGAATATTTATAAAAAATTCTAAAGGAATCCGATGACAAATAATTTTATTTTATTCAATGAATTCATGCTTATGAAAATATTTTTTAATCCTCATAAAATTTAAAGTAATTCTAAAGAGAATATCGTTTGCCACATTGATCAGTTTACCGCAATAATCATTAAACTATGCTATACGCAAATAAGCGGGGCGAACAAACCCGTTTCTCTCTTCTTTTTTCTCAAAGTTGTATACGAAATACAAACTTGTTAATTCACAACAAATAAAAAAGGCTAAATTAAAATAAGACAAGAGATGAAAAGAATATAAGAAAAGAATCGAAGGCACCTATTTCTATGCTTCATGTTCTCTTTTCTAATCTGGAAAACGTAGAAGTTATTACAGTCATCGGATAGAAAGCACTTGCTACCGCTGTAGGCTCTGATACTAGTAGTTATCATCGGGGGTTAATAGCGAGGTGCGCTTACTTGTTCGCAATGTTAAGACACGAACTAGATGAGAAAGAAAGCGAAAATGAGTAAGAGAGAGAAAGAATCTTAAGAAATGAGAACGATATGAGACGAGCTGAGATGGGAGCTACAGCGATAATGATGATGATGTTGATGTTGATTACCGTAGCAACTAAAAGCGACTAGCGATCACCAAGGAAAGAGAGAAGGAGACACTGTTTCTGTTTTGTCTTGTACAAGTACATGAGAGATACGGATTCATTTAGGTTTTTTCAAAAGGATGTTACCGCTTGCTTTCACTCGGCGGCAACAAGAATGGAAGCGCGCATACGCGCCCACGTACATGTATAGTTCTTAATGCGCTCAGTCTAAGACACAGATTATGACCCATGAAATATGGAATATTGCACCTTCGTGGTTGCTGTTGCTGCTGCCATCGACTTATGTATTAAACTGTCGTAATAGTATTTCGTAGCCGCCACTGAGCTCATATGCTAACTTCTTATACGAACAATGTAATGTCGCGCTCTTACGAAAGTACGTATAGAAAGAACATTTTTAAGATAATTGTACCTCGTGATGCGCTAATTTTTGCGAAAAAATTATTCATTTTCATAATTTCTCATCGCGGCTTGAACATTATCTTTTTTCTCTCCTCTTAATAGAAAAATATTAATATCCAACTTCGTAAAAGTGTACGCCTGTCATAAATTATTAAATTATTGCAAATTCGATTTCGTACAAAAATAAAACGATAGAAGGAAGAGAAAAATAAAAGTACATTTTAATTAAAACTTAAAATGTTTCGATTTTTATCTAAAGTATAGTATTATATGGATAAAATATCGACTCGATAAGAGATAATAGCAAGCTGTAATAAAAAATCAGTCTACTACAAGGACCATTTATATATTTATATTTAAGGATATCGGCATATTTAGTTTACATATCTTTATAAATAACTTTGATGTTCTTCGGATTTAAGCATAGAATTTTAAAGTATAACAATTCCTTTAGTGGAGAAACAAGCTGATAAAATGATACAGATGACGTTAAAAGTAAAATAAACAATAATGGCTCGATAATTATGGGCAATAAGGATAAAGAAACATTATAAAATTTAACTGCTGCTTGGATGCTCGAACTTTCAAAAATAACGAAGAATACACAGATCGAAGAAGAAATTAATTTCATTCGCGTGTAAAATAACAGTGGTCTCCCTGAGAAAGTCAGAATTGCGTGCCTGCGTGCGATATTCAAGTCAGTAGCTACCGTCGCACAAGACAGATGGCATTCGTTATTTTGAATATACTAACGGATGACCAAGCTTATTAATTTAATTACTCGTCATTATAGACGATGTTGGGCTAATTAAACTTGAACGTAAATGAATGAATGCCGAGAAGGGAGTTACGCGGCGGCTTAACAAAAAAGAAGAAATAAATGGCATAGCAGTGATCGTTCGTGATCGTTCGCTCGATGCTCGCTCGATTTCTATCGACCACTTCTTTCGAATTAGTTTTGTTAAGATTCAAGAAAAAATCTTATGTCACTGAAAGAGTAGCCTTATAATTTGTATCTGTCGTTAATTAAAATAAAGCGGCTCCTAAGTAAGTGTCAATGGATCGCCCTTTCATTATTTCACGACTTAACTCATTATTGAAATGCCACTTAGGCAAATAAAATGTATCTTTCATTAATCTGCTGAAAAATTATTTATGAAAATTTTATTTAATATTACTTGTAAATACTTGAAACTATCAAAGAGAACTTAATTTATAAAATAAAAAAAAATGACATAAATTGAGCAGTCACTAGTTTTTTATAAATGAAATTCTTTTATAATTAAACCTTTTTTTCAATGATGCAGCTGTATTTATTATTAAGAATTTTGTAGTTTATGAATAACTTATTAAATGTCTTTTAATCTAAAAAGAACATTTTTAACTTAAAAATAAAATAATAACGTGAAACAAAGAAACTTATAACATATTTTGTGATGAATTAAAATGAAAGTTATAGAGTTGTTTTAACTTTAGTAAACATATTTTTATCTCATCAATATATGATGATTATCTCACGCACGCGCGCGCACGCACGCACGCACACACTTGTATTGTAATTTTTTTAAATACGTTCAGAGTTTCTGTTACAACTTAAATAATGAATAAAGTTCTGTGGAGTTGCAAAAGTAACACCCAATAACCTGTAATAAGTAGCGATTACGTTACAGTTGACTAGGGTGTATAAAATAAACATCAAACATCGATAGAAACTCCATTGGAACAAACAAAGAACAGACTCCAATCAACCAGTCAAACAAATCTTAGGAGAATACGCTGCCGAAATCAAAGCATAAGTCGTAGGCAAAAAGCAGTTCAATCACGATTTTCTAGAAATTCGAAGAAATTCGATCATTCTTCAATAGCTTGGAGCGTTTGCATCGGTGCACGAGCGGCATCGGGATAATTACGTGTTCCAAATCGGATTTGATGTGATGAATTTGGAAAGTGCAATCAACAGCAACGGGAGTCTTTCTCTCTCTTTCTCTCTTATCTTTTTCTCTCGGGAGAAAGAGCTAGCAACACCAAGGGTAGAAAAGTGTGCGGGTGGGGGTGGTAGCTAGCTCTCCCAAAGAGCGAAGAAGGGATGAAAGAGGGCGGATGTGACGCGGAATGATGGAGCATGGAACGCGGAGAAAAATGAGAGTGGCGGAAAGGCGAGGGTGGAGGGACGCTGATGGATCGGTGCTCCTCCCTCTGCGCACAGCCGCGCTTTCTCTCTCTCTCTCTCTCTCTCTCTCTCTCTATCTCCCTCACTCTCTCTCAACCCACCCCCTTTCTCTCTTTTGCACACCCCCAATCCCATTCGGTTCGGTTCTGCTCTGCGCTGCTCTGCTCCGCTCTACTCTCCCGGAGGGTGTTAGAAATGCCCCGCAATATTACTCATAGCCGGTACGAGCACCACCACCCCGTTGCTCGCAGAATATTCTATTGCCAAGAGATCGCGGACTAAATTCGTTCTTTTCGCGCTATATCCTGGAGGTGTGCGACTTCTCTATTTATTTATTCATGCGTGCTTTCCGATATCGAATCAACGCTCGGTATTCAAATGGAGAACAAGGGGGACACGTGCGTACCCCTGATTAGATTACGAAAAAAGAGCAAGGCAAACTGACACATGGGTGTGTTTCTTCAAAATTCTAGTCAACTTTACTTTATCAAATATTGATTAACTCGTACACGTTACTTTGGACTTTAAACACTTTTCTAGATTAAAAATATGATATACTTTAGGAGTGTCGTAACTACTTTTTGATTAATGACTGAGAATATTCATTTTACTAAAAATATTAATTGCCTTGAACGTAATAATCGATTGTAGAAGCATTATGTCAGTGATTCAATCGAATGTAGAAGCAAAGAATCTTTTTGACAAAATTCAAATTTTTATTTAATTAGTTTTCTTGGCTTTCAAACAATATATATATATATATATATATATATATATATATATATATATATTAGATATTCATAAATAATTATTGAAATTAAACTTATTTTTGGGAAATAATTTAATTAAATAATAAATTTATATAGTATATAAGAAAAATCGTCTTATATAAGTCTTTGGACTCATGATCCAAAATATTTAATTGAAATATTAAATTTTATCTATTTAAAGATTAATTAAATTAAATTATTAGATTCATAATCTAAAGATAGTCAAGAGATTCCTTTAAAATAAAATTTTTAAATTTTATATAAATTTTAATTTGGTTTTGTTATTAATTATAAATTTTATATATATAACTTTTTGGAATATAAAAAATTTAAATAATTTATTTATAATTAATTAATTAATTAAGTTAATTATATTAATTAATTTAAATAATTAATATATGAAATTATAATTATTGTAACAATTAATAGATTGGAAATATTTATAGTATTGATAAATATTTGTGCCAGCAATAGCGGTTAAACAAATAATGCTAATTAATATAATTATATTTATAATGATTAAAACTTTAAAATATAATACAAAGTAAAATTATATGAAATTTAAAAATTTTGGCGGTACATTATCTATATAGAAGAATTTGTCTCATAATTGATAATCCACGATAGGAATAACTTAAAAGTAAAGCTTACGTATGTTCATATAAAAAATGTTCTATGAAGAATAATATTTAAAATTTATAATATTTGTAAATATTACATAAATATAAATAAAATAATTTAAATCAATATGTAGCAATATTTAAGTGGTAAGATGAATTACTTTTTAATTTGATAATTAATTTTAATATTAATTGGATATAGAATTTATAAATAAAATTTATAAATTAATAAATTTGAAAAATGAATCTAATGTATACAAATCGCCCGTCACTTCTATAATAAAGCGTAGAATAAGTCGTAACAAAGTAAATGTACTGGAAAGTGTATTTAGTATATATAAATATATATGTATATATATATATATATATATATATATATATAAGTGTTTAATGCATAAAATATTTTGAATTTTTTGGTAATAATTAAAATTTATTATATATATAATATGATTTATATTATTTAGATTAAATAATGAATGTATATTAATTATATAATATTGTATTTTAAAGTTAAATAAAAAAAATATATATATTTAAAGTTTTGAATAATTTATAAATAAATAAAATAATAATTAAAATTAATAATTTTTAGTATAAATTTACAAAAATAATTTATTTTGAAAGAAATAATATTGTAAAAGAAAATTTTAATTATTAAAAAGTAAGTAATAGTATTATTTACCTTTTGTATCAGGGTTTATTAAGTTTAATAAATAGAGTTTTTATTTCTCAAAACAAATTGAGTTTATTAATTATGAATTTTAAGGTATCAATATTATTTATAATAATTCATTAGGGATTTAATGTTAGTCGAAATTTGTATATCTAATTATTTTATAAATAAATTTAATTTAAAAAAATTGTTATATTAACTAATTAATATAGGTAGTATATAATTTTTTAAAAATTTAAGGGCTAAGCTTTTAATTATTTTAATATATTTATTAAAAGTTTATTATTTTATTTAAATTATTTTTTAATTTTTGTTTAATTGATTAATATTTATAAATATAAAAGTAAAATTTTAAGAAAAAGTAATTTAAAATTTAATATTAATTTTTAATTATTTAAATTTATTATTAATTATTAAAATTAATTATTAAAAAATTAAAATAAATTTAATTATTAAAATTAATATTATATATATATTTATTATGTGCTATATATATATAAGTATTTTTGAAAGATTAAGTTAAGGAATTCGGCAAAAATTTTATTCGCCTGTTTAATAAAAACATGGTTTATTGATAATAATTTAAATCAAATCTGCCCAATGAAATAATTGAATGGCTGCAATATTTTGACAGTACAAAGGTAGCATAATCATTTGGCTCTTAATTAGAGTCTGGAATGAAGAATTTAACAAAATAAAATCTGTCTCAATTTAATTAATAGTTGAATTTTATTTTAAGTAAAAATTCTTAATGTGATTAAAAGATGAGAAGACCCTATAGAATTTTTTAATATTAGTAACATAATTTATTTATAAATTTATAAATTTAATTATGTTATTATTTAATTAGGATAATTAGAAAATTTAATTTATTTTTCTTATAAAGTTTATTATATATATATATTATTTAACCATTAATTTATGAATTAATTAATTTAATATAATCCATTATTAATGAAAAAAAATAAATTACCTTAGGGATAATAGCGTAATTCTTTTAGAGAGTTAATTGATAAAATGTTTGCGACCTCGATGTTGAATTAAGTTAAATAATTATTTAAGTGATTGGTAAATTAAGTCTGTTCGACTTTTAAAAACTTACATGATTTGAGTTTAAAACAGTGTGTGCCAGTTTAAATTCTATCTTTAATTTATAAAAATAAATTTGTATAAAAGGACTTTCTATTTATACTACAGTATTTAAATTAATTGCATAGAAAATATATATTATCTTAGAATAATACTGCTAATAAATTTAGAATTTATTTATAAATAATTAATATCTATTTAGATAATAATATCAATAGTAATAATAATTTTTATGAGATTAGATGTAGTAATTTTAGTATTGATTTCAATTAGATTTTTGACATTATTAGAGCGAAAAGTTTTAGGACATATTCATATATGAAAAGGTCCAAATAAAGTAGGGTTTTATGGAATATTACAGCCTTTAAGTGATGGGATAAAATTGATACTAAAAGAGGAAATTTTTATTCATAATATTAATTACTATTATTATATTTTTAGTCTTATTTTAAGAATGACATTAATATTTATATTATGATTGATATTACCATTTTATGAAAATTATTTACATATAAATTTACATATTTCGTTGATTTTATGTATTATAAGATTAGGTGTTTATGGATTAATATTATCAGGATGAGCTTCTAATTCAACTTATGTAATATTAGGAAGATTACGTAGGATTGCTCAAACAATTTCATATGAAGCTTCTATAATATTTATTATTTTAGAGTATTAATAATAATAGAGAGGTTTAGATTAATAGTTTGTTAAGAGATACAATATTATTGATGAATTATTTTATTTTTATATCCTGTAGAATTTATATTGTACATTAGATTTTTAGCAAAATTAAATCGTACACTATTTGATTTTTCTGAAGGTGAATCTGAATTAGTTCAGGGTTCAATATAGAATATGTAGGGGGGTCTTTTACTTTATTTATAATTGCAGAATATGGAATAATTTTATTTGTAATATATTTATTTAAAATATTATTATTAGGAGGAATTATTAATAGAATTATATTTTATTTAGTTTATTTATTTATAGTTTTTAGAGTATTATGAGTTCATGGAACTATACCTCGTATACGATATGATAAGATAATATATTTAACTTGAAAAAGGTTTTTGCCAAGAATGATAATAATTTTAATTATTTTATTTATAGTAAAGAGAATAATATTTTATATTTAATTAAAAATTATTAGAAGATTTAACTTCTAGAAATATAATTTCAAGTTACATACTAATACAGCTTAATAATTAAAATATAAAAATGAATAATTTAATATCAATAGTTAGGTCGAAACTAATTTTTATTTCATTTTTATAATTTACTTATGAATAAAATTAGTAATTTTAGGATTAATTAAATAGTATAAAAATATATGATTGAAGCAATTTGACTAATAATAATATACGGGTCTTCAATAGGTTTGGCTCCAGTTCATGTTAAGATAATAAATAATGAAATAAATCATCAAAATAAAATTTGGTTAATAGGTTGAAATTTAAATCTTTTAATTTTACATTTTGATATAAAAGGAATAAATAATAAAATTAAGATTGAAAATAATGAGGCAATAACACCTCCTAATTTATTAGGAATTGATCGAAGAATAGCATAAGCAAAAAGGAAGTATCATTCTGGTTAAATATGTATAGGTGTAATTATAGGGTTTGCTTTATTAAAATTTTCTGGGTCTCCCAAGCTATAAAAGAATATTAGACAAATTAATATTAATAAAGATAAAATCATTACAAATCCAATTGAATCCTTAATAGTAAAATAAGGATTAAAGGGAGTTTTATTAAAATTACTGTTAATTCATAGAGGATTAGATAATCTTATTTCATGTAATATAATTAAATGTAAAATAACTAAAATTAAAAAAATAAATGGTATAATAAAATGAAATGTATAAAATCGATTAAGTGTAGCATTATTAACAGAAAATCCTCCCCATAATCAGGAAACTAATGAGTTACCAATATAAGGTACTGCTGATAATAAATTAGTAATATCTGTAGCACTTCAAAATGATATTTGCCCTCATGGTAGAACATATCCTATAAGTGCAGTTATTATTGTAACTAGAAAAATAATA